>CM067337.1:63085000-63645000 GCA_034376525.1 Nicotiana benthamiana
TTATCAATTCCAATAAATTAATCAAATTCAAAATTTGATTCAGATATGAATCCAAAAAGATGGTAGGTACTTTTTTTTCATTCACAAAAGCGACTAATTTAAACCTAAAATCCTAAAATGAAGAAGATTCTGTTGATTCATTTCTAGATCTTATCAATACCTTATTCATTTAGTATCGTCTACTCGAATTAGATTCGAATGAGATGCAAGAAAAAGCATGTGTACATTTGTTTACTTTCAGATACTCTATACGAAACAGGATATATAGTACTATCAATTTATTTTCAATCGTGGATACATATGTATCCTTAAGATATTGAAACGACTACCATTATTGGTATCAAACCAATAACGATTCATACAAGCTAAATCTTCTAATCGATAATGAGGCCAAAGAAAGAACTTCAATTTAATTAATTCATTTTTCTCTTTATAAAGAGGTTTCCTTTCATCCAAAATTAGACTCCAGTTTTTACATTGTTTTCGTTGCAAAATAATGAATTTCTATCTATGCCATTCCAATTCAAAGAACTAAAAAAACTTCGAATTCTCAAAACTCTACGACGTCTAGACCACAAAATATTTTCAGGAACAAACAAATCAAAATGATTTTTGTCTGTATTTATTCTTTGAGTTTGAGGTTGCAGAATGAATTCACCAAAATTCTTTTTATCAACATATCTTTGTTTTGGGTATCTTTGATTAGTTTGGTGTTCACTTTTATAAACCAGTGAAATACCTATGGTTTGATACATAATAAATTGTCCATTATTTTTTACAAACAACCGAATAGGTTCGATAATCAATATCCCCTTCTTCATCAATTCTGTAAGAGTTAAATTCTTCTGAATCAACATTATATACAAACTCATTTCTCTCCTTTGAATTGACGATATAGCAATTTTTCTTGGATTTATCAGTCGAAGCAGTAGACAATATACCTTGATATTCTCAATCATTCTTTGATTCAAAGAATCATTCCATCTCAATTGAAAAAGCAAATAACGTTCAAGAACAAATCTAGTTCTGCTTCCGTGTTGCTTTTGTATTGTTTTTTCTTTTTACCCTTCTTTGTTTCTGATTCCGCGTAATATTTTTTAAGAGCGTTTTGATGTTGAGCTAAAAAGCCATTAGCAAGAACAACTAGGGATTATCTCTCTAAAAGCTCTCGGCGCAGGATAAGCAGGACGCTAACCTGCGCCTCCAGCCATGGCGAGAGGTCGGAAGAAGAAATCGGTGCAACAGGTGATACAGGAGATGGAGAGAATAGAAACACCAGCTATGAATAATGCTACTCAGTGGATAACTAGAATGGGATCGGCGCCGACAATCTTCCACAACCCTAGCAAAAATGGAAAATCTGGGACGCAGATAACACCGGAAATTGGTGTCCAACAGAGGATACCAGTAACGTTTGGCAGTTTTCTACCGTTGAAGTTCCAACCTATCTGTGAGGAAATTGTTGAAGGCGAGGGGGAATTGCAGGAGCTGGAACGAGTCGATTCAGTTCATCGACGGCTCCAATTTTCTGCACAAGCAAAATAAACTCAGATTGCTCAGACTTCTGGAGTTCCTGGGGCTGAAAATGGCAATAGAGTCACCATGCAACATAATCGGAGCCTTCAAAGAGGGAAATCACTAAGCTATGTACCACCTGCAATGCGAGATGGTACGTTTGTGGTTCAAATTGATGATGATGATACAAAGGATCAGGAGACCTACTGGAGAAATACATTAATTGGGTTTGTACTAGGAGAAGACCCGTATGAGCGAGCTATGCAATTTCATTACAAACGTGTGGGATTTTATTACGAAACCTCAAATACTGCATCATGACGGAGGGTATTATATCTTCAGATTTGATACTGATGAAGAAAGAGATCTTGTTGTCCAGGCTGGCCCATACACGTTTCACAATAAACCATTGGTGTTACAACAATGGAGTATGGACTTCAAGTACGGACCAGGTAATGTGAGTGTAGTTCCTTTATGGGTCACGTTTCCTGGCCTGCCTTTGGGATATTGGTCCACTGAAGCTCTCGGGAAGCTAGCAAGTGTAGTTGGGAAACCTATGTACACCGATAAAATCACTGCTGAACAGGAGAGGATTTCATTTGCAAGAGTGCTGGTGGAAACAGATATTTCCCAACCTATGCCTGAGTCTCTGAAATTACATACTAAAAGGGGGGTTATCAATACAACAGATTGAATATGAATGGAGGCCAAAATATTGCAGTGACTGTGTCAGATTCGGCCATAGCACTGAGGACTGCTGGTATAAAAAGAGATAGGGCAATGAAGAGGTAGCAAGGAACCAATATAGGGCAGAAGGGGTAAAGAAGAAAGTGCAGAGTGAGACATGGCAATGGATACCAAAAACAAAGAAGGATAATACGAAGGCAAGAACTGACAGATCAGGGGAGGAATGCAAGCAGAATGAAAATGCTGAAAGCAGGGTGATTGACAGAGGGTTAGTAAAAGACAAGAACATACGTCAATGGGATGGTGCTTCATTGAACACAACCAATAGCTTCGCTTTGCTCCAGATAGGTGATGATCCAGGGGACGCTGGCCCATCCAGCTTCACCATGTCATGATAGTCTGCACATGGAACATTAGGGGTCTCAATAAGACCCACAAACAGAAGGAGCTAAGACTCTTTCTGGAAAAACATAAAGTAGATTGTATGGGATGTGTAGAAACTAGAGCAAAGGAAGCAAAGGTAAAACAGATTGTTACAAAACTGGGAAATGAATGGAGACATACTGGAAACTACAGTGAGTATGCCAATGGGAGAATCTGGATACTATGGAATTCAAAAGTGGAGCTGCAGGTTTTGAAGTTTGATGAACAATTTATTCACTGTGAGGTTAAAGAAAGAGGTTCTACTTTCAGAACATTGCTAACAGTTGTATATGCTAATAATGATTTCAGCAAGAGACAACAATTGTTGACCAAACTGGTGATCTTAGGGGCTACTATTCAGGGCAGCTGGCTTATCAGTGGAGATTTCAATAATGTACTTCACACGGATGACAGAATAGGTGCTCCAGTTGTTCAGCAGGAGATTCAAGGATTCTAGTACACTGTCAATTCTCTTCAACTCTCTCAGTTGAAGAGTCTGGGTTGTTTCTATACGTGGTGCAATAAACAGAAACCTTAGACAAGAGTGTAAAGCAGAATTGATTGGGTCTTTGGAAATGTACACTGGATGTAGGAGTACAGTCACATTGAAGCTGATGTGTTGATCCCAGGAGTTTCAGATCATTCCCTATCCGATTGCAGTGTACCCCTGAGGAACAGAGAAGGAACAATCATCCTAAACCTTTCAAACTTTACTCATCTGTTATGGACCATATTGAATTCCCTGGCATTGTGGAAATAACATGGAATCAGCATCAGCAGGGTGGGCAAATGCACAGAATATGGAATAAGTTGAAGACCCTAAAGGTGGAGTTAAAGGAGCTGAATACGTATATGGCAAAGTATAGGTTACATCTCAGTGAGGCAAGGCAGAAGCTAGAAACCATACAGATCCAACTGCAATCAAATTGTATGGATAAATGGTTGATTGATCAGGAGAGACTGTTACTTATAGAGGTGGAGAAGTGGAGCAATATAGAGGAGCAGATCCTACAACAGAAATCTAGAGCTCACTGGATTACTTGTGGAGATGCCAACACAAAATATTTTCATGCTCAACTAAAGATGAGGCAAAGCTTTAACACTATCAAGTCTATATATACTGAAGAGGGGATAAAGCTATCTGATCCCAGAAAGGTGGAAGCTGAGTTTGTTACATGTTTCAAGTCACTACTGGGGGGAGACAATAGTATCATCTAATGTCCAAACACTGAAATAATACATCAGAGGGCCTGTCTAAATCTACAACAGAAGACTGCCCTTGTGAAACCAGTAACAAGGGAGGAAATATTAAAGGCAATAAAAGACACGCCACATGACAAGGCACCTGGGGTGGATGGGTACCCAGTGGAATTTTTTATCAGGCAGTGTCATATTGTAGGAGATGACATATGTGAAGCTGTGACAGAATTCTTTGCTACTGGGAAACTACATACTGGAGTTAGCAGCACTGCACTAACTCTAATTCCCAAGGTACAGAATCCAACCAAAGTCAATGATTACATGCCAATTGCTTGCTGTACAACTCTGTACAAGATCATCACAAAGATTATTACATCTAGGTTGAAAGAGGTTATTGACTTTCTGGTGGGCAGGTCAGAGTCAACATTCATCGACGTTCGTAGTATTATTGATAAAATCTTATTCACACAAGAGCTATTCAAGGGCTATTACAGGAAGGGCCTTTCTCCTAGGTGTGTGCTTATGGTGGACCTAAAGAAGGCTTATGACTCAGTTGAATGGGTTTTTCTTAGTAGATTGTTGCAGGATCTGGGGTTCCCTTATAAGTTTATTGGATGGATTATGGAATGTATATCCTCTGCAACCTATTCTCTCAATTTCAATGGAGGTCTCACTGCTCCATTTAAAGGGAAAAGAGGGCTGCGACAAGGTGACCCGGTGTCACCATGCCTCTTTGTTCTGGCAATGGAGTATTTACATAGACAGCTTGTGCAAATGATGATGAGGAAAGATTTCAGGTTCCATCCTAAATGCAAGAAGTTGGGTGTAGCACATGTTTGTTTTGCGGATGATCTCCTCTTGTTTTGCAAGGCTGATATTCAATCAGTCAGCCTTCTGAAACAGACTCTTCAGGAGTTCTCTAAGGTCTCTGGTCTTCACGCAAATGTCGATTAAAGTGCATTGTACTTAGCATGTGTCACCAACTGGCAGAAATAGGAGATTCTTCAGGTGCTGGGATATCATGAGGGCAGTCTCCCTTTCAAGTATTTGGGGATGCCTCTGGATTCAAAGAAGCTGTCCATTGCTCAATGCTGGCCACTGGTGGAGAAAATTACACAGAAAATAAACTGCTGGTCGTCAAGGTTACTATCTTATGATGGTCGGCTTCAATTGATAAAATGTGTTATGTTTGGTATTCAAGCATACTGGTCCCATATTTTTCTATTGCCCAAATTGTTTTTGAAGATGACAGAGGCTATCTGCAGATCCTATCTGTGGACAGGTTCAGCCACAGTCTCAAGAAAGGCTCTAATTGCCTGGGATACTCTGTGTTTGCCTTATTGTGCAGGGGGACTAAATGTTTTAGACCTAGCTAAATGGAACAAAGCTGTTGTGGTCAAGCTTTTGTGGGCATTGACTAAGAAGAAGGATAGCCTATGGATAAAGTGGGTTTATACCTTCTATATCAAGAACCACTACTTTGAAGACATGTTGGTGCCTGGGGCTGCTGCCCAATCAGAAAAACTTTTGAGTCGAGGAATTTGATTAAATGCATTGCAACACTAAGTGGAAGTCTGGAAAACAGATTGAGGCAGGTGCAACAGGGAGTGTCCTTCAACATTAACAAGCTATAGAGACAGCTTCTTCCTCAATGGAGCAAGGTCCAGTGGAAATCCATCATATTGCAGCCTCAACTACATCCCAGGTATAAATTTATACTGTGGTTGGCTTTGCATAAGCGACTTGCAACTGTGGAACGACTTCAGATGCTAAATGTTTTGGTTCCACAAGATTGTATTCTCTGTGGTTTGTATCGAAAGACTTTTGAGCATCTTTTCTTTGACTGTTTGAAAACCAAAGAGCTCTGGTATCGACTCCTCAACTGGTTGGGCCATAAACGCACCATTGCAGACTGGCAGGAGGAATGTGAGTGGATTAGTAAGCTGGCGAAGAGTAGAGATGGTTTAGCAGAAATTACAGCTTGTCTATTTGGGATCCTGGTGCCAACGATATGGAGGGAGCGAAATAAATTGAGATTCCAGGGAGGCAAGTTGATGAGTGACACTGTATGCAAGGAAATCGTAGTCCATCTCCATTTCAGAGGGGCTCAAAGGCAAAAGTGGAGGGCTGTCCTACAAATCTTAGATCATTTTCCCTAGTTTTCAAATAAGATAGATTTCTTTCACAATAGTTGTATCACACGTATTGTCATAGAGTGTTTTGTTTTTCTTAGAGTGATAATATTGTAGTGACTGTGTATAGCATATGAGAATAGGTGGTCAACATCTATGCTTTGTAAGTATACTTTTGACGGAATGAAATAGAAAGGTTAAAAAAAAATAAAAAATAAAAAAACTAAACAACTAACTATGCCATATGGCATTTTTTTAGGTTGCCACTTGGGCTAAAGAGATGATTTTTCCTCTCCTTTTAATAATATATAGATTCTATTGTTCTTAATAATATTATATATATTTTAATAAATAAAATCTCTGTTAAACTGTTGGAACTTATATAGGGATTGTATTGAATAAATTTTTTGTTATGTATTTTTCTTTATTATCATCTTATATTTAATATTATTACATTTTGAATAGAAATATTTATTAGAATATTAATTTATTTAATATGTTTCTCACAAAAAAAATTAATTTCTTTATTTTAGGTTTTTATCTTAACATAATTTAAATATTCCAATTTGAAACTACTCCCAAATTTGAATTGGTAATTCATTATTGTTTTAATTTTAATTTTATTTTTGAAATATTTTTTAAAACACCAATTTGAAACTAATCCCAATTTTCAATTGGCAATTCATTATTTTGTTAATTTATTATTTATTTTTAAAATATTTTAAAGCTCCAACTTGAAACTAATTCGTAATTTTAATGGGTAATTTTTCTTCTCTTTTTTTTAATAACTATTTTTTGGCCTTTTTATGTTAAAATAATTTAATATTATCAACTTGAAACTACCCCCACCTAATTTGAATGGGTAGTTATTATTTTATATATTTATTTTTTGATTCTTTATATTTAATTATAAGATTTCTATATTTATTAATCTAAATAAAGTAACCAATTAATATATATACATACATATATATATATATATATATATATATATATATATATATATATATATATATATATATATATATATATATATATATATATATATATATATATATATATATATATATGTTAGTATTTTATTTTATTTTATTATTTTCACTTTTTATATATATTTAATATTATTACATTTTAATAGAGATATTTATTAGAATATTACTTTATTTTATATGTTTCTCTGAACGTTTTCTAATTTTTTTGTTTTCTTAGATTAAAATAATTTTAAAACTCAAAATTTGAAACTACTCCCAAATTTAAATTGATAATTCATCATTGTTTTAATTTTATTTTCTATTGAAAAATAAATTTTCAAACTTCAATTTGAAACTACTCCCAATTTCTATGAGTTCTTCCAATTAATATTTTAGAATCATTATAAACATAGATAAATAGAAGGAAAAAGATATTGAAATTATAAGTTGACACTTGACATTTGTTTTAGAGTTTTGTAAGAATTGAGTTTGCAATTTATTTTTCGAAACTCTTAAGAAAGTATATCTTTTATATGTTTTCAAAATAAAGAGTATTTTTAAAAAAAAATATTTCTAATTAAAATCTTAAATCTTATGAAAAATCTAATGCTTTTGAAAACTAATTTTTGAGTTTTTAAGAAAATTCAAAAATTGAGCATAGAAATTTTTAAGAAAAAAAATCAAAAGGAATTATTTTTCTAATAACTCAAAATGAGTTCGCAACCAATATTTATAAAATGGTGAAATAAAAATAATATTTATTTAAAAGTTGAAAGATATGTACTAACTAAATTCTAATAAAAGGAGCAGTGCATGCGTGAGGCTTACATGTAATAATAAACCTTTATGCCAAAAAGTAGTTATACTGATATGATTTCTAAAGGTTTATTATGTCCTAAAACTAGTAAGAATATAAAGCTAATATCTAAAATTCCGGTTATGTCCTTTTATTATGAGTTATTATGCTTCATATTACAAGGTTATTTTTGTAAACCGACATTGTATTCATGCTTTTATAATAATACATATAGTGATAGAAGAAACAACCCTCTTTTAGGGTTCTTTCGCTTAGTATTTATAGTTGTAAATCGGATGAGATGGCGATAAGTTGGCCCTGACCACGCTGGTGTATGGCTCATGTGATGATAGACAGGTCGTAATCTCCCTGATAACGTCCCGTACCCACAAATTATTAATGATTACAAATGGTCATACCACTTGTAATTTATACTTTAGCTTTTGCAATAATTAATATCGTTAGTTATTACGGGGTCAAATTTTGACCTATACACAATAAGTACTCCATTCACGGCCTTGGGCCTATAATAATTTTTTTGGGGCAGTGGGGTGGGGGTTAAGAATATCTTGACATGCATGATCTAGTGGAAAAAACAATCAGTAAAACAGGAGAAAATGAAAATAGTATGCGGGTATTTGTTACGTTCTCATAAAATGGAGATAATACATAAACTACTTATTAAATTTGTCCGAAAAAATTATTTACATACCTAAATTTTACGGGCGACCTTTTACCCCATTAATCTAAATTTAAGTGTATTTATTACCCCCTTAAAAAACTGAACCAAATTTTGTGCTGGTTGTCTGTTACACGCGCCATAAAGAGGATATTTTCAGTTTTCCATTTTTTTTTTTAATTTTAGTTTTTAAACAACGAAAAATTTATGTTAAAAACAAAAAAATAACTATTTTTACAATGTGTTCCCATTTTTTACAAAACAATTTTTTTTTAAAAAATAAAAAATAAAAATATATATTTTTAAAAACCGAAAATCTGTTTTAACAAAAAGAAAATCTTTAAAAAGTGAAAAAATAACATTTGTCAAAAACAAAAATAATTTTTATTGTAAAATCTGAATATATTTTTCAAAAACAAAAGCATTTTGCATAACAATTGTAAAAACTTTAAAAAATGGTTTTTTTAACAATTTTTTTTTTGTAAAGTATGGAAAAAATAGTAAAAACTGAAAAAAAAATAGTTTTAACAAACTATTTTCGTTTTTTAAAAAACTGATAAAAATATTGCCAACAAAATTTTTTCATTTTTGAAAAATGTTTTTTTCTTCAATTTTTCAATTTTTTTAATTGTTTCTTCTTATAAAAACCGGGAAAATAAATTTTGTAAAAACTGAAGAAAAAAATTATTTTTAACATAATATTTTCATGTTAAAAAATAAAAAACGAAAAAGAAAAGAGAAAAATATTTTCTTTTTTGAAAAACATTTTTTCTTCAGTTTTTCAATTTTTTTAAATATTTTCTTTTTTAAAAAACTGAAAAAATAAATTTTGTAGAAACTGAAAAAAATTTTGTTTTAAACATAATATTTCCATGTTAAAAAAGAAAAAACGAAAAAGAAAAGAGAAAAATATTTTCTTTTTTAAATATTATTTTTCTTCAGTTTTTCAATTTTTTTAAATATTTTCTTTTCGTAAAAACTGAAAAAATAAATTTTATAAAAACTGTTTTTTTTTGTTTTTAACATAACATTTCCATATTAAAAAAGAAAAAACGCAAAAGAATAGAGAAAAAAAATCTTTTTGAAAAATATTTTTTTTCTTCAGTTTTTCAATTTTTTAAAATATTTTCTCTTTGTAAAAACTGAATTTTTTTTAACATAACATTTCCATGTTAGAAAAAGAAAAAATGCAAAAGAAAAGAGAAAAATATTTTTCTTTTTTGAAAAATATATTTTCTTCAGTTTTTCAATTTTTTAAAATATTTTCTTTTTGTAATAACTGAAAAAATGTATTCTGTAAAAACTGAAAAAAAATTTTGTTTTTAACATATCATTTCCATGTTAAAAAAGAAAAAAGCAAAAGAAAAGAGAAAAATATAATATTAAGTTAATTAGTTATAATATCTTATTAGAAAGTAAGACGTGGACCACTAAATTAGTTTTAAGTGGTTAGTCCTTTTCTGCTTTTTTGCTTTCCGTCAATCTCCATTCACTTAATACTTATTGCCTTGTCTTTGTCTCTCTCTCATATTATCTCCCTCAGGTTTTTGTTCATAGTGTATATTGCCTGCTAGGTTTTCTGTAGAGGAAAATTGATGTTAGAACCATTACAGAAATATTTTAATAATTTGTGTCATTTTTTTTGGTAATTAAAAATTTATATTAATCACCAAAGTGTTCATCATACAGGGTTATAGGTCAGTTATATACAAAAACTGCCTATCACAAAAGATTTAACACTATCTAGAGTATGTCTAAGGATCAAGCATTACAAAAAATATTGTTGGAGGTATATCTTAACTCTAGGGGTTGCTCGGATATTACATATGTAAGCAATGCTCCTAAGTAAAATTTCACTGGGACAGTAGGTGCTTCTGAAGATTCGTGCATTCCTTTCCAACCAAAGAGCATAGAACATCTCTGCATGAACCATTTTGACTATATGAGCCTGTGGAGATTTGCTTTTAGAATTTCCAATAATCCAGTTCACATAATACTGCCAATTCAGTCCAGAAGGCTGCGTAATGCCAAGCCAATTCAAGATGAGTTGTCTCAGTTGCACAGCATATGGGCAGTATAAGAACAAATGATCTCTAGTCTCCAATGAGTGTTTGCACATAACACAGCTAGCATCAGCGCTCAAGTTCCATTTGGTCAGCTCTCTCTAGTGGGAAGCCTATCCTGAAGCAACAGCCAGAGGTTAAAGAGAGCTTTGGGGCGGGCAGCATTCTGCATGGTTAGGTTTTTCCACGAAACTCTAGGCAATTGGCCAATTTGTTGCAAATAGATATGGCGGATAGAACATGTATTGCTGTGCAGTGATTGGTATTGGTGAAGCAGCCTAGCACTCTCAATAATTTTGCGAACCATCCAACTAGCTTGAGCAGGAGTTTGCATGTCTTCCAGTTGTTGCTGTTTAATGTATACCACATGAATCCATTTTACCCATATGAGGTCTTTTTTGTGAGCTAAATCCCAGGCTAACTTTGCTATAGCAGCCTTGTTCCACAGCAGCAGGTTGGTTAAGTTGAGACCCCCAACAGATTTTGGTAGACAAATCCTGTCCCATGCCACATAGGCTTTCTTAGTAATATTACCTGATCCAGACCATATAAAAGATCTACACATAGCCTCTATGAGCTTTATCACTTTGGAGGGGAGCAGGAACATCTGATCCCAGTAGGACTGGATACCAGAAATGACTATCTGAACTAACTGTAGTCAACCAGCATAAGATAATTGTTTAGTTGTCCAGGATGTAATCCTTGCTGTGATCTTGGAAATCAGAGGTTACCAATGAAAAATAGTCAACTTTTTGGTCGATAATGGGACTCTCAAGTATTTAAAAGGTAGTTCCCCACGTATATACCCAAGCTGAGCAAGGATTTGATGTTGCTGGTCAGGGTGAACACCTCCAAAATATACAGCACTCTTCTGCATGTTGGCTTTCATTCCAGATGCTGCAGTGAAATGAGTAAAGAAAGCAAACATGTTTTGTACAGAATGGTTGTCCCCTTTTGAGAATAAAAGTAAATCATCTGCAAAGCTAAGGTGAGTAATGTCAAGCCTCTTACATCCTGGATGAAATTTGAACTCCTTAGATTTCTTCAGTTCTGCCAAAGATCGACTCAAGTATTCCATAACTATATCAAATAGGAATGATGAGATAGGATCACCTTGTCTCAGGCCTTTGGCTGCTTGGAAAGGTTTTGTAGTCTCTCCATTTATTAGCACTGTATAACTGACAGTTTGTACACATTCCATGATCCAGTTTGTGAACCTGCTTGGGAAATCCAGAGTATCCAAAACTTGCTGTAGGAAGCACCATTCCACTGAATCATAAGCCTTCTGGAGATCTATCTTGATCATACATCTAGGTGATATATGAGACCTTGAGTAATGCTTGACTAGTTCATGGGCTAGGATGATATTATCAGCAATTCTTCTCCCTGGAACAAAGCCTGCTTGTGCATTGCATATGATGCTGGGCATAACTCTTTGCAATCTATTAGCCAGTAGCTTGGAAATAATCTTGTACAGGACTGAACAGCAGGCTATTGGCCTAAACTCCTTGACTGTTTGTGGATTGGGTACTTTAGGGAGGCACAGTTGATTGGCTTATGCATTTTTGTGGTTGCAAAGAAGTGCTTGACAGCTTGTAGTACCTGCTTTCCTGTAGTTGGCCAAGTTTGTTTAAAAAATAGAGCATTAAAGCCATCAATACCTGGGGCTTTATCATTACCTATTACCTTTAAACTCTCCAAGATCTCAGAATCACTAATGTCTGCAGCCAGCTCCATTTTCTGTTGGTAAGATAGTTTAGGACCATTTGCCATGTACTGTCTGTTATCAGTAGGGAGAGAATGGGCGGACGACCCCATAAGTATTTTATAGAAGGTGATGATTTCCTTCTTCAGATCCTCAGAATTTGTGTCATTTTTTCCTTTGACAAAGTAATAACTTAAATCGATTTTGTATACTCGCGCCTTTATATTGGGAAAAAATTTAACATTACCGTAATATCTTATTTGGTTACCAAATTTAGGATAAGTTATCTCGGGAACAATTAGTAACGGGGTAGCTTATACCTTGTAGGGGATGAGATAATTATTGTTGCGATAAAAATAGTGTTGGAATAGAAATTATGCAACGCATATCACTTTTAATAAAACATACCAAACGGTGGATAAAAATAATATAAGGATAACTAATCATGGCATAACTTGTATTCAAACCAAACTACCCCTAAAGGTATTATATTTTGTAAGTTCATTAACAGCAAATTCAATTTGTTAAGTAGCAGATAAGTGTTGGAGGGTAAGCAACTAGATGTCTTCTTCAAGCAGCTACTCAAACCCTCCATGCGCTGCCTGCAAATTCTTGAGAAGAAAATGCTTGCCAAGTTGCATTTTTGCTCCTTATTTCCCTCCAGAGGAGCCAATAAAGTTCACAACCGTACACAAAGTATTTGGTGCCAGCAATGTAAGTAAGCTTCTGAATGAAATCCAACCACATCAGAGAGAAGATGCAGTCAATTCTCTCACGTATGAAGCCGAGGCGCGCTTAAAAGATCCTGTCTATGGCTGTGTTGGAGCAATTTCAGTTCTTCAAAAGCAAGTTATTCGCCTCCAAAAGGAACTCGATGCCACAAATGCTGACTTAATGCGATACGCCAGTTATGAATCACGAGGAGGAACAGGTACACTAATTGGTCAAACATATGGAATGTTTGGTCCTAGACATTCTTCTGCGTGGAATAGTCGCATTAATTCAGGAGATCATAATAACGGAATTGATGATGATAGCGGCAGGTGAGGAAGTTCCAGCATCACTGAGAAAGATGATAATATATCAATATTCTAGCTTGTTATAGCTAGATATTGTTAGTAGTATTTGTTAATATTATTACCTTTGTTTCCCGGAGTGGAAAGCAAACCTTAACGTATAAAACAATTTGGTGGATTATTGAGCATATGTATATGAGGAGAAATATATGTTTCCAATAGTTGCCTACTCTATAGTAGGATCCCGAAAGCAAAATCTCTTTTCTTATGCAAATATGTGAGGGCCCATAAAATGCCTATAGCTACCTGATTGTTGAATTATCTATTCATATCACGAAAGAGGAAAAATACATGGAATAGCTAGCATACAAAGACAAAACAACAATTGAGGGAGGTTTCAAATAAAATTGTACAAGATATGTTGAATCAACTTCCGGTCTCGCATCTTTCCATTTTCTGCTTAATTGTCTCAATTGCATGATTTTATCAAACTTAGCTCGAACTGAGCTAAAATGGAGGTCGGAAGCTTCTGGAAAGAAGCAACAACAGAAAAGAGAAGCAGAGAACATGTGATTGGAGAAGAAGAAATTTCAAGCTGATTAATTGTGTATAGGTCCCCTTATATACTACTAGCTACAGGAATGTTAAATATCTAATCTAATGTTACTACAACTGTTAAATACTAAGCACTAACAAACTACTAACTGTTGACTCAGCACAGACTGACTTATCTGGAAAGATAAGAAATACAGGATAAATATTTAATCTCAATACCCACCCCCCCACCCCCAACTTGGAAGTGTTGGCAACACTGCCAACTTGCCTAATACAACGGAATGTTTCACCCCGGTAGAGCATGTCTGCTAGCTGCTCATTTGTAGTGAGATGTTGCAATGATATTAGCTTTTCTTGTAGATTGTCACACACAAAATGGGAATCAACTTCAATATGCTTAATCCTCTTATAAAATGCAAAATTTCTATCAATGTGAATGGCTGATTGGCTATCACAGTGTACTGAAACATGCATGTGATATGGCACATTAAGCTCGTCCAATAATCTGCATAACCAAACCAACTCCCAGTAATACCAAATAGCCACTCATTGATCTTCTTGAATATAAGCATGAAGCCCAATCAGAGTCATAGAATACCCTTTCTGTACAGTCCTCATCTTTTGACATGAAGATACCTAAGGTAGGATCACCCTTCAAATATCTTAAAAGGTGGAATGCAACTTTTAAGTGAGTCCCCTAGGTTCTTGTAGAAATTGGATTAAGTGTTGAATATTATAAGCTATGCCAGGCCTGGTGTTGGTATAATGACTCGACTGGTCATTTTCAGGATTATAGCCTCATTCCCTCATTTATTACATATTATGTATTTATTATTATTATGAGACTTGCCGGGTGGTTGATTTCGTTCTGAGGATGTTTCAGAGTGAATTGTAACACTTAGTCCCAAGGATGTAAGCCTAAGTTGAAAGAGTTGATCCGAAGTTGACTTATATATAATTGACTACGGAACAGAGTTTTGATGGTTCCGATAGCTCCGTATGGTAATTTTAGACTTAGAAGTGTATTCGGATACTGATTTGGAGGTTTGTAGGTGATTTTCGCTTGCACTGGCGATAGTTGGAAAAGTTGAAGTTTGGAGAGTTGAGAAGTTTGACTGAGAGTTAACTTTGTGGTTAACGGGATCGAATTTTAGTTCCGAAAGTGGAAATAGGTCCATCATGTCATTCATGACTTGTGCAAAATTTAATATCAATTGGAGTTAATTTGATAGATTTCAGTATCGATTGTAAAAGTTGGATATTCATTAGTTTCATTAGGCTTGGATTGGGGTGCAATTTATGTTTTGACATTGTTTGATGTGATTTCGGGCCTTGACTAAGTTCGTATCGTGTTTTGGGATATATTGGCATGTTTTGATGAGGTCTCGTGGGCCTCGAGGATGATTCGTATGGAAATCAGAAAAAGTTTAGACTTGAGAAATTGTTGAAGTGCACCAGGTCTGATATGATCACACCTACAAAGGATTTGGTCGCATGTGCGAGACCCCATAGGCGTGTTTGGCATACCCGATGCAAAATTTTGTTGGCCTGATGAGATGCACAGGTGCGAGGTTTTGGCTATACGTGTAAGATCCCAGATTTGGGAAGGACAAGCACAGGTGCGATTTGGATGAGTGCCAGCAATTTCTAAAAAAGTGAAGAAGAGGTCATTGGTGCGACTCCCCAGATATGGAGCCTTATCTGCAGAAGCGAGGGCAGGGGGCCTTCATGAAATCATAGAAGCGGAATTTTTATCACGCCCGCGGGACTGCAGATACGGTTAAGTGCATTGTAGGTGCGAAAACACAACAATATATTCTTTCGAACGTTTCCTAGGATATGAATCCCCGAAATAGGTATTATGTGATTCGTGTTGAGGTGACACACATGCTAGGTAATATATATATATATATATATATATATATATATATATATATATATTCCATGGGTTAGAGAACCTGAGTTGTGATTCATGTTAGAGATCATGTCCATGCTATATGTTGGTACGGTTGGGACCTACAAAGGTCGTTCTTTATTTTTGAGCTCTTTGCTTAAATTGCAACTATGTACTCGGTCGCATTAATCATTTGCATTTTATAATCCAGTCTCCGTTATCATTTATTGTGACATCATGTATCATTATTTTGGGTTGATTAACACGAGTGTTGTGAGACCGAGAGATTGGAGAGATTGATGACTGAGTGATGCCGAGGGCCTGATTGCGAGTGATATTAATGAGATCAAGCTAGGCGCCACAACATGGTTTTGTTAATTCATGATGGGATCGGTTTCAAGCCGCAGCGAGCATTATTGACTCATGATGAGATCGGTCTACACGTCGCAACAAGTATTATTAATTCATGATAGGATCGGGTTGCACGTCGCAACAAGTTTATTAACACTTGGGAAAGATCTGTCCCTCCGGAGTCTGACATACAACTAGTGAGCGCATGTACCATACAGTGCAGAGTGACTGAGTGCGATGAGTGAGAGTTGAGACAGTGAGATTGACTACTCTGACAGTAGGAGTACGTGAGGTTATCATTGCGATGCATTACCTATGACATGCACATTTGACATGTAGATATAGAGAAATAACATTTTTCATATCAGTCATACTTGACATATTTCATCTGTGTTGAACTTAAACAATTAAACTTGAAAGCATGTCTACATTTTAGTAATGTGTATCATTTGATTATGAGTTTCTCTAGGATTTTAATGTCATATTTCATGTCGTATTTGTATTGTTGTAATTTAGATTTGGACTGTACCTTTCTGAGCTAGTCACTCTTTCAACCCAAGATTAATCTTGTTACTTATTGAGTATATTGGGTCGGTTACACTCATATCATACTCTGCACTTCATGTGCGGATCCAGGTACTTTTGGGCATGACGATTGCTAGCTTTGCAGCTTTATCTGTTCGGAGACTATTGAGATAGTTGCCTTGGCATCCGCAAAACTTGAATCTCATTCTTTTAAGTTTATTATTACTATTCTATCTTTCTAGATAGTGTTTTAGCAGTCAGACAATATTTTCAATTAGATGCTCATGTACTTAGGGACACCCAGATTTTGGAAAATTTTGTATTGAGTTGCGTTATTTTGTTATAATTTATTTATGAGGTTTTCACTATTAAGCTTATTTTGTTATGTTTTTTCAATTTAAATATGTGTGGTTATTTGTGATTGTCGGTTACCTGGCATTGCAATAGGTACCATCACGACATATTGGATTTTGGGTCGTGACAAGTTGGTATCAGAGCCTAGGTTACAAAGGTCTCATGAGTCAAGAACAGGTTTAGTAGAATGTTGCAGATCGATACGGAGACGTCTGTACTTATCTTTGAGAGGCTGCCAAACTATTAGGAAAACTTCACTTTCTTGTAATCTTGTCGTGTGAATTTGTAGATTTCGGAAACTAAACTTCTATTAATCTGTTTTCTCACAGATAGTGCGGACACATGATACTAGACCAGGCGAACGCCCACCAGTACAACCCGCTAGGTACACAAGAGGCCGAGGATGCGGTGAAGGATGAGGTGAAGCTCGTACAGTAGCTAAAGCAGCCCCTGTTGATCCACCAGTTTCTCCACCTGAGGCGTAGATCCCAAATGTGATTGAGCCGGTGGGACCAGCTCACGCACCAGCTATGCCCATTGTGATTCTAGGGTTTTAGGAGGCTCTGGACCAAATATTGACCGTATGCACTATATTTGCTCTGGAGCTTTTCCGTTCGGGCCACATTAGCCACTTGTTAGTCCAGGGGAGGTACATAGACTCTCACCGCATGTACTCTAGAGCAGGTGGTGTAGGAACTTCAGGCACCATGGGTAATACTAGCCTGGTCGGTTGCAGTTGCTCAAGCCGAGATAGGTCCTCCTATTAGTGAAGAGGAGAAGATGAGAGTAGAGAGGTTTGGGAGGATCAAACATTCATCACTCAATAGGGCTGAGTTAGAGGATGCTTGGGAATTCTTGAATAGGTGTCAGTGGATTCTTCGCACGACTGGTATTCTAGAGAATTGTGGGATCTCATTTTCTACTTTTCATCTATTGGGGGCATCCTTCAGATTGTGGGAGCACTATGAGTGAAGAAGGACAATTGGTGTTATACCACTTACGTGGCACGAGTTCTCTGTTCTGTTCTTGGAGAAGTTTGTGCCACCGACTCGCAAGGAGGAGTTGTATAGGCAGTTTGAGCAGCTATGCTAGGAAGGTCTATCTGTGACCAGTACGAGAAGATATTTTCAAAGTTGGCTCATCAAGCAATTTGGTTGGTTCCCATATAGAGGGAGAAGATTAGGAGGTTCACTGATGGACTCAACTATAGACTGCATTTTGTCATGCCGTGAGAGATTACATTAGGTGCTAGGTTCGATGAGGTGGTTGATATTGCTAGGCGGCTAGAGAAAGTCTGTAGTCAGGAGCATGAGGAGAGGGAGACCAAGAGGCCTCGTGATTATTTTTATTTAAATGGTGTTTCTTCTGGAGGGTAGTCTCACCACAGCAAGGGTCGTCCTAATAAGCCCGCTCATATGGCTCATCCAATTTATCGTGGTGCATTACCTAGCCATGGTTCATAAAGTGTCCTTTCGGGTCAATTATCTATCAGTGCTCTCCCAACTTAAAGCTCATCCTATGCTGCATCAGTTCAGGGTTCATCTCTGCCAGGTCCCTATAGTAGTTATTTTTATTCTTGGGGTCCACTTTAGTACATGTCGCCATTATTAGAGTGGGGTTGCTTTGAGCGTTGAGAGTTTTTTCATGTGAAAAGGCATTGTGTGCATCTTTTAGGAGGTCTAGTTTAGTAGAGGAGTCAGGCTGCGACTTCTGCACCAGTTACTTCACCACCCACTCATCTAGCTCGGGGTGCGGCTCAGGAAACTAAAGGTCACCCTAGAGAGGGAGGGAAATCAGGAGGCGGTTAGGCTCAATGCTATGTTTTCCCTGCTAGGCCATAGGTTGTCGCTTCAGATACAGTGATTACTAGTATTGTCTCAGTACGCCATAGCGATGCTTGTATATTATTTGGCTTTGGTTCCACTTATTTATATGTATCATCATACTTTGCTCGTTATCCAGATATGACCAATGATTCCTTAGTTTCACTTATTCATGTATCTATAACAGTGGGTGGTTCTATTGTTGTATACCATATGTATCAGTCATGTGTGGTGACCATTGGGGATTTGAGACTAGAGATGATCTCTTATTTCTTGGTATGGTTGATTTTGACGTGAATTAGGGTATGGACTAGTTGTACTCGTGTCATATTTTTTTAAATTGTCACACTAAGACTGGGACGTCGGCAATGCCGGGGTTTCCTAGGATCGAGTGGAGAGGTTCTCTGGACTATGTTCCCATTAGGGTAATTTCATATCTGAAGGCCCAACAGATGGTTGGGAAGGGGTATTTGTCATATTTGGCTTTTGTGAGGAATGTTGGTGTTGATACTCCTTCCATTGATTATGTTTTGATAGTGTGAGACTTCCTGGATGTGTTTCTTGCAGACCAGCTGGGGATGGAAGTAGACAAGGATATTGATTTTGGTTTGAGCATGGTGCAAGCAACTTAGTCCATTTCAATTCCTCTATACTGTATTGCACCAATAGAGTTGAAGGAATTGAAAGAGCAACTTCAGGAGCATCTTGATAAGTGGTTCATTAGACCTAGTGTGTTGCCTTGGGGTGCACCGGTTCTGTTTGTGAAGAAGAAGAAGAATGGTACTATGCGTGTGTGCATTGACTACAGGCAGTTGAAAAAAGTTACAATTAAGAACAAGTATCCTTTGATGGGCATTGATGACTTATTTGACTAGCTTCAGAGAGTTAGGGTGTTCTCCAAGATTGATTTTAGTTCTATGTATCACCGGTTGAAGATTAGGACTCGGATATTCTGAAGACAGCATCAGGACTCGCTATGGTCATTAAGAGTTCCTTGTGATATCTTTTGGGCTGACCAACACACAACATCATTCATGCATCTAATGCACACTATTCTCCAGCCATATCTTGATTCGTTTGTTATATTATTTATTGATGATAACCTGGTGCACTCACGTAGCCAGGAGGAGATTGCACATCATATGAGGATTGTACAAAGAGGTTGAGGGAGAAGAATATTTATGAAAAGTTCTTCAAGTGTGATTTTTGGCTCAATTCAGTGGCATTCTTGGGGAATGTGGTTTCCATCAAGGGGATCAAGGTGGATCCAAAGAAGATCGAGGCAGTTTAGAGTTGTCCTGGACCGTCTTCAGCTACAGAGGTTTGGAGTTTTCTCGGCTTGGCCGAATATTATCGTCACTTCGTAGAGGGTTTCTCATCCATTGCATAACCTTTGATTAGGTTGACCCAGAAGGGTGCTCCATTTAGGTGGTCCGATGAGTCTGAGGAGAGCTTTCAGAAGATCAAGACAGCCTTGACCATAACACCAATTCTAGTTTTGCCTTCAATATCGGGCCCTTATACAGTGTATTGTGATGCTTTTCGGATCGATATTGGGTGTGTATTGATGCTGAGAATAGAGTGATTACTTATGCTTCATGCCAGTTGAAGCCTCATGAGAAGAACTACCATGTTCATGATTTGGTGTTGGCAGCCATCATCAATGCATTAAAGACTTGGAGGTATTATCTCTATGGTGTGTCTAGTAATGTAGTTGCAGATCATCGGAATGTTCAACACTTGTTCAAGTAGAAAGATCTAAATTTGAGGCAGTGGAGATGTTTGAAGCTTCTAAAAGACTATGATATTACCATTTTTAACATCCCAGGAAGGCCAATGTGGTTGTTGATGCCTTGAGTTGAAAGGCGGTAAGTCTGGGTAGCCTTGCATTTACTCCTGTTAGTGAGAGACTGCTTGTATCAGATTGGGTTCTGGCTTATGTGGTTTCTTGATCTTCCTTATATGATCGCATCGGAGAGCGTCAGTATGACGACCTCCATTTTCTCGTCTTTATGGACATGTTTCAACACGGTAATGGCAAGGAGGTTCTTTTGTGGATGATGGGGTGTTGCAAATGTAGGGTCAGATTTGTGTGTCCAATATAGATAGGTTATACGAGTTGATTCTTTATGAGGCCCACAGTTCGTGGTATTCCATTCAGCCGGGTGCCACAAAGATGTACCAGGACTTGAGGCAGAACTATTGGTTGGGGAGGATGAAGAAATATTGTGGGGTTTGTAGCTCGGTTGCTTAAAGTTTTAGTAGGTGAAGTACGAGTATCAGAGGCTGGGCGATTTGCTTTAGAGGCTCGAGATTCTAGAGTGAAATGAGAGCATATCACCATGGACCTTATAGTTGGGATCCCATGGACTTTGAATATATTTGATTCTATTTGGGTGATTGAGAACCGGTTGACTAAGTATGCACATTTCATTCTAGTTGGGACTACCTATTCTTCAACACGGTTCGCTAAGATCTATATCCGCGGGATTGTTCGCATGCATGGTATGCTGCTGTACATTATTTCAAATTAGGGCACGCAGTTCGCATTGCATTTTTGGAAAGCAGTGCAGAGTGAGCTAGGCACACGAGTTGAGTTAAGTACACTGTTCCACCCTCAGATGGATGGACAATTTGAGCGCCCTTTTCATATATTGGAGGATATTATTAGCGCTTATGTCACGGATTTCATGGGTTCTTGGGATCAGCTTCTACCGCTTGCGAAGTTTTCCTACGACAATAGCTATCAATCTAGTATTCCTATGGCTCTGTATGAGCTTTGTATGGGAGGCGGTATAGGTTTCCAGTTGTTTGGTTTGAGTCGGGTGAGGGTAGGCTATTAGGTACTATCCTGGTCCAGGATGCTTTGGAAAAAGTTGAGTTGATTCCGGATCGGATTCATACGGCACAAAGAGTTATGTCGATCGGAAGGTTCGTGATGTTGCTTACATAGATATTTACCTTGAAAATGGTATTTACAATTAGATTTGACTTTGTTATTCTAAAAATATGTGATCTATTTTTTTTGCTAGTTGTTAAGCAATTGATACTTAGTGAAAGACTTGGAAACAAGATAAGATCTTGAAACTAAGGTGATAACCAAACTAAATGGCTGATAATCGGGCCTCGAGCTTTCTTATTCGGGGCCTCGAGGTCGAGTCTGATGTCCTACCAAGGGTAGTCGATGGATGACTAACAGTTATGATAAAATCAATGACGTCTCTTTATGGCCAATAATAAGCAATAAATGAAGAACAAAAAATAGAACACAATGAATATAAGCAATAAATGAAAGCAATGAGATGAGGAGAATATGTTAAAGAGCAGAGAGAATATTCTTGTGTATTTAATATTGAGCATCAGGTCCTTACAAATGACAATGATCTCCTTTATAAATAAGGGAATCCTAACATAGTACAAAGGCATTTATTACCAATATAAATGGTTGATACAACTAATTAATGTCACAGTATGGGCTTGAGCTAGCCAAATATACTAGATCAGCTTTTAGTCATATGCCTTGGGAACTTCCCACTCTTTCACCATAATTATCAATATGCATTACCCCGAGGTTGGACGTCGGTAGCCCCTCCGGTGCGAATCTCGACCATAGCCTCGAGCGTTTTGAAACGTGCTTACGAAGTGTCATATGACCAAAGATAGGACCCTCCAATTTTACTGTATACGGATAGTCCCCGCATTTCTTAGAGTGAAATGATAAGAAATGACATTGATATCTATCTCTTCGAACTTCACGAGATGATGACATACTTATGATGTAAGACTTTGAAATAAATGAGGCATCGCACTGATTCACCTTTCCAGAGTCATTCAAATGTACCGTTGATTCATATTCTTCAAAAGTCGTAATGTCAATGCCGATCCAGTTCCCAAAATGCATTGATTGCGCCTGCCAGTACGTCTTTCAGAGATATTGATTGTGCTTTCGGTTGAGCTGCCACCCTTTCTATAAATGGAAGTTTTCTTAAACCGAAACTTCATTCAAATGTTCTTCAACAACCTTTTACCCTTTATTTGTGTTTGTGAAGAATTTGAATGCATGTCTCTACCGAATTGTATGAGTACTGGATTCGGGTGTCGGTGTTTCCTCGATCTACGATTGTTCAATACGATATCCTGCATAACCCTTTGTCATTCCTCGGGCAGAGCCCGAACTGAATTGATACGAGCTGAGGCCGTCAGGACCTCGACTTCGAATTTAATGAGAGTAGGGCATCAAACTTTCAGAACGAAACTTAGCCTTTGAGACCCCATCGATAGTCCTCAAAGGAGGGATAATTTTCTTGTGCTTCTATGACTAAAAATAGCCTTTAGAATTCGACAGATAGTCCTCGAGTGACCTGAAAACTTGTCTTGAACAAAAATGAAGATAGCCTCAAGGCGCTATAGATAGATCCCGGATGAGCGATTACCCGGATTTAGAGGATCCAAATGTTAAAGTAATCGAGATGACGGTTTTAACTCGACCCAAGGACTCAGGTAGCTCGAGGGTTGGAGGGTCATGTTAAATACTCGTACTTAACAATAGCACAAAAAATTGAGATAGGGTACCACCTTGAGGCCAAGCCCATATGAGTTGGTTTTGAAGAGCTTATCTTCTTTGTGACAGATATCTTCGATACCAGTTACCATCTTGAGTGTCGTAATGATATCAATGGCTCCTTAGAGCCTATCTTCTTCTTGATAGAGGACCTCGAGATCGGGTACCATTTTGAGGATTATAATGATGTCAATGGCTTCTTGGAGCCTATCCTCTTTTTGACAGAGGTCCTCGAGATCGGACACTATCTCGAGGTTTGTAATGTTGTTAATGGCTTCCTGGAGCCTATATTATTTTTGACAGAGGTCCTCGAGATCGGGTACCATCTCAAGGCTTGTAATGATGTGGGGTTTTTGGATCCCCGAAATATCGTATGGGAGTGTTAATTCCATGACATGGTTATGAAGAGACTAAGGAAATTCCGCCGGTACACCTTCCCAAAGCGAAAAATATCATAGTCACCATTTTTAGTTGGCCTTTGAGGCAGACGGATAGTCGCTGCTTTCTCCACATGTATGATTGTATTCCTTCTTTTGAGGATTCCTCTATTCTAAATAGTTACCCTCCTCTATAGAGTTTTTCTTTTCTGGGTTAGGCCCTTCACCATTTCAACTTTGAAACCCTTGCTCGAATGCCTGCTCCAATTTCCTAGTTTTATCACAATTATTGCTGCTACACCAAAATGCTCGGGGTCATTAAGAGTATGCCTCGAAGTTTATTTCTTTAGTAGGAAAGGGGAACCTTGAGTTAGTGAGAAAATATTGCGGATTGGGGGAAAATGCAGTTATCACGGGTACCTTCCCCGGAGGAGAGCATCATGGATCATGCAGAGGGATTTTTGAACATGTACAGGTACCCCTTTATGATGGGTGTCCCCTAATAGGGCTGTGCTCAACTTCAGTCGAAAGTACCAGGTTACCTTGGTGCAGATTCACCCATCATTTTGGAGGATAGTGTTGATGATTAGGTTCTTTGCGGAAGAAACAACGCTTGAATTCACTCTTAGTCATCTTATCAGGTTGTATCGGCCTTTTCACCATAGGGGTATGCTGACCCTACGATGCCGATCCATGACACATTTTATTATTGATGATGAAGAGGATGGGGATCGGGGATGGATGAGCTGATTCATCTGAGTACGAACTGTCAATATTATCCTTGTGGAGTTTCTGCCATTTCCCGAGGAATTTACATGTAAGTGGCATACTTTACCCTTTGTAGTTTTGCTTATGGCATAGGCTGGTTCCGTAAATGCGCCTTCCTTTCCCTTTCTGCAGTAATTTCATGGACGTCATGCGAGATCCCTGACCTGGCGGATTGGGTTGGGAAGTTGGTGACTCACTCGACTTATTATGAGCGTAACTGGAGAGTTTTGTCTAAGGGTAGATAAGAGGCCAAACACTACGGTACGTGCTATGGCATTTGCTCCTTTTTTGAAAGGCACTTTCTTTTTACGCGTACTAACCTCGTCATTGTTGGAATCGGGAAGTCCTTTAAGGCGAGATCGTGCCCTCTTAGAGAGGGAGAAGGATCGTCAACTTCTTGGCTATAGAATGATAATAATAAGCAAAAAGGGTCTTCACAGGGCGATGTTGCTTATAGCAAGATAAGTCCAGGCATGGGGGCTGGGAGAGGATGAGTCGGTTGATCCTGCTACACCTGAGATCTCTAGCTTTAGAAAAAAGGTTCCAACTGCATTATCATCTTTTTTCTCATCGAATGCACCTCGAGGAATGAGGGTTTTCTGCCACCGACTAATTTGAGGGATGTTCGAAGCCAGCGGCTGCATACACTGAGTGATCGTACCCCAACTGGGAGCTGTTAAACTGCGGTAGATGGAGCCAGAATAGTAGATGTGTGCTAAACGTTTGAGGAAGCTCAGTGGCTCTATTCTGAGGTGAGTTTTGGCAGTCCGTGTTGATTTTATAGTTTTGTAATTTGTACTCTCTTATTGAGTTTCTCTTTCATAGGCTTTTAGCAAGCTCATGTTCGAGCTGCTCCGTTGTTAGACCAGGTTATGAGAAGTTGTGGATGCATATAAATCCCTCGAGATTCTCTTCATTTAATAAGAAGACGAGTTGTCACACTTGCGGTATGAGGCGAGTCGAAGTCTGAACTACAAAAGCTACCTCGAGGAGTAGGTAATGTTTGTTTCGACAGAATGCGTGTTTCTTCTTCTACCTTCTGAGGCTAATGTCTAGTTTATTTTAGTTATAGAAAAAGACGGAGGACCTGAAATGCCTTAGGAGCAAATTTTGTCCAGCGAGTGCGAGTGTGAAGAGCTAAAGGCTCACGTGGACACCCATGTGTCGACTAAGAGAGACGTTTTGGCCAAGGATTCTGCCCTCCAGGTGAAACTTCGCAACGATCATGAAAGTAGCTTAGTCCGAAAGGGCATGATTTCGAGGATCGAGTCTGAGCTCTTGAAGGTCGAAGTTGTAGGTGCTCCGGCTGAACCCGAAGTAATCCGAACTAAAGCTGATAAGAAAGTGGATGTCTATTTGAAGGACGCTACCAACGCTCGTGCTGAGCTAGGGGCTCTCGACTAGGAGAATAATAATAAAGAGTACGTAAAGTGTAAATCTTGAAGGGAAATCCTCGAGGAAATACATACCAGGGGCTTCCGTCTATCAGAAGAGATAAACACACGGAGGCGGAAGAATATGGTACTAGGCTCCTTCTGTCAGAGGCTGAAGATGGAAAGAAGGAGGTCGGCAGACCATAGTCCCCGAGGGGGACATCAATTAGGCCATTTCTTTCTTGTTTATGTATAGCGCTTTCAAAGAACTTTGTAAATGAAGCTTGTATTCTCTCGCATACATGTATAAAAGGAAGCCTCGTGGTTTTATTTTGCATGCATTTCCTTTGTGTTGATATTTTTTAGTCATTAGCCAGATGAATTGGTCTTTGAGTTAAAATGAATCCTTAGATTCATAGTATGGCCCTGGGGCTCATTAGGCTGGCTCGTAGGCTCTTACGCTCTTTGGTCAATACGACCTCTAAGTATAAGCCGACGTTTGAGCTCTTATGCTTTTGCTCTTAGGCATATTTAGTTAACGGCCTTGGGTACAATCTCCGAGTCGAGTTTTGAATCGAGCTCATTTGACTCTTACATTTTTTATTTTAAAGCTGGTCCTTAGGCTCTTACATGTTTGGTCGATATGCCTTTATATATGGGTTGGCGGTAGTGACTCATATGCATTGGGTCAGTATGACCTCTAGTATAGGCTGGCAACAATGGATCTTACACATTTTTTTGGTACGACCTTTTATATAGGCTGGCGGTAGTGACTCATATGTATTTGGTTGGTACAACCTTTTATATAGGCTGGTGGTAATGGCTCTTATGCATTGGGTCGGTACAACCTCTAGTATAGGCAGGCGACAGTTTCTTTATGCATCGGGTTAGTATGACCCATAGTATCGGCTGGTGATAGTGGCTCTTACGCATTGGGTCGATATGAACTTTAGTAGGATTTATGTTTCCCTCATTAAGGACTTCTGAAATTGTCTTTATTTGACTCCTCGAAGGTTTGATCAAAATCTCGATAGTGAGTCATTATATGGCGATGATCGAGCACCTCGACAGGTTTGGCTTGGTGGCTGAGCTCGAAGCCTATAGTTTGGAGGTGACATGGTCGAAGCTCTTTTGCCTATGTCGAGGATAGCCTATTTAACCGGTTCTTTTCAAAGTATTTTGAAAGTAATTGAAGTCGTGTGATTTTATAGCAGCGGTCAAGCATCCTCGAGTCGGGTTATTTGGCTAGTACAATCTTGTGACCATAGTCATTGTACTTGGCCGGAGCCTTTCAATTCTCAAGTGAAGTAGTTTCGGCGTCTATGTCGACGGTATGCCTTTTTAGAGTCTTACAAGTTTGATATATAGCCTTAACTTTAAGATCGGGGTTATGCCTTTTGTAAGGTCTTACAAATTTTACATGCCTTTGTGGTCTTACAGTTTTGATTACTTGGTACAAGTACGGTTCATGCCTTGCTTGAGGTCTTACAGTTTTGGTCACTTGGTACAAATGTGGTTCATGCCTTACTTGAGGTCTTACAAATATTGTCACTTGTACAAGTGTGGTTCATGCCTTGCTTGAGGTCTTACAGATATTGTTGTTGCCTTATATAGGTCTTACGAGACCGAGGCTGCCCGCATGTGGTCATATGGCCTTGGGTTTTGATAAGTCGATGGAGGTGGCGATTAGAGGCATTCCTCGAGTCATTGAGAGTTTATTGGCTCGGGAGAACTTGGTATTTCCTCATTGAGGGCTTACTATTTTGGTGTTTCCGACCCGGAGGTCATGTGGCCTTGATTTTTCGACGCGAGTCCCGAGTGTTTGGGATGTTTTTAGCTCTGGAGCAATTTTGTGATCTTGATGTTGCCTTATTCAAGGGTTACGAGTTTGAAGCTTCTATTAGGGGTCATATGACTTCGAGTTGTTGACGCTAGTCCTTGAGTGTTCGGGTATTTTTAGCTCTGGAGCCGTTTTATCAAAAATATTGAGCTTCTCTAAAATGTAAAATTATTTAGAAAGTATTATTTGATTACTTGGTACAAGTATACACGTTTTCGCTGTTAAGGGCTCGCTTATTCTATACGGACACGGTTTATTTGATCGTTTGGACCAGTACATTATTTTCCTATCGAGACCCCATTTAGCGCATCTTGGCTTCTATGAGTAGGTGACCTTCTGGGGGATGCGCCCCAGTATTCGAGTTTGATTGCAAACGAAACTTTGAATACTTGTTAAGTCTTCCTTAGGTAGCATATAGATGTTGCCTGTTAAAAACCTTGCCGGTAAAACCCTTCTTAGGATAAAATACCTCGTCGAAGGAAAAGAGTGCAACGTACGTATTTGGAACCTAAGGCCTTCGCGTTGGGAAGCGTCTTGGCCGTTTAGATCGAATACCTGCATTCAGGTTAGCATAAAATGTAACAAAAAAAAAAGATGAAAATACCTTAGTGCTGACGGCGCTTCGGACTTCAATGTGATTCAAGCGTTTGTTATGAGACTCGGTACGGTCCTTTGTTTTGTTTAGTCGGGCGTAGCCAAGAATGTAGCTTGTTATTGCTATTTTATTGTTTGCTTATCCTTCATCTCCTTTGTTGGTGTAGGTATTGGTATTGGTGCCACAACGTACACCGCAAACATCTCTTGTGTCGCATATTGTTCCCCGTTGATGTTTTTTATCCCATCCTTTGTCAGAAATTTCACCATTTGATGGGTGGATGGTACTACTCTGATGCAGTTTATCCATGGCCTTCCGAATAAGTGGTTGTACCTCATGTCTCCTTTGATGACATGGAATTTAGCATTTTAGGTTGTGCCGGCTACATTTACTAGGTGGGTGATTTCCCTTTCGTTGTTTCACTCGCCATGTTGGACTCGTTGAGTACTCGAGAGGCAAGCACAATTTGGTCAAGTAGTTACAGCTGCTCTACCACCCTTGACCTGATAATATTGGCCGAGCGACCTGTATCCACAAGTACACGTTTAATTTGAAATGTATTTACAAGGAAAGATATTACCAGTGCATTCATGTGAGGCTGAGATAAGGTCTAGATGTCCTCATCACTGAATGTGAGAGCGTCCTAATGTATGTAACCTCGAGTGCTTTTCTCAAGTGATGGAAACTTTTTCTTCTGATCATGGGTTCGTGTGGAGCATCAATGCCTCCCAACATCACGTGGATGACATGTTGTGGCTCATTTGTTTTGTTTTTCTTGGTCACCTCTCTTTCCCAGAACTGATTTTGGCACGATTACAGAGGAGTTCTAGAAGGTGACCTTTGCAAAGTAGTCGGGCAACTTCTTCCCCGAGTTGTCGGCAATCCTCGGTCCTATGACCGTGCGTGTTGTAAAATTCACACACTAAGTTATGCTTCCTTTGTGGAGGATCTGATTGTATAGACCTTGTCCACCTCGTGTCTCTGATTTTACTGATGGTGAATACGATGTCTGAAACATAGACATTGAAGTTGTATTTGGATAAGGGAGGTGCCTCTGTCGGTTCTGTGTGCCTATCGAACCCAGCTCTATTGACGAGTCCCCGAGGGTTTTGCGGTCGATCCATTCTTCGATCATTTTAGGGTATTTTATACCTCGTGGTGTTTCTCCTATGTTCGATGTATGGTTGGTACCTTTCTTTGTTTGGCATTGGCTCCTTCGTTAGAAGCTTGCTTAGGTATACCGAGCCCGAGGGGGCTCCTAGTTGGTCGTCCTCGACCCTAATCTTTGATATTATATAGGTTGTCAACATCCGACCAAGTCACAGTGTGGTATTCAACCAAATTATATTTCATATATTTTGAACCCACCGAGCTTCGCTCGTTCAAACCTTGAGTGAAGGCTTGCACCGCCCAGTTGTCGAAGACCGGTGTTAGTTCCATTCGTTCAATTTGAAATCAAGACACGAACTCTCACAGCATCACGTTCTCTCCTTGCTTGATTTTGAAGTCATCGGATTTCCTTGTAGCTACTTTAATGGCACCAAAATGTGCCTATATGAAATAATCTGCCAACATGGCAAATGCATCTATTGATTTTGGAGCAATTTAGTGAGACCACATCATTTCCCCTTTTGAAAACGTTTCTCCAAACTTTTTCAGTAGGACGTACTTGATCTCGTCGTCCTTTAGTTCGTTGCCTTTCACTGCACAAGTGTAAGCTGTGACGAGCTCATTGGGGTCTAAGGTTCTGTTGTGCTTCAAAAGGTCAGCCATTCTAACTTCTTTGGAATGGGTTTTGTGGCCACTTCTTGTTGGAATAGCTTCCGTACGAACTTCTTCGAATCCACACCTTTCAAATCGGGGCTGTGCCCTGAATTTGGTCGACCCTTGAATTGTAAGTCTCTACCTTCTTTTCATTGGCTTCTATATTCTTCTCGGCTGACTTGATCCTTTTTGTAAGGTCCTCGAGCATCTTTATGATTTTGGGTTCGACTTTCGATCCGTTGTTGCTTGATCTTTCTAGTACTTGATCGACTTGTGGAGCCATTTCCCGAGCTACCATGCTAGGAGTATTTTGGTGGCTTTGTAGTTGAGCAGTCGCCAGCTGTTATGCTTGCAACATTTCGAAGATGACGAGAAGGTTACCCCCTTGTTCTTCCTGAGCTTGGGATTTTCATGGTCCTTGTTGATCTTCTTGGTGTATGCTCATGTTGGTGTGGGAGCTTATTTTGACGTGTTGAGCATTGCGCGAGACCACATCCAAGAGAATTGGTTCTGGTGCATTCTCAGGGTTTCGTGGTGGTACACCAACACCTTGAACATCCACACCATTCTCTCCATGGTCCTCAAGATTGTTGTTTTCACGTGCGTTTACTTATTTAGACATTTTGACCTAAAATCAAAGATATTTGACAAGAAAAGGTGTGAAAGGTAACTTGTGTTATGTAGTAAAACCAGCAAGAAAATAATCACTATTATTTTTAGCCCTACGGTGGGTGCCAAACTATTTACCTTGAAACTGGTAATTACAATTAGATTTGATTTTGTGGTTCCAAAAATATGTGATCTATTTTTATGCTAGTTGTTAGGCAATTGATGCTAAGTGAAAGACATGGAAACAAGATAAGAGCTAGAAAATAAGGTGATAACCAAACCGAATGGCTGATAATCAGGGCATCGAGGTTGAGTTTGATGTCCTGCCAAGGGTAGTTGACGGATGACTAATAGTTATGATAAAACCAATGATCGCTCTTTAAAGCCAACAATAAGCAATAAATAAAGAACAAGAAATAGAACACAATGAATATAAGCCACAAATGAAATCAATGAGATCAAGAGAATATTTTATAGATTAGTGAGAATGTTCTTGTGTATTTAATATTGAGCATCTGGTCCTTTCAAAATGATAAGGATCCCCTTTATATATATAAGGGGGAATACAACATATTACAAATGCATTTATTACCAAGATATATGGTTGATATAGCTAATTAATCTCACGGTACGGGCTTGAGCTAGCCGAATAGACTAGGTCAGTTTTTAGTCATATGCCTTGGGAACTTCCCACTCTTTCACTATAATTATCGATTTGCATTGCCCCGAGGTTGGACGTCGATAGCCCCTCCGGTGCGAATCTTGACCATAGCCTCGAGCTTTTGGAAATGTGCTTACAAAGCGTCGTATGACTGAAAATAAGACCCTCCGATTTTACCGTATACAATGGTGGGAAAGAAGGTATTGCTCATATTTTCACCCATGAAGGTTATTATGATGTTCGGCAAGAAGCGCAAGTTGATACCTCGATATACTGACCATTTTAAGGTGCTTGAGAGGATTGGAGAGATGGCTTACAAGCTTGCATTGCCACCTAGTCTATCGAGTGTTCATACAGAGTGTTACTCCCCACGTTTTCATATGTGAGAGTACGTCGTAAGCCATTAATATAAGCTTGAAAATGAGATTATATTTGGAGGCATATATAGTAAGTTAATCATGTTACCATGAAGGTTCAAATATCTAAGTTCATGAATAACGAGTACCAAGAGGGTTAGAGAGCTTAGAAGCTAAACCAATTGAAGAAAATAAGTTTCGTCGAAAGTCGACAAGTTTGGAATGTTATAACATGTACCTTAGGGTGAGATTATGATTCTTAACATGATGAGGAGTTTATGTTATGAGTTAATTTAGTTGTATGGTAAATGTGTCCTAGGTTTTGAAGTCAAGCGAGTTGTGGAATAAAAGCTGGCAAAGGTCATCACAAGTTACATTTATAAATGTGGTGAAAATTAGGTTAAATGTAGCTAAGTTTTTCTACAAATATACTTGGAATTATGGTGAGATATACCTACCAAATTATAGATCTACGAGTCTAGTTTCTAATAAATTAAATCATTGTTGATACGGCATTATAGTAGAGAGATAATCCCATTTTTGCGAGACCACACAAAAAGCTCCCAATGGGACCCACCTAGGCGCTGGTTGACCTACTTCACTTTACAAATGATTTGGACGCCTGTTTTTGCTCATTTTTCAACTCAACTTCGTCTCCAAACTTCTCCTAAACCTCCTAAACATATACCACAAGGTTTGAAGTGATTCCAAAGTGATTACACTATATTTCAACATCAAAACTTTGTTCTAGTAAAGAACAACACCTCTTTGAAGTTATCTTGTCATTGAGGATTGTTGTGGGCTGTATTTGGCTGAAAATCCAAGTTTCTTCTGCTTTCTAAGATGAGTATAATAGCCTACTAATCGTTCTTAAGCTTTTTTGTATGTTGGTTAAGTCGTTCGGATGATAAACTACAAGATAGTACTTGGATTAGCTTAAGTCACTTCTATGGTGTTGTACTGCCATTGTGGGTTATTGTATGCTAAATATTACTTCGATTTTGACTTTAAGTTACTGTAGGAGGTATGTGTATTGTGTTCTTGCATGTTCTTAAGGTTATCTTAATGTTGATTAAGTTACTAATTGAAGATAGCTGGAGTTGTGAATTGTTTTCTTTGTTATAAATATATGGTATAAGGATGGAATCATTGATGAATGACTTCATTATCATGTTAATAATACTTTTAAGTTAATCTATGAAGTCTATAAGGGGTTATATGGGTTATACGGATTCCAATCGAAGCTTGCCACTCGTCGTGAAGTAGTTGTGACTTGTTGTCGTTATATGGTATCTTGTTATTTACATTTATATGTTGATGGATTTCTCTAGTTGTTGATGTCGGTATATGGTATTGGTATAGGTCCTTGTTACAAGGGAGATGCTTCCCAAATTTACGTAAATGAGCTACTAGCTTAAGTTACAAACTTTGCCTTTGCGCAACACTGATTTTGAATCTCCTTACACTATGATAGATTCAGTTGATTTGTCTGAAGAGCTGCTTGGAAGGTATTAAGGACTAAACGGGTTTAAGGTATGTTAAGGCACTTCCTTCATTCTTTTGGAATGATCTAAAGTTAAATGAACATAAACCATACGCTATTTCATAACGGATCTACTCCTAGAAACTAAGGCTACACATATTATTCTTTTCTTATAAAGTCATTATAAAAATGTATCTATGATCCTTGAATCCTACCGAGGGTCATACTGTGGTATGGATGTCCATAATGTTAATAGAAGGTGCAAAAATCTTAAGTCATTCCGAAAGGTTTAGAACGTGATTTCATGAGTCTAGCATGCATTATCTATAATATCTATTTTACTCTACCGAGTCGTGCTATAGTCGGCCGAGTAGGGAACCTATTGTGCATCCACTGATCAATTGGGTTTACCAAGATCCACGTGGTCGGGTACGGTTCAACCAAGCCTTATGATGGCGGGGTACGTTTTTACCGAGTCCTCTTTGAGGTCGGGTACGATATGATGATGATGACCACCACAGAGGCGTACATTTTTATAAGTTTGTGTATTATGCATTTCATGTCAGTAGCCCCCAGAGACACTCAGATGCTACAAGTTGTATCTCCTTTATCTCTCATTTACATTATTGCTCTTGTTTAGGTTTTCCTGCCTTACATACTCGGTAGTTTATTCTTACTGACGTCCCTTTTGCGTGGGGACGCTGTGTTTCATGCCTGCATGTCTCGATAGATATGTTAACATTCCTCCTAGCAGGCTATCAGCTCAGCGGAAGGTATTGTTACACTCCACTTGCTCCAAAGTTTGCTATTTGGTCACTATGATTTGGACATGTATTGATTGGTACGGCGGGGCCTTTTCCCGGCCATTATAATGTGTATGTAGTCTTAGAGGCTTGTAGACAGATGTCATGTATATGAAAGATTGTATGGCCTTTTTAGCCTATGTTCAGTGTACAAGTGTTCATTTTGGTCTTATAGGACCGTATCTCACATGTATAAGTTTGTATTACATGTTGGGCCATCATATGCCAAGTATTCCCTTATGTTTTATTCTAGTTATATCATGACAGCCCTTACGGCTCATTTACCCATGATGGTATGATAAGCAAGATACGTTGCTTTGGTACGCAGTTGGATAAGGCACTGGGTGCCCGTCATGGCCCTTTTGTTTGGGTCATGAAAGAAATTGGTATCAGAGCAGTTTTGTGCTAGGGAGTCTACAAGACGTGTCTAGTAGAGTCTTCTTTATGGGTATGTTGTGCACTATACTTATAAGTAGGAGGCTACAAGATATTTAGGACTATCCCTCTTTCTTCTTAATCTAGATCGTCTGGTAGAGCTTAGTTGTAAGACTTCAGACTCCTAAATTCAACTTTAGTCATAATACAAGGATACCTACATCCACAAAGACAGTTGGTAAGAGCTTGAATGTGGCTCTGGAAGAGCTGAATTAGAGGAAATTGATTTTGCATCATGCTCATGATGAGTAAATGTACTGTCTTCATCAGATCATGCATGTACTAAGATGTGTGAGATTATTAATAAGGACCCTCAAGACATGAATGTCTATCTACCCATATGGTAAAGTGAGATGAGAGAATCAGGAAGTGGATACAAGTTTCAATAAGTAAAAGAAGCAAGTTGAAAAAGAGTATGAGGTACCCAACTAATGAAGATTATCAGTATTTTCAATTCAAGCAGAGAAATATAAGTATTTTAGGTTACTGCTATGTACAATTGGCCACACCCATCTCAGTTATGCCCTAAGGGAGTTGACAGCTATAGTTTAAGAGAAGAAGGGGATAGCAAGATCCAATTGGGGTTAGACTAACCCAAAATGTTAGATGGATTATTATTATTAGCTAATATTTCTGAAGGATATTGTAAATGTGGTAATAGTTCTCCTTGTTAGACACCCCCATGGTGCAATCTAGAATAGTACATTTAGATATGAATAATAGAATGTCTAGAAAAATTTAGACGATTGGCACTGGAATCCTAGAAGGGATAAATATTTGCCTTTGTATGGATCCCGACCCTAGTAAAGAGAGAATGTTAGGTGACTTGAAGAGCTAGTAGATGAAGCAAGGGGAGCTAAAAGTGAAACAATGTTTTGATGAAGTTATTAGAATAAAGTGATAGATAGAAATATTAGCCGGAGAATAAGAATAAAGTAATTGAAGCCTTATGAGTGAGATGTGATAAATGGATGATAACGGGAAATTAAAATATGACATAATGACAGAGTCTATAGTCTAGTGAAGGAAAATACAGGAGGTGAAAGTCCTTGAGACAATAAAAGAGTATAGGCCAAAGGCTATATCCTCATTCGAGAATTGAGTTGGTGACTCGAACGTAATTACCAGAAAGAAAAATTATACCCCCGTAGAAATAGAATTTTGTATGTGATAGTAAAAAAGATAAAAAAAAATATAGAGCATGAATTAGGGATCGAAGGAATTGGTAATAGTCGGCACTGTGAGAAGTTTAGAGATCATGGTCAAACAATAATACAATAGACAACAGACGAATAACCTTTAAATGTCATTTAGGAAGATGCTTCTGAAAAGCAAGCACTCTAAGCAGACTTAATCTTAAGGGATTAAGTGTGCCAATTACACCAGGTGTTACCTTCGTGCGTAAGAAATTCTGTTATCCCTGGTATAGAATGGTTACCATAAGGCGGGTAAGGGTAATTGATGATGTGAAAAGACGCCAAAGATGAAGAGGTAAAACATCTATAGGTAGATATTCGTAGCATTAAGTCTTATTACTCTCCTAAATGGGGGAAGATGATGTGATATGGTATTAAGTCAGAGTTATTGGTTCAGGTAACTATGGAATGATAAAGGAAGAATGTGGTAGAAAGGTGAGAGAAATGAGATTTTATTTTTTAAGATGCTACAGATATGCTATTTCTCCTGAACATTATGCAAGCACGCCACTAGGGAGAGGCGGTAAGGGTTCCCACACCAGATATTATTGATTAATAAGTGTGAATGAGCACTTGATACATAAGGAGCCAGTACGAGTGTTAGGTTAAGCTAAAGAAAATAACCCGAAAGAGATTACGCAGAATATAGATATGAGAATGGACCAACGAAAAGTTAGTAGTTGACTTGGGAAGAGCCTAGTTATAGCTAGACAAGAGGATACAGACAAATCATGCAGAATGTGCAAGGTAAATGTAGTGAACCCCAACATAGTGAGATCGGTCTCGCAGATATAATGACATCGTGATCCTTGAGAAATATTTGGATAGGATTTGGGGTAGTTAAAAGTATCTTATAAATGTTACGAGATAAAAGAAAGTTCCACCAGGGAGATAGCCAAAATTTCAGTTCAGAAGCAACTTTATGAGCACAAGGGTGTAGAGGTAGGTAACTAGGGATAATAATAGGCAAGTAACAACATAAAAAATTCCTTCAGCTATACCACTTAATCAGCTTGCAGCTTTATAAGAGTCAGAAGATCTCCCTTAAGTACTACAATAAAACACTAGCTGAGGAAAAAAAAAGAAGAAGGATTCAACCTAAGCATAGTAACTTGAGGAAGAAATGGTCTTGTAAAATAGATTCACTACAATATTGTATACACTCCATAAGAAAGTGGTACCTATCGTGGCAAATGAACAGGAAGTAAAAATCAAAAGCTGATATTTGAGATCATATGAGTTACAGGAAATTCCAAGTATTCGCGGGCACTAAGATAAGAGAAGCATTCATGCAGCAAGTGGCACAACAACAAGAAAAAGTAATTGCCTATGTTTATAGGCAACTGAAAAGGCATGAAAGGAAATCTATGGTGCTAGCAAGTTAAAAGAAGGTTGCAAATAGTATAAATAGATATATGTAGGTTCCAAGCTAAAGTATCATAGAGTGACAAGGTTTTAGGTATATAGGAGTAAGGATAACAAAAGAAGAGTAAGAAGGTGACAAGAATAGGTAAGTTCCCGGGATTAAACCCATCATAATAAGAGAACTTATGGCTTTCGTAAGTTATTGAAAGCTCGGTACAGCCTGAATGAACTCAGAGGAGTCTAAGAATGGGGGCATTTAGAAGAGATGGAATGCGTCCCTAGTAGTAGAATAAGGGTGTAATTGTGATAGATAAGAGGATGACGCTTAGGCCTTTGATTGAGTAACGATTTAACGGGAAATGGATTTCATGAATTGTACGAGATTAGAATAACCCCCTAGTATGAATCATGTTGGAATGCTATGAAATACGGTTATTGAAGTATTATCCCAAGGTGTATCAGGAAAATCGCTTCTGATGTTCCTGAATGAAATGTGAGCCCTAGTGATAGTGTATTACGTTAGAGGTTATAAGTTATCAGTGGTGGATTATAGATTAACATTAAGATGAATCAACAATATATGGATAAAAGCTCCAAAGTATGTGATAATATTAGGTTGTCGTTCTTAATATGAACATTAATTATGAAGCATGAAAGGACTTACATTTACACATATAAGATAATCAGTGAGATAATAACCTCGAGTTGGGTAACAGACCTCGATAATAATAAAACAAAAGTAAGAGTTATGGTATAGTTTAACCTGCTTAGATGTATCAAAGTCATAAGGATAGACATCTGAAGCTATGAAACAAAGATATATCAATAATTATAAGTTCAACAAAATGCCAAGCTAAGAACTTCAGTACTATTTACTGTGAAAATAATAATAACAAATAGATTTGATTTTGTTGTTCTAAAAATACGTGATCTATTTTTATGCTAGTTGTTTAGACAATAGATGATAAGTGAAAGGTCAAAAGAAGATACAAGGGCTCGTAGACAGTGCAATAATCAAACAAAATGGGTAGAAATCGAGGCCTCGGGCTTGCGTATTCTGGGCCTCGAGATTGAACGAACGCCGACTAAGGGCAGTCGATGGAGGATTAACAGTTATGATAAATTTGTTGGTGGCTCTTTATGGAAAATAATGAGCAATAACAGAAGAAAAATAAATAGAACACGATGAATGCCAATAATAAATGTAAATAATGGGGTTAAGAGAGAATGTATTAGAGAGCAAAGAAAATGTTCTTGTATACTCGATGTTGTACGAATAATATCTTGTGTCCTCCACAAAGTGATTACAATCCCCTTTATATATAAGAGGGAATCCCAATGTTGTACAAATGCATTTATTACAATGATGTATGGCTGGTACAACCATTTAATGCCACGGTACAGGCTCATGCTAGCCTAAGAGACCTAGGTCAGCTTAAATCGCGTGCTTTGGCAACTTCCCAATTGTCTATAATAGCCTTTTTCATTTGTACTACCTCGGGTCGACCATTGAGAACCCCTGAGGGTGAACTCTGAGCTAAACTTCGAGCCTCCCTGAGTGGTCTCTACAAGGTGCCCCGACGATCATAAAATTGAGCCCTCCAATTTTACCGTATAAAGATTGTCCCCATGTTTCTTAGATTAAAATGATTAGAAATGATTGTGACACCGATCTCCTCAAGCCTCTTGTGGTAATGTTATGCTTATGACATCATCTTTTGCGATAATTGAGATATCCCATCGACACGTCATTTCTAGGAACATTTATTATAGTGTCTGTTTACTTTCTCAAGGTGATAATATTATTGTTTATCCGTATCCCAAAGGTTTGATTGCACCTATCGATACGTTCCCCAAAGACATTGATTGCACTGTCGGTTGCGATGCCACCTTTTCCATAAATGGAAGCTTTCTTGAACCAAAACATCATTTAATTGTTCTTCAACAACCTATTTACTCCCTTGTTCCCTTCGTCCTCATCCAGTGTTATTTTTCATGTTTGAATCCCGTGGCTTTAAGGTCACATGGCTGTGTTCTCATCAGTTACGCCATGGCCATTTCCTAGTCTTTCCCCTACTAAGCGGGATTGTACTGATTTTTTAATTGTTGTTGTTGTTGTTGTCCCGAGATAATGAGAGAAAAATATCAAAATATCTTCACCTTGAAGGATATGCGGACTACGAACTTCTACTCATCCCTCTTAGCTATCCGGCACGGTGCCTCACTCCTTTTGCTTTCCATTGAGTGACGTGGTTCCATCTACTAACTTTTGCAGCAGTGCAACATCTCAAGAAGTGGCTTCACAATAGTAGTGCTGGAGAGATCCATACTTGCCAAGTTTTTCACCTACCCACTTCTCCATCCCTCTCCGCTTCTTTATCCTTTTATGGTTTTTCCTCATCTTTTTTTGCTTCTTCTTCATCGTTTTCTACTTCTTCTTCATCCTTGAAGATGTTTTTTGGAATACTGAGATTAGGCCCCCCAGGATATGGTTCTCAAAGATACTGTCGCCGAGGAAGCACCCCCGAGAAGATATTAGACTCTTATTTTTATGTTAATTTATTTATTTCTTTTTTGTTTCGGTAGGCTTTTGAAATCATGTGTATGGACCCTTCATGGGCTTTAGTAATCGTGGTTTATTACTAAAAAGATGTTTCTTTGATTTGTCTCTGATTTATGTTGGATTTCCTTTTATTTGCATTTCTGAAGAATCTGATCATGTGACTCTACCAATTGGTCTGAATACTGAACACGGGCGTAGGTATTCCCTCAATTCATGATCATTTAATATGATTTTTATATGCGGTGAAATTAGAAGACTTAATTTCCCGCTATCAAGACATTTCGAAAGCATACCTCGAGACTTCAAGGGCAAAAGGTCGCGACTGAGTTCTCGACCACATGACTCATCGAGGCTCGACTCAGAGGAAACGAAGAATGAAGTTAGGACAAGAAGGAGAATCCCTCTAGGCACGTGGCTATGTCTGATAGACCTGACCTATTTAGAGCCTATGTTGTAGCGTCATGTCAAGCCATCCCATCACAATATTTTGTGCTTAATCCTCGCATACTTGTAGCTGAGACCCCCCTCCTATATAAAGGGGACTCGCCCCTTCTTGCAAAGGGCTGATGTTGCTCCATTTCTCCACAAGTGCAATAATCTCCCTCTGTGTGTGTGTGTGTGTGTGTGTCTTTTCTTCTAAGTAATTTGTTCTCATTGGCCCAAGATCGTTTCGCATTTATTGTTTTCTCTCATTTGTTGTACTCTGAAAGCTTGTCAATCTCTGCCTACATGCAAGCCGTAGAAGTAGAGAAGTATTTCCTTACTTTTAGATTGAGGAAGAGAAAATATATTCTTGATGCAAATGCAGACCTAGACTCGTTTTTATTTTGGATCTGACAAGAAGACTCTCTCTCTCTCTCTCTTCTCTCCAACGTTTACATTTCACCAAGCCCCCAACCCCCCTCTCCCCCTCCCCCTCCCCCTCCGGCGACCCCTCCCTCCGACGACCCCAATCCCCCTCCGGTGACCCCTTAAGTAAGTTCTCTCTCCCTTCTCTCTCTCCTCTCTCTCTCCTCTATCTTCACTACCCAGCCCTCACCCCCTACCCCCTTGCCAACCCTAACTCCTGCGACTCCCCTTCTCCGGCGACCCCTCAGTAAGGCAACTCCTCCCCTTTCACTCACTTCTCTCTATGAATAGTATTTTCATCACCATTTTTCGGCCATAACTTCGGCGTCCAGTGGTGGATTTTCGAAAACTTGGTGTCAAACGAAGCATCTTCTCATTGCGCACAATCCCCATTTGATTTTATCCTCAAATCTATAACCAATTGATCAGGATCTTAATTTTCATTTCGCAAAATTACTGTAGCAAGCAGAATTTCTATCACTTTTTACGCTACTGCTTCCAAATTGGCGATTTACTTTAAAGTTTTTGACATTTATAAGCTTGTTTTAAAGGTTTCAGCATATTCAATTTAAAAGGAATATTTGAATACATAAGGAATTCTAGGAAAAGATTTCTTTATTTTAGACTTATTTCTTTCCTTTTTCTTGCGTGTCAAAGTAGATTTGAAACAGAAAATAGTTATATTTTGTTTTTGGCTCACTGTTTCTCCTATTAAGAGGTTGATTCAGCTCAATCTCTTCTTATTTTGCTGTTGCTCTGTTGCTACTCTAGCTACTGCCTACGCTGCTTTATTAAATTTGGATTCATCTGCTACTGCTTTCTATATTCAATTTTACGCTCTTTATTCCCATCCCAAAAGTCTGTCCGATTTAGCCTTTTTTTGGCTATCTGAAGCTTGTTTCGTTTCGAGTTTTCTAGGGTTTTTGAATTCTTGCTTTCCGCCGCCGATTTTTCCTGCGACCCCTGCTCTTTTCTTCTTATTCTCTCTTCTACTTTTGTGGGTGTGTGTGGGTGTGTTCTATTTTCCTGGACAGATGCCTTATTTTTTCGGCGAGGATTTCCTGCAAGCTACTATACTTCCGGCAACTACACGTTCAGACTTTCGGCAGGACGCAACAGAACTACATGTTCCGATAAGCTTCAGGAAAACTTGCACTAGGTACTAGTCGCGGCGGCGAGGCCACTTCGCGGCGTTTGGGCATGAAGAGCTAAACAACACCGGCCGGGACGTGCAAGAGTCGGTAGTAGTTGACCTTGGGCGCATCAAAGCTTACTTTCAGGTTTTTCAACTGGGAGTTGGTACCTCCCGCTCTCTTGTTTACTTTGTACACCCTTTTACGTATTTTAGCTAGCATTCCGTGTGAGGTTTACTCTGTTGCTATCTAGTTTGCAGCTTTTTGCGTATTCCGCTATAGTGCGTGTGTGCGTCACTATTCTCCATAGTCGGTTGGAGAGATAGTGGCCGTGGCGGGGGATGAAAGTGTAAGGTCATGTCCTCGGGGGGTGGGGCGGTGAAGGGTGTGAGGCGGGGGGCAGGGAGTGGTCCTACGGGTAGGGCGGGAGGTAAGAGTTGAAAGAGGATAGCCACGCTCATAGATTAAGGATTGGGTCGTGGAACATAGGCACTCTGACGGGTAAGTCCATTGAGTTGGCGAAGGTTCTTCAGAAGAGCAGGGTTAACATAGAATGTGTCCAAAAGACTAGGTGGAAAGGGTCAAAGGATAGGAATGTAGACGGGTTTAAGCTGTGGTATTCTGGTGTCGTGAGAGGTAATAATGGAGTGGGCATCTTGGTAGATAGGGATCTAAGGGAGTCCGTGGTTGAGGTTAGGCGAGTGAATAATAGGTTAATGTCTATTAAGTTGGTCATTGGGGGTTGCTTCCTCAACGTCATCAGTGCTTACGCGCCCCAAGCGGGCTTAGACGAGGAGGCTAAGAGGCGCTTTTGGGAGGGCTTGGATTATCTGGTAAGTAGTATTCCCCAATCTGAGAAGCTAGTTATTGGAGGAGACTTTAATGGTCATATTGGGGCTGACTCTTGTGGTTATGGTGAGGTGCACGGTGGCTTCGGCTTTGGGGTTAGGAACGGAGGAGGCACGTCACTACTTGATTTCGCCAGGGCTTCCGAGCTTCTGATTGCAAACTCGTCATTTCAGAAGAGGGAGGAGCATTTGGTCACCTTCAAGAGTTCGGCGGCAAGGACTCAGATTTATTACCTCCTACTCAGAAAGAGCGATAGGGGTATGTGCAAGGACTGCAAGGTTATTCCGGTAGAGTCCCTTCGACTCTTCATGGACTCCTAGTGATGGATGTCGGTCTCTGGGTGAAGGGGAAAATGAGGAGTGCTCGGGGAAAACCGCGGATTAGATGGGGTGTTTTGACTAAGGAGAAAGCATATGAGCTGGAGAGGAGGTTAGCTGAGGGTGGAGCTTGGAGAAGTTTTGGGGCAGCGGACGCTATGTGGTCAGAGACGGCGAACTTGGTTATGGAGGTAGCACGGGACGTGCTCGAGGAAGCCAAGGGCTATTCAGGCAGACATCAGGGTGACTGGTGGTGGAACGATGTAGTCGAAGGAAAGGTGGAGGTGAAGAAGGCGAAGTTTACTAAGTTGGCAGGGAGAACAAGCGAGGAAGAACGGTGAGCAAACAGGAAGATCTACAAGGTGGTGAGGAAAGAAGCAAAGCTGACGGTTACAGAAGCTAAAAACGCGGCGTTTGGTTGCATGTACGAGGAACTAGGGGAGAGAGGCGGGGACAGGAAGTTATTCCGGTTAGCTAAAGCAAGGGAAAGGAAGGCACGTGATCTTGACCAAGTTAGGTGCATCAAGGGCAAGATTGGTAGAGTTTTGATGGGGGAGTTTCAAGTCAACCAGAGGTGGCAGGCAAACTTTCGAGACTTACTTAACGAGGAGGGGGATGGCAACATAGAGCTAGGGGAGTTGGGGAATTCAGAGCAACATAGAGACCCTGGGTACTGCAGGCGCATTAGGGCGGAGGAGGTCATGGGGGCTGTGCATAGGATACGTAGGGGTTGAGCGACCGGGCCTGACGAGATCCCGGTGGAGTTCTGGAAATGCATGGGTAGGTCAGGAGTGGAGTGGCTCTCCAGGTTTTTCAATGTGATCTTCAGGACCAAAAGGATACCAGATGAGTTGAGGTGGAGTACAGTGGTGCCCTTGTACAAGAACAAAGGGGACATCCAGCGATGCAACAACTATAGGGGTATCAAATTAATAAGTCACACCATGAAGGTCTGGGAGCGGGTGATCGAGGCGAGGGTGAGGGATATGACATCTATATCTGTGAACCAGTTTGATTTCATACCGGGTTGCTGCACTACAGAAGCTATCCACCTTGTCAGGCGGCTGGTTGAGCAGTTCAGGGATAAGAAGAAAGACCTGCACATGGTGCTTATCGACTTGGAGAAGGCGTATGACAAGGTACCAAGGGAGGTTCTATGGAGGTTCTTGGAGGCGAAGAGCGTGGCGGAAGCCTACATCAGAGTAATCAAGGACATGTACGATGGAGCTAAGACTAGAGTTAGGACGGTGGGTGGCGACTCAGACCATTTTCCAGTGGTTATGGGGCTCCATCAAGGATCACCGCTTAGCCCTCTCTTGTTTGCCTTGGTGATGGATGCTCTAACCCGACATATTCAAGGGGATGTGCCTTGGTGTATGCTATTTGCTTATGACATATTCTTGATGGACGAGACGAGGGTCGGTGTTATTGAGAGGTTAGAGGTAAGACAGACTCTCGAGTCTAAGGATTTCAAAATAAGCAGATCTAAGACTGAATACCTGGAGTGCAAGTTTAGCGCCGAGCCGAGCGAAGTAGGCAGGGACGTGATTATTGGATCTCAGGTCATCGCCAAGAGGGACAGTGTCAGATATCTTGGGTCGCTGATTTAGAGGGACGGATAGATTGACGGGGACGTCACTCATCGTATAGGAGCAGGGTGGTCAAAGTGGAGGTTTGCATCAGGAGTCCTGTGTGACAAGAAAGTTCCATAGGAACTTAATGGGAAATTTTATAGAATGATTGTTAGACCTGCAATGTTGTATGGAGCGGAGTGCTGGCCAGTGAAGAACTCTCATGTTCAGAGAATGCAGGTTGCGGAGATGAGGAAGCTCAGGTGGATGTGCGGGCTCACTAGGTTAGATAAGATTAAGAATGAAATTATTCGAGAGAAAGGGGGGCTCTCGGCGCACGATAGGCAATGAAACAGTGCTATAGCGGCGCACGTTAGCAAGAAGCTTTCCCCTCTTTCATGGCGCGTCGCCGGCGTCAACCAGTGCCTCCTGCTACTCAAATCGTTACTCCTGCTCCGGGAATAACACGTGAATTGGAACCATTAACTTTCGGGAACTTCTTACCCGAGAAGTTTCAAGCTAAAATCCCTCTGCATGCAGATGAAACTGTTAGTATTGAGCCTTAATCTAAGGTAAAATGTTGCGGATCCTGCTAATATAGCTGTGAGGAAACTTCAATTTTCTGATATGGCCATTTCTGATCATTCATCTCCTACAATGGCTGAAGTTGTCAGAGGTAACCACAATAGAGGTAAGGTTTTGTCATTTGTTCCGCCTACTGATAGGGATGGGAAAAAGGTAATTAAAATTAGTGCTGATGAATTGGAATCCCAGTCGGAGTACTGGAATGCATCATTAATTGGGTACATTATCGGAGATAATCCTACTGAGAAATCCTTGGAGAACTATGTTATGCATGTCTGGAATATTGTGGCGAAACCACAGATTCTAATGCACACTGATGGATATTGCATATTTCGATTTAACAGTGTTGAGGACAAGAATCAAGTGATCCAATATGGTCCATACTCCTATTGAAATAAGCCACTGGTGCTTAAGCCATGGACAGTGGATTTTTCATTTCAGAATGATGTGCTTAGTTCTATTCATGTTTGGGTTAGGTTCCCTGGCTTACCAGTGGGGTATTGGTCATCAGAAATTCTTAGCAAGTTAGCTAGTGCAATTGGTAAGCCTCTGTATACTGACAAAATCACAGCTCATTTTGAGAAGACCTCATATGCCAGAGTTCTGGTTGAAGTTGATGCTGCCTTCCCCTTGCTTGAGGAAATTGAAATTGAAACTCCTTTTGGATTGAATATCTAAAGGGTTGAGTATGACTGGAAACCTAAATTCTATAACCATTGCCTGAAGTTTGGTCACAATTCCTTTGACTGTTGGTATAATGGTCATAATGTAGAGCAACAGGAGATGCCAGTGCATACTAAGGAGCTTATGAAAAGGCCTCGAGGGAAGAAACCAAGGAAGGAATGGATTCCTAAAGCTAATATAGAAAACAAAGATACACTGTCCAGTGAAGCAATGACATCAAACACATTGCCTAACATATCAGTGCAACCTGTTCAACCTGGTATTATTACAGTCCCACTGATGAGTGAAGCATTGGCTACAAGTACTTTGCCTAACAAGTCTGTGAGTTCTGTTCAACCAGTTGAAAGTATGCAGAGGATACAAATCAGCACTGATATGGATGCAAGTCATGGAACTGAAGTAGAGATTGGTAACCTTGACTGTGATGACAGTGGATCTACTGGGACAATGCTGGAGCTAGATAGAGGCAAAGTTATTGCTGGAATAATGATGCAGCAGCAGGATCCTGGACCTTCTTTATGTAAGCCTCATAATATTTCATGATTAAAGTTACATGGAATATTAGAGGGCTTAATAAAGCCCATAAGCAGAAAGAATTGAAAAACTTTCTGGCTAAGAATAAAGTTGATGTTCTAGGGTGTCTTGAAACAAGGGTTAAAGAACACAAAGCACTTAGGGTTGTTGATAAGATTGCTAAAGGTCGGAAGGTTCAATATAACTACACCAGTGCAGTTAATGGCAGAATCTGGCTAATCTGGAAACCTCATATACAGTTACATGTTTCCTGTGTAACTGAGCAGCTTATTTACTGCCTGGTAGAGGATCCTGTAAATAAAATCAGATTGCATCTGAGTGTTATTTATGCTTACAATACTGCAACTGTGAGGAAGAAACTTTGGAATGATATGAGAGGCATCAACACTCCAAATTCAGATATATGGTTGATCAGTGGTGACTTCAATTCTGTTCTGCACTCTGATGATAGGATTGGTTCACCTGTGATAGATGCTGAAGTCAAGGATTTCAAGGAACTTATTTCTGATCTCCAGCTTACACATATCAGATCAAAAGGGTGGAAGTATTCATGGACAAATAAGCAGGTTTACAACAAGATTGATTGGGCACTTGGTAATTATCAGGGGATACAACAGTTTGGCCATCTGGAAGCAGGCTTTTTGAATCCTTCAGTCTCTGACCATTCCCCTATTCTTATACAGTTTGGGAGAAAAAAACTACTACATCCTAAGCCATTCAGATTGTATTATGCTCTTATGGAGGATCCTAGATTCTCTTCTATTTTGCTACAGGTATGGTCTCAAAACAGTGAGGGATCACTTTTACATCAGATATGGTATAAGTTGAAGAATCTGAAGCAACATTTAAAAGAAATGAACAGGCACATGGCTTCCTATCAGCAGATACTGATTCATGCTAGAGAACATCTGGATATTATTCAAAGCCAACTGCTCCAGAATCCTTTTTCAGAACAGCTATTTAAGGAGGAGAAAGAAGCCCTTCATGATATTGAGAAGTGGAGTAATATTGAGGAACACATCATGAGACAGAAATCAAAGGCAAGCTGGATTGAGTGTGGAGATGGCAACACCAAATACTTTCATGCTCAGTGGAAGATAAGGACCAGTCAAAATAACATTACATCCATTTATACTGAAGCAGGTGTGAAGTTAACTGAACCAGTGGCTGTTGAGCAGGAATTTATTGAGGTCTTCAAGTCATTAATGGGTGGGAGTGCTTCTGAATTGCCTTGTATTAGTTCTTCTATTGTCAAGGAAGGAAAATACCTTACTTTGGACCAGCAAAGAGCACTTATAAAGGATGTAACCCTGGAAGAAATATCTGATGCTGTTAAAGACATGCCCAAAGACAAAGCCCCTGGTGTAGATGGATTCCCTGTGGAATTCTTTACCAAAAACTGGGAGGTTGCCAAGGAGGATATATATGCTGCTACAAGGGAATTCTTTACTACCTGCCAGATGCCTCATATGGTCAATACTACTGCTATTGCCCTTGTGCCCAAGGTTAAAGTTCCTAAAACAGTGAAGGACTATAGGCCTATTGCATACTGTACCACTATCTACAAAATAATATCTAAGGTCATCACTAGGATGTTGAAAGCTGTTATAGATGATATTGTTGGTAAAGCTCAATCAGCATTCATTGAAGGTAGAAGCATTATTGATAATGTCTTGCTCAGTCATGAATTGTTCAAGGGATACTCCAGAAAAGGTATCTCTCCAAGATGTGTATTAAAGGTTGATTTGAAGAAGGCTTATGACACATTGGAATGGAGGTTCCTCAAACAACTGCTCATTGATCTAGGATTCCCTGCCAAATTTTGTTGATTGGACTATGGCTTGTGTTTCTTCTGTGACATACTCTTTAGTGATGAATGGTGGACTCACAAAACCTTTTCCTGCTAGAAGAGGTATTAGACAAGGGGATCCTGTGTCTCCTTATCTATTTGTCCTTGCTATGGAGTATTTAAACAGAATATTGGCTCAGTTGCATAGGAATGGTGATTTCAATTTCCATCCCAGATGCAGGAAACTTGATTGTGCCCATATATGCTTTGCAGATGATCTGTTATTGTTCTGTCGAGCTGACTGCATATCTGTTCAAATATTGCATTCAGCATTTCTTGCTTTTTCTGCAGCATCTGGTCTATCTGCCAACAACACTAAAAGTGATGTGTACCTGGCTGGAGTACCTCAGACAGATAAAGAAGCTATCCTTGAAGCTTTGGCATTCGGTGAGGGACAACTCCCCTTCAAATACTTAGGCATCCCTCTCCATTCAAAGAAACTCAATATTCATCACTACATGCCACTGATTGAAAGATAGAATTACTTGCTGGTCTGCCAAGCTGTTGTCTTATGCAGGTAGGAGTCAGCTTATAAAATCAGTAATATTTGGGATCCAAACCTATTGGGCACAGATATTTATCCTGCCTAAAAAGGTGATCAAAGTAATTGAAGCTGTTTGTAGATCCTTTCTCTGGACTGGCAATGCAACAGTGTCAAGAAGATCTTTGGTAGCTTGGAACAGGATTTGCAGACCAATCACAGCTGGTGGTCTCAATATTATTGACATACAGATTTGGAACAAGGCTGCTATATCCAAACTGTTATGGGATTTAGCAAGGAAAAAAGATTGCCTATGGATTAAATGGATCCATTACTACTATATAAAGAGTAGTGCCATTGATGTTATGAATACTCCCAAGAATGCTTCTTGGGTAGTTAGGAAGATTATTGAATGTAGAACCCCTCTACTGGCTGATAACACATTGCATGGGGATCTCATGAACAGACTGGCAGGTATGTGCAGATCAGGAAAATTTCAGATTCAGTCCCTTTATCACTATATGTTTCCAGTCTTCCCTAGGATGGAATGACAGAACCTTATGGTGACTAAATATGTCTTGCCAAGGCATCTGTTCACTACATTGTTAGCTGCTCAGGGTCGACTTCCCACTGTTGATAGACTATTGAAATTTGGAGTTAGTGTGGAGGAGCAGTGTGTGTTCCGTCATCAAGCTGTAGAAGAGTTTGACCATATTTACTTCACCTGTCCAGTTATTAGGAATATTTGGAAAAGAATTTGCTATTGGCTGGGATATAATAGAACAATATGCAGCTGGAATGTTGAACTTCACTGGATATGCTGCTTTGCTAGAAGCAAGGTATGGCAGAAAGCTGTGGTGGCTACTGCTTTTGTCACCACAGTATCACTCATATGCAGGAGTAGGAATTCTATTAGATTTGAAGGTAGATCATTTGATGGAAATCAATTCTGCCGTGAAGTAGCTATACTTGTACATATTCGAGGCAGGAAATGTAAGAGATGGCAAATGGGATTGCGACAACTTAACCATTACCCTTAGTCGATAGTGTATGAAATTATTAGCATAGATAGATTTGTATAGTAGTAGTTAGTCTATACTACTACAAAGGACTCCTCATTGTAAATTTGTTGATATCAATGAAAGCTGAACGTTAAACTAAAAAAAATGTATTTGAAAGAACGTGGGGGTGGGCCCGGTGGATGAGAATATGCGAGAAGCGAGGCTGAGGTGGTTCGGGCATGTGCGGAGGAGAAGTCCTGATGCCCAAATGAGGAGTTGTGAGCGGCTGGCAATTGTCGGCGTTCAGCGAGGCAGAGGGAGGCCTAAGAGGTATTGGGGAGAGGTGATTAGGCATTACATGGCTAGAATGCGGGTTTCCGAGGACATGACTCTTGACAGGAAAGTCTGGAGGTCTAGTATCAGGGTTGTAGGATAGGGGCTCCTAGAGGTTTTTGTACTCCTCACCCGGGATTGGGTGAGGCTTGGCAGGGCTATCCATAGATGATTTGTGTTTTGGAGTGTGTCTCCCTTATGGTAGTTATTTATGGTAGTTACTGTATGATATTGTTGCATGCTATTTTATTTATGGCTATTATGTTTAGATAATTATTTACGCTATTTCTACTAGAGTTAATAATGCTCTTTTGTTTTTGTTTTTGTTTTTCCTTTCCTTACTGAGCCGAGGGTCGATTGGAAACAGACTCTCTGCCCTTTCGCGTAGGGGTAAGGCTCGTCTACATATTACCCTCCCCAGACCCCACTTTGTGGGACTATACTTGGTAGTTGTTATTGTTGTGACTTGTTCTTCACCGTCCGGCTATACATTGACCATAAAGAACCTTACTTAATTGTATTTCTGCTTGTTATCCCATTCCCCAACTATCCCCGATGCTCGATCTCGACTCAAGCCTCGGCCGCGAGACCTCCATCGATCTGCTCCGTGCTTGGGCCCCCTTGGTTTGCTTATTGTTTCATCTTATCTTTACACTTAGAATTTTTTAGCATCAACTACCCTAAAACTAGCTCAAGAATAGATCATTTATTTTTAGAATCTCATTTAGAAATTTAATAGTTGTTACCATTTAAACGGTAAATAGTTTTGCGCCCATCGAGGTGATAAAAATAATAGTGATTATTTTCTTGCTGGTTTCGTCACCCAAACACACGTTATCTTTTACACTTTTTTGTGTATAAGATCTTTTATATTTTAGGTTAATGTCTGGCACAATAAGAAAAATCAATAATGACAACCCCGAGAACCATGACGGAAGCAGTATGGATGTTTCAACGGTTGATGCGACACCACAGGTCCCTGATAATGCATCCGGGTTGATTCAAACGTGCGCGGGTTTGTGAGGTGCGCAACAATTCCATGAAGCCTTATGCACTGATAATAGCATATAGCTCGCTGACCAGCAGGAAATGTGAAAAATCCCTGACCGGGAAGAACAGGAAGTTGATCTTCACGACATTTTTGAAATGTTGCAGGCACGACAATCAGTTATCGCTCAGCTGCAAAGTCGCTCGGGGACTCCCAACGCAATTGCAACGGAGACACCTCCTTATAATGAGCCAATACTCGAGAGTTCAAGTAAGGATGAGTCAGTAATCGACCCCGCCACACTGAGATGCTCGTGAACCTCTTCAAAGGGAACAAATCAAGTTCGTGGAAGCTCTTTCAGCAACTATCTCCCAAGAAAACAATCCCGGAACCCACTTCGTGGAAACCTGAAGCGCAGGAACTCCCTAGGCATGATGGGGCTTCGAAATCCTACGGACGCACCACCACCCACGCGTGCTCATTTGAAGGTAGCGATACCAAAAATAATGAGTTTAAGCCCGTCTCTTTGAGGAATCTCGAAGAAACTCTCCCAAAAGAAACCATGACATAGAGCCACCGCCTAGCACCTGGCCTTATGGACACACTCGCCATGGAGCATGATCTTTTGTGGAAGCACGTGCCCATAACGTCAAAGTAGTGCCAAAAAGGCCCGACACACCTAAGACTGAACGAGGAAAAAATGAAATGCTGTGAAAAGCCGCACCCCATTCCCCGATAGGACAAATAACATCGCTCCCAGTTTTGAGTTTTTGGACAGTACAAGCCTTCGCCCGAAGCCTAAATAAAGCATGCCCTACGACTCCAAGACATTTCAAGCACAGCAAGATTAGGTACCCAGCTGAGGATTGGCTAGGTGACTAGACTCGGTGTCAGCCATGAAATAGAGTCGTAGGGAACCATCAGGGAACCCCCCGGGCTTTGTATATCCAGGTAGACTCCCAACAAAGAAGCTTATGCAGAGCTGATGGAGGTATCACCCATGCATAGCAAATGAAAGGAGCGACTTGAGGTGCAACCTACCTCGCAACAATATGGAGATGGCCCGAGGGCAGCATCCTCGAGGAACCTCCAATGGAACCAGATTCAACATGGCACAGCTGATAAGGAAACCCAGCCCAGTCGAGCGTGACTTCAGTATCGCTACACCAAACATTGTCATCACCATAAGCGATGCTAGGGATGCTGGGTGGCCTAGGCCCGTTCGACAAAGACCTTTTTAAAAGAACTATGGCCCGACGCATGAACTGCAAGGCGAACGAGGTCACCTCTTTGAGAGAATGACCACCGTGAAATTCAATAGAGAGCGCCACCAAATAGCATCAAACGATCAGGCTCGGATCTAGCTCCAAGAGAGGAAGAAAATCACGATAAATAAAGCTGATAAGCCACGACGCACGATTGTAAAGGGGCTACGGTACCCTTCAAAGACCCGTAAATTCAGAGAGAAAGTGCTCATCACCAAGAAAAGGTGGATCCAAGGAATACCCAAAGGGTACCCTTACATCCAAGGAAAGGGACGTCGAGACTTCGCCTCGGCCTCATGTTCACGCTCTGGTAACCCCCTCCCTCATTTAACCTATTCCAAGTAAAGCATGTGTTCATAAGTGCAGGTGTTTTGACCAATTACACCACGGCATCAGACCAAAGCTAATATGGAAGTTCGGACCAATAAACCAAATCACTCCCACACTTCAAACCTTTGATGGACTCAAGACGCTGGTCGCCACAACAATCAGGAAAGCAGCTCCGTCTATACAGCCCGCTTGAGCTAGGTACTAGAGCACAAAGCCCGCGAAGCGCGGACGTTTTATTCAAATGAAAGCGGGTAGACCACCCAGAGGTAATTGTAAACCCACTCTGCCAAAAGCATAGGATTCCCCGACAAAGGTAGGACTAAGGCATTCGACAAAAAGCTACGTGCGATGGGAGGAAATCCTTCACCATATGACCAGACGTTAGCGTCAACTTCTCCGCCCTCTAAGGGATCGAAGGGTAAGCAAAACTGCATATTTGGCTAAGCCTAGTTGAACGCGGCATAAGGCTGCATTGAAACTCACGCCTCGAAATGGCAGGAAAGGACCAAGCCTCAAAAACATTGCCTACACACCTCGTAGCAATGGAGGATTACTTTGTTCCTTTATTGTTCTTTTCCTTTTTAATTAACCTACATACAGGCAGCCAACAAAGGCATTTAGAAATTTTACGGGACCCACCAAGATCTCTACCCTCGATTGGGTGTCTAGCCCAAAGGGGGGTCCCGCTAGCAAGGTTATTAGCAGAGCAGCATACCCTCCAGAAGGGGACCCGACAAGATCATTGGCCTTTGATCTATAGGTAGGCAATGTATGATGGTTTTCTCTTAAAGGGAATCATCCCCTTTGAAGAGCCAACAATCGGTAGGTTAAGTTCCAAAAAAACGTATAAATGGATCATACGATCAGAAGAGCCGCACCCATGCGGGTCAAGCTTGCGACAATGGGACAATATGTGTTTACAACATATATTTACGCCAATCAATAAAAGATAGCCTTTCAGCTTTTCTTATTTCGAGAAAAGTTCTTTCAAACATGCTCGCAACAAATATTTCTATATTGAATGTGTCCTGATATATACACGGGGACTTAGCATTAGCAATTTGGAAACTTGCATGACCTCAGGGTCACAACTCCGGGCTCATCAAGCCCCTGGAAGGCAACTCCGACCTCACGTGTAGCTGTCTTCAAGCTTAAACAAACTCGATGACTCGGAGACTGCTATCAATTGCCATACAACTGGAAAAACCCGAAACTTTAAGACCCTAATGGGAAGCCTCGGCATTACCAGATATATTCTACAAACTGCAAGAGCACAACAGGCATAACAAACTATAAGATCTCAATAGGCATGACATATTATAAGATTTCAACAAGAATAACAAACTGTAAGACCTCAACGGGCATGACAAAATTGTAAGACCTCAACAGGCATGAAAATTCTGATATTTAGGATACACATCGCATTTGTAAGAATCCCTAAAGGAAATACCCTCGACAGAGATGCCTAAACTATCACTAGGGATCAAAAATAGCTACGCCAAATGCATATGACTACGGTCAAAATGGTTGATATATCAAAAATAACGCGACTCGGGGATGCCCGATTGTTGCTAAAAAATCGCCGGCCACTACTCTGAATATACTTCGGAAAGAACCGATTAAAATAGGCTTCCCTTCATAGGCAAACACGAGCTCCAACAATTTCGGCTCCCAAAATGCAAGAGCATCGATCTATTCGACCTATGAGCTATGAACCTTACAAGGTGCTCGAAACACCATCGATAATGACTTGAAATCGTGGTTCCTCTGGAACCGACGACGGGTCAGGTAAAAATATCACAAAAAGTCCTTAATGAGCGGATACAAAGACTACACAAAGCCCACCTACAAAAAACAACATAAGATCCATTGTCTCCAGCTAAGCAAGCCTACTGGCCACATATTGAAAGGACTCTCAGTCCAAACAGTGTAAGAGACATTGTTGCCAGCTAAACAATCTTGACAACTAGAGGATTAAAATGAGCTCGAATCGTAACCTGATTCGGAGAGCGTATCCAAAATAGTTAACCATGCATGCATACTTTCCACATATTAAAAGGTCTCTATAACCAAATGGCATAAGTGCCATCATCACCAGAAACTCAATGAAAATTAAGGGTCGATTACCGCTCGAAGATTGGACATGAAAAGTGTAACATGCCTAAGGGCACGACGTAAGCGTCATATGACTAAGGGCGTGGCATAAAAGTCACTATCACCAGCCAGAGAATCAAGGAAACGCAAAAGGTCAATTACAGCTCGAGTCGCTATGCAATTCAAAGACTGGGCTACTAAATAGTTAAAATTGCAATACACCTAAGGACATGGCTCAGATGATACTGTTATCAGCCAATTAAAATCTCCAGGCCACGCGCCCGTAAGATTACTTCAACCCAAAGCACAAAAGTCCATCATCATCCGCTAATGCAGGCAAGAAAAAAAACCTAAGGGTTAATTAAAGCTCGAGTACAGTGTGACCTAGAGACTGGACACAAAGCAGTTGGAACAGCAAACGCCCAAGGGCACAACATAAAAGCAACTACTATCCGCCCCCACGGGCATAAAAATTCCAAAGGTAGGAAGGCTCAAGCCGGAGCTCGACTCGGAAACTAAGCCTAAGCAGTTAAGCCGAGCACGGAGAACCTAGTGCCCGCTCACGCCTAGGATCATACTTAAGAGTCCTCGGATAGTCTTATCAATTCCAGACAAAGAAAGACCCCACCAAATGCCAAGACCAGCCTGCCTGATCAAAAGCAACATCAGAAAAAAAGGTACAGAAGAAGTAAAACTTCAAAACATCTCTTTATATATCATATGCGTAAGAAGAAGCATATTCTCCATCCATAGAAATGCCCTACATATATCCGGAGCAAACCAACAACATGTCAATATCTACACTCTACACACAAAAAAACTATAGTTTGCCTAAATTGCCCTCCACAACATTGACGAGAAATAATCGAGCATTGCGCTCATCCGCCCATGCTCGAGCCAATTCCTCTGAGAGACCAAAGCCCCTTGCACCAATCTCTTCGAACACCTCTCTCCGAGATTTATAGCAAACATATTCCTCGATTCTCCACTCCCACTCAGCTCAGCTTGGGCATTAGCAGCATCCTTCACACAAATCGCTATCTCAATATCGGCCTTGGCTCGGTTTAGTGCTGCCTCCCCCGAGCATCAATTATCTCGATTCTGACCTTCGATAGAACATATTCAAGCTTCCCAATCATATTCACTTGAACATTGGCATTATCATGAGTCAAGCGGAGTTGGACCTTAAGGGAAGGGACCCTGGCTGAGGGACTCGTCTCCTCGAAAGCTCAAGCCTGCACTTGAGCCCTCAGCTACCCCCAAGCAATTTGGACGCAGTTCACGTCGCCTTTGAGGTACCCCAGAGCCTCCAACTTTTTCCGCAACTTATATAGCAAAAAGAAATCAGCCTTAAGGTTTGAAAGGAGCAAAGCACACAATAGAGGAAATTTCCTGCTCTTCCAAATAGCTCTCATAGTTTGAGCTTTGGTGCGCCTTATATCGCCAATGTTGCAGCTCTACTTTTTTCTCCTTGTTGAGGAGCGTAAAGGACTCACCCTCATCCCGAATATTTTGAAGCTAGGCCCCTCGACGGAGCAGCTCGGACCTAAGTATATCGCAAGCCTACACGAGGAAGGTTCATCAGAAGAATAAAGATACGGGACATTGGGAAACTATATGTAAAACTCACCAAGAGGTGAAGACGACGGACTTCCTCGAAGTCAGAACATACTTCTGTTGATCCTGTCCCTGAGGTCCCAGAATAACTGACCCCGGGAGTAGCGTGTTCGCTCAATGGAACCGTCGGTTGGGAATCAGGCACTCCAGGAGCGGCAGACTCGAGCGACACCCCATCTTTGGAAATCTGAGCCCGACCGGCACCACTGGAAGCTCCATCACATCGCAAATTCTGATCCCTCTCATTGAGATCATCCCTCAGAACAAAGGCCAATGGCTCCCCCCTCCCCCTTCAAAGAAACATTTTCTCATCCCAAGAAATCGCCCGATATCTACAAATGGCGAATCCAGCACAAATGGAAGTGGAAAGAGTTATCTCGGGTAAACGAAGGAAAAAGCAAAGGAAACATATGCACATACCTCGGTGTTGCGTTCCTTATCTGGTACAAAGCACAACTCACCACATGCGTTTGTCATAGGATGTATGGGTCACCAAATTTCGGACCCAGCCGGGCAGACCATGAACTTCGCCCGGCGTTCATAAAGTTGCTGCAATAAAAGAAACAACATTGTTACTGAGCTGATTTTCGCTAAAGATAAGATCTGAAAAAGTTCCAAATGCCTCACTCACGTGTGTGATTCCACCTTTCATGAAATTTCAAAAACTTCGCAGGGATAATGTCAGTCGTCTAAACCCGAACAAACCAACTGGCCCACTCTCGATCCCCGCCTTTTTGCAGGGATAATATCAGTCATCTAAACCCGAACAAACCAACTGGCCCACTCTCGATTCCCGCCTTCTTCTTCGTCAACAATAAGAGACGTGGATGAGCGGCACCTCAGAATTAGCAAGCCTCAAAGATGAAAGGGTTGATACAACCTGACAAGGTGATCAAGTATGAATTCAAGCTCAGCCTTCTCCGAAAGGAGCCTCATCATCAAAACCGTTCGCCAAAATGACGAATGAATCTGTGCTAGAGTGACCTGATACTTCAGACAAAATTCAAGCACAATCCTATCAGGAGGGCCAAATGCAAAAGATATAAATACATGTTCAGGAATCCATCAGTAGAGTCTGCAATACCCTCGTCGGGGAAAGAACCTACAAGATTATCCCTTTGCTCGATCCACAGTATCTCCTCTCCATCTCTAGATGTTCTCCCCTTAGCAAAGACGTCATCTTCAAAGCAAACTCCCTTGATTCCTAAGCACCAGAAGAAGCACCCCTGGCCCCTTGTCGGTTCAGCCCCGAAGCGGTTTCCATGGCTATGGTGAACTGGACGGGCCAAACCAAGGATATGCACCAATACCCTTTGAGCCTAAAGAGGTGCAGTGCCCTATGCCAAAGTAGAAAGGCGACTATTTTAAAAATAGCAAAGTGTGGCGAAAAAGATGAAACTGTCCCACATATAGGCAGGAAGCAGTAATAAGTCGCCTAGTCGAGGCAAGACCCGAAAGTCCAATAGACTTGGTACAGATTGATGGGTCGATGTCCGAAACCGAAAGCGTCCTCCGGCAAGGATTCGAGACTCGAGGAGTCATTCGTAGTGTCTCCATGCTCAAAGCAGCACTCTACGTCAAGAAACCCCGGCCCAAAAAAATTGGGCCTAGATGAGCTCTCAACGCAAGGATAGCAACTAATCTTACAAATTCACTCTTTCTAAGGAGGAGGAGTAAATGCATGAAGTTCTGACCACAAAAGCTACACAAAGGTCCGAGGAAGCTCCCAAACACATGCAAGCTCCTCAGCAAAAGTCTATCATATACAGTCTAAAGGGGGCCATCTACATCAAGACTAATAGGGACCCCCGGGAAACTCGAAGATGACCTACATCCGGATCAGCACCCCTGGAGGCCTCGGAATGCAACGCATGATTTCCAAAAAACTCGGGGGACTCTGAAAGCCCCACCCCATTAGATTGACCTAGAGTTGTTCCGAAATACAACGATGGGATCGAAAAGGACCCATGCCGATCGGCAAAAAACAAAAACTTACATCCAAGCTAGATATCAGCGATCAACAATAGAAAAGAAGACATTTGAATGCCTCAAAGGGCATAAAACCATACAGAAATAAAGTGAATTTAAAAGCAGAAATCAATGAAGTTCATTTCTTATTCATGAAAGTTTGTGTACAAGCAGCCCTCGAGAGGTCATTACATACAATTAGAGAAGCCTACTGGAGTCTACACCTATGGCAAAGGAACGAAAGGATGTACATGTGATGAAACCTGCACGCTTGATCTGGCCTCGGGTATCAGCATTTCCGGGCGCCACGCCCTCGAGCACATGTTCTCGAGGGTGACTCATTCGATCTCCACAGCCCATATGTTCCCAACTCAATCCCCCAACGGATCCCCGCCAAAGAATATGCAAAAGAGGAAATGGAGGGGATGCAGAGGATGCAGAAAAAAGAGACATGGCTCTTCGAAGTTAAGTGTAGAGACCCCGTAAGCCCCAGCCTCAACGGCCGGTAGTGCCACTTTATCCCTTGGGAAAGGGAAAACCCTAGGGATGAAGTGCCAAACTAGGCCTGGGTAGGAGAGCAAATTGCGGTGCATAATCCGAATAGCTATCTATATAAAAAGGAAGCCAGCTCCCAGTCCCCCATCACCTCGGGCCAGCAGCAACAACAAGGGCCAGCATACCGACAACCGTAGCAATAGCAGGACAACATGCCTATGTTTGAACAAAGGGGTCTCTAGCAGAAAGCCGCAGTGCGGTCTAAAGGAATTCCTCCATACGGCCCTGAAATCATGAGCCCGTAACATGATGCTCTGAGATAAAAGAAAATAAGAGAAAGGGAAAGGCGAACAAGCTAGTGGAAGCATTGTGATAAGAAAAACAAGGCCAAGGAATCCACATTTATAGGGGATTGTGATATGGTCATCCATACATTGGAAGACTGACCGACTGGCGAAGTAAATGCAGCTACAAAATCTGCACCGGTGGCAGTGGCTATACCGTAGGAAGAAATAAATTAGAGAAAGCAATGATAGAGGTCAAAAAGTGCGAGCCAAGGGTCACATCAACAGTGTGATATCGCCAAAAGATGCTCGAGGAGTCAAGCGCCAAAATCATTTCCCATCTCTTCGATATGGGAAACATAGAAACTATCTGTATGCGGTGAAATTAGAATACTATTTCCCGCTGTCGAGACATTCCAGAAGCAGGCCTCGATACTTCGAGGGTAGGAAGTCGTGACCGAGTTCCCGACCTCAGGACTCACCAAGGCTTGACTTAGAGGAAACAAAGAACGAAGTTAGGACAAGAGGAGGTAGCCCTATAGGCACGCTGCTATGTCTAACAGAGCCGGTCTATCTAGAGCCTATGTTGTAGCATCATGTCAAGCCATCCCATCACCATTCTTTGTACTTAATCCTCGCATACTTTTAGCTAATACCTCTCTCCAAAATACAGGGGTCTCGCACCTCCTTACAAAGGGTTGATGTTGCTCCATTTCTCCACAAGTGCAATAATATCTCTCTCTCTATTTCTCTCTCTCTATTTCTCTCTCTCTGTTTCTCTCTCTCTCTCTCTCTTTTCTTCTAAGTCATTTATTCTCATTGGCCCGAGGCCGTTTCACGTTTATTGTTTTCTTACTTGTCCTTCGCCGCCCAGCTATTCATTGGCCATAATGAGCCTTACTTAATCGTATTTATGCTTGTTATCCCCTTCCACGACTGTACCCAATAGCTTGATCTCAACTCAAGGCTCAGCTCCGAGACCTCCATCGATCTGCTCCAAGCTCTGGCAACAGGCCCCCTTGGTTTGCTTATTGTTTTGTCTTATCTTTACACTTAGTATTTTGTAGCGTTGACTTCCCTAAAAATTATCTCGAGAATAGATCACATGTTATTAGAATCCCATTTACAAATTTAATTGTTGTTATTTTCACGGTAAATAGTTTTCCCTAAAATCCTTTGCCGTCTCTCGGACCAAGTCCGGGTCGACTTGGTACAGACTTAGACAATCGAGACTGGTGACTTTTAATTTAGTGAGAATGGGGCCTCGATTTTTAGAACAAACTTAGCTCCTTTTAGTCCCTGTTGGTAGTCGTCGAGGGAGAATTTGCTCGAATGCCTGAGAATATTGATAGCCCCAAGACTTTCACAGACAATATGCGAGTGAGATCAAACCCAAGTTTGGGTGGCCTAAAAACATGATTTGAACTTAGAGTAAAGGTAGCCCTACGACTTCATTAGTAATTCTTGAGTGTGAACTGGCTCGAGCTCAGGTAGCTCGAGGGCCAAGGAATCGGGTGAATTACCCGGATTCGTAATAGCAGAAATCCTCAAGGTAGGATACTACCTTGAGGTTGGGCTTATATATAAGTAGCTCTTTGGAGCTTGACTTTCATTTTGACAGGGATCCTTGAGATCGGGCACCATCTCGAGACTCTTAGTGTTATTAATGGCTCCTTAGAACCTATCTTTTTTTATGAAGGTCCTCAAGATTGGGTATCATCTCGAGGCTTGTGATGATATTAATGGCTCTTTAGAGCCTTTTTCTTGTTTGATGGAGGTCCTCGAGATCGGATACCATCTCAAGGCTTGTAATGATATTACTGGCTCCTTAGATCCTTTAAGGTCCTTTAGATCAGGCACCATCTCTAGGCTTGTAATGATATTAATGGCTCCATAGATACTTTCTTATTTTTTGATGGAGGTCCTCGATATCGGGTACCATATCGACGCTTGTAATGATATTAATGGCTCCTTAGAGCCTTCAGCTATGGGAGCAGAAATCCTCGAGATTGGGTACCATCTCGAGGCTAGGATGATGCAGGGATCTTTGATCCCAAAATGTTGTATGACAGCGTCAATTGTATGACATGGTTATTAAATGACCGAGGCGATCCCACCGATACACCTTCCCAAAGAGATAAAGGCTTAGTCAGTATTTTTAATTGGCCTCTGAGGTAGGCAAACAGTTACTGCTTTCTCTCTCTCTCTCTCTCTCTCTCTCTCTCTCTCTATATATATATATATATATATATATATATATATATATATATATATATAGGTTTGTCTTCCTTCCTTTGAGGATTTCGCTATCTTGAGTAGCCATCCCCCTTCACAGAGTTCTTCTTTCCTGCGTTAGGTCTTTCACCATTTTAACTTTGAATCTCTCGCTCAAATACCCGCTCCAATTCTCTAATTTTTCCAAATTTATGGCTGCTATGTCGGGATCCGTTTTGTATGAAGAAAAAGTTTTACACTGTGGTTCCTGCCTGGTTTGTGGTGTGTCGATGCTGCCGGGTGAGGAAACCTTAGGACATTATGTTTCGAGGGGATTTTTCATCACAAATTCCTCCCAACGTTCGGGGTCATTGGGAGTATGCTTCAAAGTTTATTTCTTTAATAAGAGAGGGGCACCTTGAGTCGGTGAGGAAAGATTGTGGATGGGGGAAAAGGTAGTATTGCAGGTACCTTTGTTGGAAATCATTGATATCATTGATATGTGTTCTTTGGTTGTATTAGCATGATTTCCAAGTGCACGTTTTGATGAATGACAAACAATGAAGTCAACTGTCAAACAACTATATTAGTGTACGACATATGACAAACAATGAAGATGCATTAGCAAACGATCAAGATGGTTGACAAATCAATTATGATGAATCAAACAAATGAAGATTGAATGCCAAGAAGCATATTGACAAAAGGATTGAATAGACAAGCCAAGACGAGCTCAAGAGTTCTAGCTTTTGAAGACCCAAGGCGTAGGTCGCTAGGTAGAACCAATGTAAGAGCAACGTTTAAGTTATCTCGTCTTTTGGCTCAACATAGGTCATCATAAATATGCATAAAATCATTTTATCAAATCATAATCATCATAAACATATTTGATATACTTCAAACAAAATGATTTTTAACGTTTTCATTTGAACCAAAATGGTTTTTGAAGTAAGTTTTCAATTCTGGACAGAAAGGCTACATAATCGATTATCCAATGTGCATAATCGATTATCTGAAATTTCCAGCTCAAACTGGAAATTCCAGAATAGCCACATAATCGATTATCACACTGCATAATCGATTATGTTCAATTTCCAGCTTAAACTGAAAATTCCAGAATGACACAATAATCGATTATTCAATTGTGATAATCGATTATCTTGCTGACCGTTGCCATCCAACGTCTAGTTTTTGAACGTTAAAAAGATAATCGATTATGTACTTAAAATAATCGATTATTCTTCCTTAAAATCAGCATTAGTGATTGACTATTAAGCAACGGACATATAACCTCCACACCCTATAAATAGAGGTCTTTGGAGCCTATTTTGTAAGAACAACATCTCTCATTATTCATAAACATATTGATAATATTTGTGCATCATATTTAGAGCTTTTGTTGAGCCATTTGAGAGACAACTTTGTGTTGTTCATAGAGCTTATATTGTATCTCTTTATCTACTCTTCTTAGAGAGTTCTTGTTGTAAAAGAGAAAGGTCTTGAGAAGACCATATCTTCTCATTGAGCGTTGGGTTTGCTAAATACCTTCAATCTGAGTTTGTCAAGTCTCGAGGTGAGGTATCCTTGAGCAAGAAGTCTTGTGGTGCGGTATCCACGAGCAAGGTGAAGCCTTGTAGAGCGTACATCTACGAGCAAGTGTAACGGTTTGTTAGGCACCCGCAAGCTTAAAGGAGTTAGTGTAAACTCAAGAGAGTCTCTCGGGAGACTGGACTAACCACACGTTGTGGTGAACCAGTATAAATTCGGTGTGTCCTCTCCTTACTCTTTTAATTACTGCACTTACTTAACTCCTGCGATTTTAATTCCGCAAAAGTTACCGACATTCTCGTGCCTCACTATTCACCCCCCCCCCCCCTAGTGAAGGGCATAAATTCTAACAGTTGGTATCAGAGCCTAACCCTCTGAAAGCCTTAACCGGTTGAGAGAACGATATATTTTTTTTTGTTGAGAATGTTGAACGCAGGTATGATGAGCGAAGGACACTCTACCATTAGGCCTCCACTATTAGATGGAACCAATTATACATATTGGAAAGAGAGGATGAGAATATTCATTAAATCAAACAGATTTCGATTATGGCAAATCATCAAGAACGATGAACAAATGCCGACAAAGAAAGTTGGGGAAATCATGGTTCCAAAGGAGGAAGATGAATATAATGCCGAAGACATCAAGAAGGTTGAAAACAACGCAAAGGCCATCAATATGTTGTATTGTGCCGTGAATCCGGATGACTATCGAAAGATCTCTTGCTGCACAACCGCCAAAGAGATGTGGGATAAGCTTGAAATCACTTATGAAGGTACGCCTCAAGTCCGAGAAGCTAGAGTTGATTTTCTAACACATGAATATGAACTCTTTAGAATTTTGAGAGCATCGATGATATGTTTGATCGATTCTCAATGATCATCAACGATCTCCACGCTCTTGGGAAAGTATACTCGAACAAAGATCTTGTTCGAAAAATCCTGCGGAGTCTCACTCCCGAATGGCGCTCCAAAGCCAATGCCATCCAAGAGTCGATAGGAATCACGGACGTCACAATTGATAAACTAAGAGGTAACCTCAAAACTTATGAAAGCACTATTCTTAATCCTTTGTTTGGAAATAAGAAAAGTCCAGGTGTTGCCTTCAAAGCCTCATCGTCTAAAAGAGTAGAGGTAAGTGAATTGGAAAGCGATGATGATACTATTTCCAACGATTTAATTTAAAAGTTTTATAAGTTTGTGAAGAAGGAAATTAAGAAGGAAGAACCAAGTCCTTCATGCCATAATTGTGGAAAACTTGGCCACACCAAGTCACATTGTCCAAAACCGAAGGACAAGAAGAAGAAGAAACACCAAAGGCGCGTGACATGGGATTCGGACAGCTCGGGTGATGAAACTGCCGCCCTATGCCTCATGGCCAACGAGGAAGAAGAGGTAAGTACTTCTAACTCTTACTCTTTTGAAGAATTACAAGAAGCTTTTCAAGAATAATATGATGAATTGAAAAAGTCTTCAAAAATCTCCAAAGAGGCCAAGGCTAAAATTAAAGTTTTAGAAGAGAAAAATAAATTTTTGGAAAATGACAATATTGATCTTAGAAATAAAATTAAGGAGATGAATGAAACTTCTTCAATTGATCAAAATTCTAATTGTTCATCTTGTGATTCTTTGAAATCAGAAAACATAGAACTTAGGAACACACTAGAAAAACGAAGTGTAGAAGATCCTAAAACTGTTGAAGAAATTAAGAAGAAAAAGCCCAGGAAGAATAAAAGGCCTAAAAAGAATAAGAATCATGATAGAAATGGTGTTGCACAACCTAGAAATAATTCTAGGAAGTTTGTTGATAAGTCTAGAATGAATCATTTTAGACCACCTAGAAATAACTCTAGGAATTTCAACTCTTCTAGGAATAATGACTTTAGATCACCTAGAACATTTTTGGCTCAACCAAGACATATGCACAACCCGAACGTTATATGTCATTATTGCAACCAGGTAGGACACATAGCACCCATATGTTTTACAAAACATAGGGATTTATCTTTTGGCTATGATTATTATTTGCCTAACTCCCAAGGACCCAAAAGTGTTTGGGTACCTAAAAACTATTTTTAGGCACATTTGCAGGTGTGCTTGAAGACTACAATGTCGTAGTAGATGCACCAAGCACGAAACCTTATTACATCAAGGGGGAAGTTCGGTTAGTTATCACTGCTTTTGATGAAAACCTAATGGTTGATATGTGTTAACTGTTGGCATTTCTTTAAACAATTGATTTTATCATGTTTTTCTAACAATTGGTATCATCTTGAAAATAACAATTGATATGTTTTGTTTTTCTAACAATTGGTATATTTTTAAATTATTCGGCAATCTTCATCATGCATATTCCTCAATGTCTTTCCTATTTTATTTTGACATTCGTATGACCAAAAAGGGGGAAGTGTCAAAAGGGGGAAGTAGCCTTTGGATACTCTTTTTGCTAATGCCAAAAGGGGGAAGAGCTTAGGCGATATGCATCAAATAAGGGGGAATGTCTCTACATTCTAGTATGCCTTATTTGAGGGGGAATTATCATTAAGGGGGAATAGTTTGCATGACTTCTATGTTGAGATATAGCATGAATTTAGGGGGAATCCCATATGCATATCTCCTATTGTTTGTCATTATCAAAAAGGGGGAAATTGTTGGAAATCATGGATATCATTGATATGTGTTCTTTGGTTGTATTAGCATGATTTCCAAGTGCAGGTTTTGATGAATGACAAACAATGAAGTCAACTGTCAAACAACTATATTAGTGTATGACATATGACAAACAATGAAGATGCATTAGCAAACGATCAAGATGGTTGACAAATCAATTATGATGAATCAAACAAATGAAGATTGAATGCCAAGAAGCATATTGCGAAAGGATTGAATAGACAAGCCAAGACGAGCTCAAGAGTTCTAGCTTTTGAAGACCCAAGGCGTAGGTCGCTAGGTAGAACCAATGTAAGAGCAACGTTTAAGTTATCTCGTCTTTTGGCTCAACATAGGTCATCATAAATATGCATAAAATCATTTTATCAAATCATAATCATCATAAACATATTTGATATACTTCAAACAAAATGATTTTTAACATTTTCATTTGAACCAAAATGGTTTTTGAAGTAAGTTTTCAATTCTGGACAGAAAGGCTACATAATCGATTATCCAATGTGCATAATCGATTATCTGAAATTTCCAGCTTAAACTGGAAATTCCAGAATAGCCACATAATCGATTATCACACTGCATAATCGATTATGTTCAATTTCCAGCTTAAACTGGAAATTCCAGAATGACACAATAATCGATTATTCAATTGTGATAATCGATTATCTTGCTGACCGTTGCCATCCAACGTCTAGTTTTTTGAACGTTAAAAAGATAATCGATTATGTACTTAAAATAATCGATTATTCTTCCTTAAAATAAGCATTACTGATTGACTATTAAGCAACGGACATATAACCTCCACACCCTATAAATAGAGGTCTTTGGAGCCTATTTTGTAAGAACAACATCTCTCATTATTCATAAACATATTGATAATATTTGTGCATCATATTTAGAGCTTTTGTTGAGCCATTTGAGAGACAACTTTGTGTTGTTCATAGAGCTTATATTGTATCTCTTTATCTACTCTTCTTAGAGAGTTCTTGTTGTAAAAGAGAAAGGTCTTGAGAAGACCATATCTTCTCATTGAGCGTTGGGTTTGCTAAGTACCTTTAATCTTAGTGTGTCAAGTCTCGAGGTGAGGTATCCTTGAGCAAGAAGTCTTGTGGTGCGGTATCCACGAGCAAGGTGAAGCCTTGTAGAGTGTACATCTACGAGCAAGTGTAACGGTTTGTTAGGCACCCGCAAGCTTAACGGAGTTAGTGTAAACTCGAGAGAGTCTCTCGGGAGACTGGACTAACCACACGTTGTGGTGAACCAGCATAAATTCGGTGTGTCCTCTCCTTACTCTTTTAATTACTGCACTTACTTTACTCCTGCGACTTTAATTCTGCAAAAGTTACCGACATTCTCGTGCCTCGCTATTCACCCCCCCCCCCCTCTAGTGAAGGGCATAAATCCTAACAACCTTCCCCGGAGGAGAGCATTATGGATCATGCCAAGGGGTATTTGAACGTATACACGTACCCCTTTATGCTGGGTTCCCTTGATAGGGTTGTGCTTGTCTTCTGTCGAAAGTATCGAGCTACGTTGGCACTGGTTCATCTGTCATTTTGGAGGATAGTATTGATGATGTGATTCTTTGCGGAGGAAGCAGGGCTCGAGTTCACCTGTAGCCATCTTATCAGGTCGTACCAACATTTTCACCATCGAGGCCTTCTAACCCTATGATGTCAATCCAAGGCCCTTCGTTGTGGACGATGAAAAATATGGGGATCTAGGATAGATGAGCCGATTCATCCGAGTACGAATTGTTGACATTATCCCCACGGAGTTTTTGTTGTTTCCCGAGGAATGGAATTTTACACGTAAGTGGTACACTTTTGCCTTTGTTTTATTGTTTATGGCAGAGGCGGGCTCATTAAATGTGCCTTTCTTTTCCCTTTCTACAATAATTCCATGGATGCCATACAAGCTCTTGAACCTGACGAATTGGGCTTGGAAGTTGGCGACCCACTCGGCTTATGATGAGCCTAGGTGGAAAAACTTGTCAATGGGTAGGTGGGAGGAAAAACATCACGGTACTTGCTATGTGATATGCTCCCTTTTTGAAAGGCACTTTCTTTTTATGCGTACTAACCCCGTCATCCTAGGCATTGTGGAGTTTTCTGAGGAGTGATCGTGCCCTCTCGGAGAAGGATCATAAGCTTCGTGACTGAGGAATGACAACATCAAGTAAAGGGCCTTCACAGGGCGATGGTGCTTTGTAGCAAGACGAGTCCAGGCTGGGGGCTCAGAAAGGATGTATCAGCCAAGCCTGTAGCGGCCGAGATCTCTAGCTTTAGAAAACAGTCCCTCATTCGCTGCCATCTTCTTTTCTCGTCAAAGGCACTTCAAGGAACGTTCGATGCTATGGGTGCATGTATCGGGTGATGGAGCAGTGCTAGTGGATGTGAACTTTACTTTTGAGGAAGCTCAGCGTCTCTACTGTGTGGTAAGTCTAAGCTGATCGTATTGGTTTTATCATTTTTGAAACTTTCACTCTCTTATTAAGTTTTTCTTCTATAGGCTTTTAACAAGATCATATCTGAGTTGCTTCACCGAAGGCCAGGCTATGAAAATTCATAGATGGGGAGAAATCCCTCAGGAATTTTTGCAATGAAAGAGATGACGAGTTGGCACACTTGCGGTATGAGGCGAGTTGAAGTCTGAACTACGAAGGCTACCCCGAGGAGCAGGTAATTTCTTTCCAAGGGAGTGTGTTCTTCTTTTTCTATCTTTTGAGGCTAATGTTTCATCTACTTTAGTTGTAGAAAATGATGGAGGACCTGGAACGCCTTTCGGGTAAAGTCGATCAAGCCATTCGTGAGTGCGACGAGCCCGAGGCTCAGATAGATGCCTATATCGCGACAAAGAAGAATTCTTTGGCTAAGTTTTCTGTTGTCGAGATACATATTCAGAATGCCCGATAAAATAGCCCAGTTTAGACAAGCAAGATTGCAAGTCTCGAGTCTGATCTTTTGAAGATGAAGGTCGAGGTCGTGGATGCCCTAGCTAAAGCTGAAGAGATTTGGGCTAAATCTGACAAGAAAGTTGTTGTCTACTTAAAATATGCTATTGATGATCAAGCTAAATTGACCAATGCTTCCGATTGGGAGAGCAGAAGCAATGAGTATGCCCGGTGTAAATTTCGGAAGGAAAACTTTGAATAGATTCATGCTAGGGGCTTCGATATCTCAGAGGAGATAATGTAGGCCAAGGCGGATGAATACGATGCCAAGTTCCTTTTTTCTAATTCCGAGGATAATGAGGAAAAGGCCGACGGGTCACAGTCCCTGAAGGGGATGTAAACTAGAACTTTTCTTCTTGATTCTTTGTACAATGTTCTTGGAGAACTTTTGCAAATGTAACCTTTTCATAGTTTCATACGTGTGTATATAAAGAAACCTTTCATTTTTCTCCTTCCAAGGATTTCTATTTGCTTGTGTATGCACTTCTTTGTTTTTGAGTTTTGAGGTTTTGTCAATGATTAACCGGGGCGAATTGGCCTTTGAGAAAAAACCTTTAGGTTTACAGTTTGGCCCTGGGGCTCGTAGGCTGGCTGTAGGCTCTTACGCATTTGCCTTTAGGCATAATTAGTTAATTGTTCAGGGCATAGTCTCTGAGTCATATTTTGACTCGAGCTTATTATCCCTCAGGTTTTTAAGCTGGCTCTTAGGCTCTTACGGGTAGGGTCGGTATGACCTCTTAACATGGGTTGGCGATAGTGGCTCTTACGTGTAGGGTCGGTACGACATCTTAATCCGGACTGGTGACAGTGGCTCTTACAGGTAGGGTCTGTATGACCTCTTTAGGTTTTGTTTTCCCTCATCAACAACAACAACAACAACAACAACAACTAACCAGTATAGTCCCACAAAGTAGGGTCTGGGGAGGATAATATGTAGACAAGCCTTACCCCTACCCGAAAGGGCAGAGAGGTTGTTTCCAATCGACCCTCGGCTCAGTGAAGGAAAGGAACAAAAAAAACAAAACCAAAGAGCATTAGTACTTCAGCGGAAATAGCGTAAATAATTATCTACACATAAGAACCATAAATAAAATAGCATGCAATAATAGTAACAGACAGTAACAACCATAAATAACTACCATAAGGGAGACACAATCCAATACACAAATCGTCTATGGATAGCCCTCCCAAGCCTCACCCAACCCCGAGTGAGGAGTACCAAAACTCTAGGAGACCCTATCCTATAACCCTAATACTAGACCTCCAGACTCTCCTATCAAGGGACATGTCCTCAGAAACCCGCATTCTAGCCATGTCATGCCTAACCACCTCTCCCCAATACCTCTTAGGCCTCCCTCTGCCTCTCCTACGCCGACCAGCACCAACCGCTCACAACTCCTCACCGGGTCATCAGGACTTCTCCTCCGCACATGCCCCAACCACCTCAGCCTTGCTTCTCGCATCTTCTCATCCATCAGGGCCACCCCCACCTTCTCTCGAATAACTTCATTCTTAATCTTATCTAATCTGGAGAGCCCGCACATCCACCTGAGCATCCTCATCTCCGCGACCTTCATTCTCTGAACATGGGAGTTCTTCAGTAGCCAACACTCCGCCCCATACAACATGGCAGGTCTAACCACAGCTCTATAAAATTTTCCCTTGAGTTTTTGTGGAACTTTCTTGTCACACAGGACTCCTGATGCAAGCCTCCACTTTGACCACCCCGCTCATATACGATGAGTGACGTCCCCGTCAATCTCGCCGTCCCCCTGAATCACCGACCCAAGATATCTAACACTGTCCCTCTTGGCGATGACCTGAGATCCAATCATCACTTCCCTGCTTACGTCGCTCTGCTCGGCGCTAAACTTGCACTCAATATATTCTATCTTAGATCTGCTTATTTTGAAACCCTTAGACTCGAGGGTCTGTCTCCATACCTCTAACCTCTCATTAACACCGACCCTTGTCTCATCTATCAAGACTATGTCGTCAGCAAATAGCATACACCAAGGCACATTCCCTTGAATATGTCGGGTTAGAGCATCCATCACCAAGGTAAACAAGAGGGGGCTAAGCGTCGATCCTTGATGGAGCCCCATAACCACTGGAAAATGGTTTGAGTCGCCACCCACCGTTCTAACCGTAGTCTTAGCTCCATCGTACATGTCCTTGATCACTCTAATGTAGGCTTCTGGCATGCTCTTCGCCTCCAAGCACCTCCATAGCACCTCCCTTGGGACCTTGTCATACACCTTCTCCAAGTCGATAAGTACCATGTGCAGGTCCTTCTTCTTATCCCTGAACTGCTCCACTAGCCTCCTAACAAGATAGATAGCTTCTGTAGTGGAACGACCCGGTATGAAACCGTACTGGTTCATAGATATAGATGTCATCTCCCTCACCCTCACCTCGATCACCCGCTCCCAGATCTTCATGGTGTGACATATTAATTTGATACCCCTATAGTTGTTGCAGCACTGGATGTCACCTATGTTCTTGTACAAGGGCACCATTGTACTCCACCTCCACTCCTCCGGCATCCTTTTGGTCTTGAAGATTGCATTGAACAACCTGGAAAGCCACTCCACTCCTGACCTAACCATGCATTCCAGAACTCCACTGGGATCTCGTCAGGCCCGGTCGCTCGACCCCTACTCATCCTACGCAAAGCCCTCATGACCTCCTCCACCCAAATGCGCCTGCAGTATCCAAGGTCTCTATGTCGCTCTGAATGCCCAAACTCCCCTAGATCTATGTTACGATCCCCCTCCTCGTTAAGTAAGTCATGAAAGTACGCCTGCCACCTCTGCTTGACTTGAGACTCCCCCATCAGAACTCTACCATCCTCGACCTTGATGCACCTAACTTGGTCAAGATCACGCGCCCTCCTTTCCCTTGCTTTAGCTAACCGGAATAACTTCCTGTCCCCGCCTTTCTCCCCTAATTCCCTCGTACATGCGACCAAACGCCGTGTTTTTGGCTTTTGTAACTGCCATATTTGCTTCCATCCTCGTCGCATTGTAGATCTCCCTGTTCGCTCTTCGTTATTCCTCGCTTGTGCTCCCTGCCATCTTAGCAACGCCGCCTTCTTCGCCTCCACTTTTCCTTGGACTACATCCTTCCACCGCCAGTCACCCTGGTGTATGCTTGAATAGCCTTTGGCTACCCCGAGCACATCCCGTGCTACCTCCCTAACCAAGTTCGCTGTCACTGACCAAATAGCATCCGCTTCCCCAGAACTTCTCCAAGCTCCGCCCTCAGCTAACCTACTCTCCACCTCCTGTGCTTTCTCCTTAGATAAGACACCCCATCTAATCTGCGGTTGTCCCCGAGCACCCCTCCTCTTCCTCTTTACCCAAAGATCGACATCTATCACCAGGAGTCTATGAAGAATCGAAAGGGACTCTCCGGGAATAACCTTGCAGTCCTTGCACTTACCTTTATCGCTCCTTCTGGGGAGGAGGTAATCAATCTGATTCCTCGCCGCCAAACTCTTGAAGGTGACCAAATGTTCCTCCCTCTTCTGAAATATCGAGTTCGCAATCAAAAGCTTGGAAGCCCTGGCGAAATCAAGTAGTGACGTGCCTCCTTCGTTCCTAACCCCAAAGACGAAGCCGCCGTGCACCTCATCATAACCACCAGCTTCATCCCCAATATGACCATTAAAGTCCCCTCCAATAACTAACTTCTCAGATTGAGGGATACTGCTTACCAGATCATCCAAGTACTCCCAAAAGCGCCTCTTAACCTCCTCGTCTAAGCCCGTTTGCGGCGCGTAGGCGCTGATGACGTTGAAGACGCAACCCTCAATAACCAACTTAATAGACATTAACCTATCATTCACTCGTCTAACCTCGACTACGGACTCCCTTAGATCCCTATCAACCAAGATGCCTACACCATTCTTATCTCTCACGACCCCAGAATACCACAGCTTAAACCCGTCTGCATTCCTCGCCTTCGGCCCTTTCCACCTAGTCTCCTATACACATGCTATGTTAACCCTCCTTTTCTGAAGAGCCTTCGCCAACTCAATGGACTTTCCGTCAAAGTGCCTACGTTCCACGACCCGATCCATAATCTATGAGCGTCCGCTACCCTCTTCCCACTGTTGCCTCCAGCCCTACCCGCATAACTGCTCCTAGCCCCTCTGTTTGCCCCTGCCCCCACCCCCGCCCACCGAGGATATGACCTTACTCTACCATCCCCCTCCGCGGCCATTATCCCCAACCGATTATGGAAAACAGTGTTGCACTCACGTACTACAGCGGAATACGCAAAATGATGCAAGCTAGGAATCGACAAAGTAAACCACACACAGGGTGCTTAGATAGAAAACGTAGAAAGAGTGTACAGAGTAAAAAAGGGAGGTCAAGAGGTACCAACTCCCGATAGAAAAACCTGGAAGTATGCTTTAATTCACCCGATATCTACTACCGCTAGCTCTTGCACACTTCGTCCGGTGTTTGTTCGCTCTTCGAGTCCAAATGTCGTAAGCTCTCCTTGTCCGCCGCGGCTTGTACCTAAAAATCACGCGCAAAACAAACCCAAAAAAATGAGGGGGGCTGCCTAGCTCGTGGAAAGGGGAGGGGTTTCCGTACTGAGAAGAGATCTGTATGGATTCTACGAGAATTTTGAAATCACGAACTAAAATTTGCAAAAGGAAAAGGATGTGAATTGATTTATTTAAATTAAGATTTTGGCTTTTAATGAGTTTTTGGGTGAAAGTGAAGAGTTTTGTGGATAGAAATGAAAAACCTCTGGGTTTGGAAAAAAACAAACAGAAAAGAAATAATGCTAAGACCCCCACCAAGATGATGACACACACAGACACACACTAAATGAATATACTACTGGTCAAAAGGGGTCTTTGTAAATGCAAAGTTGTACAGTAATCTTTTCTCTGTGAACTAAGCAGAGAAATAAAAAAAAACAAGTGAAAAAAGAAAATGGACCCTATGTTTTCTGTTCACAACTTCCCTTGACTTGTACAGGGACAGCAATGGGAATTAATGAGGACGAAGACAGCACGTAAGAAAGGAAAAAAGCAGGAGCCTGTGGTCAAACGTAGCAGAGTGAGAAATGAGAAAAAAGAAGAAAAAAAATGGAGAGAGAGAGGAGGAGACGCAGGGAGAGAGAAAGAGGACTGGTACTTACCTGGACAGGAGCCGGCAACACTGTTTTGCCAGTGAGTGGCCGGAGAAGATGGCTGATTGTTACCGTTGAGTGTTGGAGGAGGAGAGAGGAGAGAAGAGAGCGATTCCCACAACCATATCTTGTTTTCCCTCATCAAAGACTTTAAATTTTTTATGTTCACTTAACTCTTCGACGACTTTCTAAGAGCCTCGATTGTGAGTCGTTATCTAGTGACGAACGAGCACCTCGGGAGGTTTTGCTCGGTGGTTGAATGTTTTGAAGCCTATAGTTTGGAGCTGACATGGTCGGGGCTATTTTGCCAATGTCGAGATTAGCCTATTTAATCGGTTCTTTTTTTAAGTACTTTTAAAGTATTTGATGGCCTGTGGTTTTATAGCAACAGTCGGGTGTCCTTGAGTCGTGTTAGCTTGGCTGATATTGCTTTGAGATCATAGTCATTGTGTTTGGCTGGAGCCTTTCAGTCCCCGAGTGAAGTAGTTTCGGCGTTTTTATCGATGGTATGCCTTTTTAGGAGTCTTACAAGTTTGAATATATAGCCCTAACTTTAATATTGGGATAATGCCTTTTAGTAAGGTTTTATAATTTTTACATGCCTTTGAAGTCTTACATTTTTGGTTACTTGGTACAAGTATAATTCATGCCTTGCTTGAGCTCTTATAGGGTCGAGGTTGCCAATATAGGGTCTTAAGGCCTCGCCATTCTCCGGGACATTGAAAGTTATGTTGGCCCTGGAGCCGTTTTGTAGACTTGACGTTGCCTCACTGATGGCTTACGAGTTTGATGCTTCCGACCCGAGGGTCATGCGGTTTCGAGTTTTTGACACCAGTCCCCGAGTGTTTGGGGCATTCTTGGCTTCTAGAGTTGTTTGACTTTGAGTTTTGATGTCATTCAATTTCCAACCCCGAGGTCATTCAACTTCGAGTTTTGATGTCAGTCCCCGAGTGTTCCAGACGTTTTTGGCTCTAGAGCCATTTTTGTATAAAAATACTGAATTCCTTCAAAATGTTTTGATTGAGGGGAAAGTATTATTTGATTACTTTGTACAAGTATACACATATTTGTTGTCAAGGGCTCGGTTATTCTATACGGACATGGTTCGTTCGACCATTTTTCCCGGTACATCGTTTCCCTATCGAGACCCTATTTAGAACATCTTGGCTTCTCCGAGGAGGTGACCTTCAGTGGGGTGCCCCCCAGTATTCAAGGTTGATTTAAAGAGAAGCCTTGAATACTTGTTGATTCTTCCTTAGGTAGCATATGCATGTTATCTTGTTAAAAACCTTGACGGTAAAATCCTTTTCGGGATAAAAACTCGGTTGAAGGAAAAGAGTGCGATTGTACACTTTGAAACCTCAAGGTCTTCAAGCTAGATAGAATCTCTATTGTCCTGGTCAGACACCTATACAAAGATTAGTTTAAGATGTAAATAATAAAGAGGAATGAACATACCTTAGTGGTGATGGTGCTTTGAGACTCGATATGCTCCCAACGTTCGCTTAGGGGCCGCGGTACGGTCCTTTGTTCATATTATTCGGGTGTAGCCAACGGTATGCCTCATGAGTGCTATTTTATTGTTTGATTATCCATCGACTCCTTCAATATCGAATGAATTGATGCTGGTGCCATATCGTGTACCGCGAACATCTCCTTCGCTTCATGTTGTTCCCCATACACTTTAATCCTTATTTCATAGGAAATTTCATCATTTGATGTAGGTTTCACGGTACTGCTCTCATGCAGTGTCTCCATGGCTTCCCGAGCAACGCGTTGTACCTCATGTATCATTCGATAACATGAAACTTGGCATTTTGCGTTGTTCCATCCACGTTGACCGGGAGGGTGATTTCCCCTTTGGTTGTCTCACTCACCATATTGAATCCACTGAGGACTCGAGAGGTAGGCATGATCTGGTCGAGCAGTTCAAGCTGCTCAGAACCCTTCACTAGATAATTTTGGCTGAGCTACCTGGATCCACAAGTACACATTTAATTTAAAATGTATTCATAAGAAGAGAAATTACCAATGCGTCGTTATGAGGCTGAGACAGGGTCTCGATGTCCTCATCGCTGAATGTGAGAGCGTCCTTAGGTATGTAACCTCGAGTTCGCTTTTCTCTAGTAATGGATCTTTTTGTTCTTCTGGGCGTGGGTTCTTGCGGGACTTTGATTCCTCCCATGATCATGTGGATGACATGTTGGGGCTCATCTACTTCATTCTTCCTATTTTCCTCTCTTTCCCAGAATTGATTTTTGGCTCGGTTGTTGATAAACTCTCAGAGGTGTCCTTTGCTGAGTAGTCGGGCTACTTCTTCCTGGAGTTGTCTGTAGTCTTCGGTCCTGTGACCATGTGTGCCATGGAATTCGTACACTAATTTGTGGTTCCATTGTGACGGATCTGATTGAATGAGCCTTGGCCACCTAGCATCTTTGATTTTTCCAATGACAGATATATGATGCCCAACACGTCAATCTTGAATTTTTATTCCGATAGGCGGGGTGCCTCCATCGGTCTTGTGTGCCTATTGAATTTTACTCTACTCATGAGTCCATGAGGGTTCTGACCGGAGTTTATTCTTCGATCATATAGGGGTATGTTACACCTCGGGCCATTTCTCCTGCCTTCGGTGTATGGTTGGGACCTTTCTTTGTTTGGCTTTGGCTATTTTTTCAGAAGTCTGCTTGGGTATACTGAGCCCGAGGGGGCTCCTAGATGGCCGTCATCGACCCTGATCTTCAATTGATATCAGTTGTGAACATCCGACCAAGTCACGGTAGGGTACTCAACTAAATTCTTTTCTATCTATTTAGAAACCACTGAGCTTCATTCGTTCAGACCTTGGGATAAGGTCTGCACTGCCCAATCATCGGAGACTGGTGGTAACTCCCTCCGCTCCATTTTAAAGCGGGAACAAATTATCGCAACATTTCTTTTCCCTTTGATTGATTTTGAAGACGTCGGATTTCCTTGTAGCCACCTTGATGGCACCGGCGTGCAGCTTTATGAAAGAATCTGCCAGCATGGAAAATAAGTCTATTGAATTCAGAGCTAGTTATGATACCACATCATGGCCCCTTTCAAAAATATTTCCCAAAAACTTTTCAACAATATGGATTCGATCTCGTCGTCCTTCAGGTCATTTCCTATTACGGCACAGGTGTAAGTTGTGAGTGCTTGTTGGGGTACGATGTTGCATTGTATTTTGGGAAATCAGTCATTATAAATTACTTTGGGATGGGCTTCGAAGCCACAGTTGACGGGAATGGATTTTGTATGAATTTCTTCGAATCAACACCCTTCAATGCGCTCGGGATCTGGTCGACCCCTGAATTGTAGGTTTCCACCTTTTTGTCGTTGGCTTCTACTATCTCTTCGCCTGATTCAATCATTATCGTGAGGTCCTCGAGCATCTTTATAATGGCGGGATCACTGGCCAACTCGTTGTCACTTGACCTTTCTGGTGCTTGTTCGGTCAGAGGGGCCATTCCTGGGCCGCTGTACTTCGGGTTTTGTGGTGGCTCTGCAGCTGAGCGATTACCAGATGATGTGCCTGCACCATCTCAAAAATAACGTGAAGGTTAACCTCTTGTTCCTCCCGAGTTGGGTTTTTCGGGCTTCCTGTTGATCTCCTTGGTGTGTGCTCCTATTAGTTTGAGAGCTTATATCGACGTGTTGAGCATAGCGTGAGACCACATCCACAGGAATTGGTTCTGGTGCATCCTTAGGGTTTCGTGGTGGTGCACCAATACCTAGATTAGCTACGCCGTTTTCTCCATGGGCCTCAAGATTATTTTTTTCGCTTGCATTCACTGACTTAGTCATTTCGACCTGAAATCAAAGATTCTTGGATAAGAAAAAGCTTGAAAAAAAACTTGCATCATGTGTTAAACCAGAAAGAAAATAATCACTATTATTTTTAACCCAACGGTGGGCGCAAAACTGTTTATAATGAAAATAATAATAACAATTAGAGTTGATCGTGTGGTTCTAAAAATACGTGATCTATTTTTATGCTAGTTTTTTAGACAATATATGCTAAGTGAAAGATCAAACAATGAGACAAGGGCTCGTAGACAGGGTAATAATCAAACCAGATGGATGGAAATTGGGGCTTTGGGCTTGCGTATTCTGGGCCTCGAGATCGAATCGGATGCCCAACTAAGGACAGTCGATGGAGGATTAATAGTAATGATAAATTTGATGGTGGCTCTTTATGACCAACAATGAGCAATAATTGAAGAACAATAAATTTAACATAATGAATGCAAACAATAAATGTAAATAATGGGGTCAAGAGAGAATGTGTTAGAGAGCAAAGAGAATGTTCTTGTATATTCAATATTGTAAGAATGATATATTGTGTCTTCCACAAAGTGACAAGTGTTGGAAATCATTGATATCATTGATATGTGTTCTTTGGTTGTATTAGCATGATTTCCAAGTGCAGGTTTTGATGAATGACAAAAAATGAAGTCAACTGTCAAACAACTATATTAGTGTATGACATATGACAAACAATGAAGATGCATTAGCAAACGATCAAGATGGTTGACAAATCAATTATGATGAATCAAACAAATGAAGATTGAATGCCAAGAAGCATATTGACGAAAGGATTGAATAGACAAGCCAAGACGAGCTCAAGAGTTCTAGCTTTTGAAGACCCAAGGCGTATTCGCTAGGTAGAACCAATGTAAGAGCAACGTTTAAGTTATCTCGTCTTTTGGCTCAATATAGATCATCATAAATATGAATAAAATCATTTTATCAAATCATAATCATCATAAACATTTTTGATATACTTCAAACAAAATGATTTTTAACGTTTTCATTATAACCAAAATGGTTTTTGAAGTAAGTTTTCAATTCTGGACAGAAAGGCTACATAATCAATTATCCAATGTGCATAATCGATTATCTGAAATTTCCAGCTTAAACTGGAAATTCCAGAATAGCCACATAATCGATTATCAAACTGCATAATCGATTATGTTCAATTTCCAGCTTAAACTGGAAATTCCAGAATGACACAATAATCGATTATTCAATTGTGATAATCGATTATCTTGCTGACCGTTGCCATCCAACGACTAGTTTTTTGAACGTTAAAAAGATAATCGATTATGTACTAAAAATAATTGATTAGACTTCCTTAAAATCAGCATTAGTGATTGACTATTAAGCAACGGACATATAACCTCCACACCCTATAAATAGAGGTCTTTGGAGCCTATTTTGTAGAACAACATCTCTCATTATTCATAAACATATTGATAATATTTGTGCATCATATTTAGAGCTTTTGTTGAGCCATTTGAGAGAAAACTTTGTGTTGTTCATAGAGCTTATATTGTATCTATTTATCTACTATTCTTAGAGAGTTCTTGTTGTAAAAGAGAATGGTTCTTGAGAAGACCATACCTTCTCATTGAGCGTTGGGTTTTACTAAGTACCTTCAATCTTAGTGTGTCAAGTCTCGAGGTGAGGTATCCTTGAGCGAGAAGTCTTGTGGTGCGGTATCCACGAGCAAGGTGAAGTCTTGTAGAGCGTACATCTACGAGCAAGTGTAACGGTTTGTTTGGCATCCGCAAGCTTAACGGAGTTAGTGTAAACTCGAGAGAGTCTCTCGGGAGACTGGACTAACCACACGTTGTGGCGAACCAGTATAAATTCGGTGTGTCCTCTCCTTACTCTTTTAATTACTGCACTTACTTTACTCCTGCGATTTTAAATTCCGCAAAAGTTACCGACATTCTCGTGCCTCACTATTCACCCCCCCTCTAGTGAAGGGCATAAATCCTAACAGTTGGTATCAGAGCCTAACTCTCTGAAAGCCTTAACCGGTTGAGAGAACGATATATATTTTTGTTGAGGATGTTGAACGCAGGTATGATGAGCGAAGGACACTCTACCATTAGGCCTCCACTATTTGATGGAACCAATTATACATATTGGAAAGAGAGGATGAGAATATTCATCCAATCAAATAACTTTCGATTATGGCAAATCATCAAGAACGGTGAACAAATGCCGACAAAGAAAGTTGGGGAAATCATGGTTCCAAAGGACGAAGATGAATATAATGCCGAAGACATCAAGAAAGTTGAAAATAACGCAAAGGCCATTAATATGTTGTATTGTGCAGTGAATCCGGATGACTATCGGAAGATCTCTTGCTGCACAACCGCCAAAGAGATGTGGGATAAGCTTGAAATCACTTATGAAGGTACGCCTCAAGTCCGAGAAACTAGAGTTGATTTTCTAACACATGAATATGAACTCTTTAGAATGAAGGACACTGAGAGCATCGATGATATGTTTGATCGATTCTCAATGATCATCAACGATCTCCACGCTCTTGGGAAAGTATACTCGAACAAAGATCTTGTTCGAAAAATCCTGCGGAGTCTCACTCCCGAATGGCGCTCCAAAGCCAATGTCATCCAAGAGTCGATAGGAATCACGGACGTCACAATTGACGGACTAAGAGGTAACCTCAAAACTTATGAAAGCACTATTCTTAATCCTTCGTTTGGAAATAAGAAAAGTCCAAGTATTTCCTTCAAAGCCTCATCGTCTAAAAGAGTAGAGGTAAGTGATTCGGAAAGCGATGATGATACTATTTCCAACGATTTAATTGAAAAGTTTTACAAGTTTATGAAGAAGGAAATGAAGAAGGAAGAACCAAGCCCTTCATGCCATAATTGTGGAAAACTTGGCCACACCAAGTCACATTGTCTAAAACCCAAAGACAAGAAGAAGAAGAAACACCAAAGGCATGTGACATGGGATTCGGACAGCTCGGGTGATGAAACTGCCTCCCTATGCCTCATGGCCAACGAGGAAGAAGAGGTAAGCACTTCTAACTCTTACTCTTTTGAAGAATTACAAGAAGCTTTTCAAGAATTATATGATGAATTGAAAAAGTCTTCAAAAATCTCCAAAGAGGCCAAGGCTAAAATTAAAGTTTTAGAAGAGAAAAACAGATTTTTGGAAAATGACAATATTGATCTTAGAAATAAAATTAAGGAGATGAATGAAACTTCTTCAATTGATCAAAATTCTAATTGTTCATCTTGCGATTCTTTGAAATTAGAGAACCTAGAACTTAGGAACACACTAGAAAAACGAAGTGTAGAAGATCCTAAAACTGTTGAAGAAATCAAGAAGAAAAAGCCCAGGAAGAATAAAAGTCCTAAAAAGAATAAGAATCATGATAGAAATGGTGTTGCACAACCTAGAAATAATTCTAGGAATTTTGTTGATAAGTCTAGAATGAATCATTTTAGACCACCTAGAAATGACTCTAGGAATTTCAACTCTTCTAAGAATAATGACTTTAGATCACCTAGAACGTTTTTGGCTCAACCGAGACATATGCAAAACCCGAACGTTACATGTCATTATTGCAACCGGGTTGGACACATAGCACCTGTACGTTTTGCTAAACATAGAGACTCGTCTTTTGAATATGATTATTATTTGCCTAACCCCCAAGGACCCAAAAGTACTTGGGTACCTAAAACCTATTTTTAGGTACATTTGCAGGGGTGCTTGAAGACTACAATGTTATAGTAGATGCACCAAGCACGAAACCTTATTGCATCAAGGGGGAAGTTCGGTTAGTTATCATTTTTTTGATAAAAACCTAAATGTTGACATGTGTTAACAATTGATATTTTTTTTATAAAAACGACTATTGATACGTTTGTTATGTTTTCCAACAATTGTCTTTATCATGTTCTTCTAACAATTGGTATCATTTTGAAAATAACAATTGATATGTTTTGTTTTTCTAACAATTGGTATGTATTTAAATTATTCGGGCATTCTTCATCATGCATATTCCGCAATGTCTTTCCTTTTTTATTTTGAAATTCGTATAACCAAAAGGGGGAAGTGTCAAAAGGGGGAAGTAGCCTTTGTATACTCTTTTTGCTAATGCCAAAAGGGGGAAGAGCTTAGGTGATATGCATCAAATAAGGGGGAATGTCTCTACGTTCTAGTATGCCTTATTTGAGGGGGAATAGTTTGCATGACTTGTATGTTGAGATATAGTATGAATTTAGGGGGAATCCTATATGCATATCTCCTATTGTTTGTCATTATCAAAAAGGGGGAAATTGTTGAAAATCATTGATATCATTGATATGTGTTCTTTGGTTGTATTAGCATGATTTCCAAGTGCAGGTTTTGATGAATGACAAACAATAAAGTCAACTGTCAAACAACTATATTAGTGTATGACATATGACAAACAATGAAGATGCATTAGCAAACGATCAAGATGGTTGACAAATCAATTGTGATGAATCAAACAAATGAAGATTGAATGCCAAGAAGCATATTGACGAAAGGATTGAATAGACAAGCCAAGACGAGCTCAAGAGTTCTAGCTTTTGAAGACCCAAGGCGTAGGTCGCTAGGTAGAACCAATGTAAGAGCAACGTTTAAGTTATCTCGTCTTTTGGCTCACCATAGGTCATCATAAATATGCATAAAATCATTTTATCAAATCATAAACATCATAAACATTTTTGATATACTTCAAACAAAATGATTTTTAACGTTTTCATTTTAACCAAAATGGTTTTTGAAGTAAGTTTTCAATTCTGGACAGAAAGGCTACATAATCGATTATCCAATGTGCATAATCGATTATCTGAAATTTCCAGCTCAAACAGGAAATTCCAGAATAGCCACATAATCGATTATCAAACTGCATAATCGATTATGTTCAATTTCCAGCTTAAACTGGAAATTCAAGAATGACACAATAATCGATTATTCAATTGTGATAATCGATTATCTTGCTGACCGTTGCCATCCAACGACTAGTTTTTTGAACGTTAAAAAGATAATCGATTATGTACTTAAAATAATCGATTAGTCTTCCTTAAAATCAGCACTAGTGATTGACTATTAAGCAACGGACATATAACCTCCACACCCTATAAATAGAGGTCTTTGGAGCCTATTTTGTAGAACAACATCTCTCATTATTTATAAACATATTGATAATATTTGTGCATCATATTTAGAGCTTTTGTTGAGCCATTTGAGAGATAACTTTGTGTTGTTCATAGAGCTTATATTGTATCTCTTTATCTACTCTTCTTAGAGAGTTATTGTTGTAAAAGAGAAAGGTTCTTGAGAAGACCATATCTTCTCATTGAGCGTTGGGTTTGCTAAGTACCTTTAATCTTAGTGTGTCAAGTCTCGAGGTGAGGTATCCTTGAGCAAGAAGTCTTGTGGTGCGGTATCCACGAGCAAGGTGAAGTCTTGTAGAGCGTACATCTACGAGCAAGTGTAACGGTTTGTTAGGCATCCGCAAGCTTAACGTAGTTAGTGTAAACTCGAGAGAGTCTCTCGGGAGACTGGACTAACCACACGTTGTGGCGAACCAGTATAAATTCGGTGTGTCCTCTCCTTACTCTTTTTACTGCACTTACTTTACTCCTGCGATTTTAAATTCCGCAAAAGTTACAGACATTCTCGTGCCTCACTATTCACCCCCCCCCCCCCTCTAGCAAAGGGCATAAATCCTAACAACAAGTATCCCTTTATATATGAGAGGGAATCCCAACGTAGTAAAAATTCATTTGTTACAAAGATGTATGGATGGGTACAGCCATTTAATGCCACGTGACGGGCTCATGCTAGCCTAATAGACCTAGGTCAACTTAAATCATGTGCTTTGGGAACTTCCCGTCTGTCCATCATAGCCTTTGATTTTTACTTCCTCGGAGTCAACCGTTAAGAACCCTTGAGGCGAACTCCAATCTAATCTTTGAGCCTCTCAGGGGTGGTCTCTACGAGGTGCCCTGACAATCATAAAATTGAATCCTCCAATTTTACCGTGTACAAGTACACTTATAGATGCCTAAAGGGACAGCCTGTCATAGTTATGTATATGTTCATAAAGTGAGGCATAGAGATTGGATAAAATTTGGGGGAGAAAGGAGAGAAGAGTTGCATATGCGCACATACAAGGTCAGAATCGTACATGCTGTATGAAAGAAGGTAGAAACAGTTACGAGATTGGAAGAATTTCAACCATAAGTCATGGTGTGAGAAAGATGCTTGAAGGGGGAATGCCCTAGGCTTTGGATTTATTCGCCGAATAGCTCCCTAGATGGAAAAGATAAAATAAAAGTATCCATAAGAGCTAATTCTTGAGAGACGGATAAATGCATTAGTCAACATTCGAGGACGAATGTTCCAAAGGGGGGAATGATGTTACATCCCACATTTTCATACGTGAGAGTACATCGTAAGCCATTGATGTAAGCTTGAAAATAAGATTATATTTGGAGGCATATAAAGTAATTTAATCATTTTACCTTGGAGGTTACAAATATTTAAGGTCATTAATAACGAGTACCTAGAGGGTTGGAAAGCATAGAAGCTAAACCAATTGAAGAAAATATGTTTTGCCGAAAGTTGACAAGTATGGAATGTTATAATATGTACCTTAGGGTAAGACTATAGTTCTTAACATGATGAGGAGGGTTATGATATGAGTTAATTTAGTCTTATGGTAAATGTGTGTAGGTTTTGAAGTCAAGCGAGTTGTGGAATAAAAGTTGGCAAAGGTCATCACAAGTTACATTCATAAATGTACTAAAAATTAGGTCAAATGTAGCTGAGCTTTTCTCAAAATATACTTGTGGGGTGATATACCTACCAAATTGAAGATGTACGAGTCTTGTTTCTTACGTATTAAACCGTTTGTTGATATGATATTTGAGTAGAGAGATATTTGCATTTCACGAGACCGCACAAACAGCTCCCAATGGGACACATTTAGGCGGTGGTCGACCTACTTCACTTTATAAACGATTTGTACACATATTTTTGCTCATTTTTCAACTAAACTTCGTCTCCTAACTTCTCCTAACTCTCCTAAACAAATATCACAATGGTTTGAAGTGATTGCACCATATTTCAACATCAAAACTTAGTTCTAGTGAAGAATAACACCTCTTTGAGGTTGTGTTGTCATTGAGGATTGATGTGGATGTGTTTGGATGAAATTCCAAGTTGTTGCTTCTGGATAAGGTGAACATAACATCCTACTAATCATTCTTAATCTTGCTTGTATGTTGGTTAAGTTGTTAGAATGATAAACTATTAGATAATACTCTGATTAACTTAAGTCACTTCTATGATATTGTATTGCTGTTGAGGGTTGTTATAAGCCAAATATAACTTAGATGTTGATTTGAAGATATCGTAAGAGGCATTTCTATTGTGTTATTGCATGTTCTTAAGTTTATCTTGATGTTTATCAAGTTAAGTAGATGTATAGACATGAACTAGTGAAAAAGTCACTAATTGAAGATAGTTGGAGTTGTGGATTGTTTCCTTTGCTATAAATATATGATTTAAGGATGGAATCATTGATGAATCAATTCATTATCATTTTAATGATACTTTTAAGTTAATATAAGAAGTCTATAAGGGGTGATATGGTTTCCACGGATTCCAATCAGAGCTTTTCACTCGTTGTAAAGTAGTTGTGACTTGTTGTTGTTATATGGTATCTTTTTATTGAATTTTGTATATCGATCGACTCTTCTCTGGTTGTTGTTGTTGGTATATGGTATTGGTAGAGGCCTTTGTTACAGGGGATATGCTGCCCAAATTTATGTGAATGAGCTACTAGCTTAAGTTACAAACTTTGCCTTTGCTCAACACTGATTTTGACTCTCTTTACACTATGATAGATTGAGTTGACTTGTTTGAAGAGTTGTTTGGAAGGTATTAAGGACTCGATACAGTTAAGGTATGTTAAGGCACTTCCTTCATTCTTTTGGCATGATCTAAATTGAAATGAATATAAACAATAAGCTATTTCATAAACGTTCTACTCCTAGAAACTAAGGCACCACATATTGTTCTTTTCATATAAAGTCATTATAAAAATGTATGTATGATCCTTGAATCCTACTGAGGTCCATATTGAGGGTATGGATGTACATAACATTAATCGAAGGTGCAATGACCTTAAGCCACTCTAAAAGGTTTAGAATGTGATTTCATAAGTCTATCACGCATATATAGTATCTATTTTACTCTATCGAGACGCGCTATAGTCGGCCAGGTACGATACCTATTGTGCAACCACTGATCAGTTGGGTTTACCGAGCTCCACGTGGCCAGGTATGATACTACCGAGCCTTATGATGGTCGGATATGTTTTTATCGAGTCCTCTTTGGGCCGGGTACGATATGAGGATGATGATTCCCACATAGGAGTATTTTTTTAAACATTTATGTATATATATGTATGATGCATTTCATGACAATAACCCTAAAGGCACTCAGATGTTACAGGTTGTATCTCATTTATCTCTCATTTGCATTATTGTTCTTGTTTATGCTTTTCTTCTTTACATACTTGGTACCTTATTTGTACTGACATTCCTTTTTGCCGGGGATGCTGCATTTCATGCCCGCAAGTCCCGATAGATAGCTTGGCATTCCTCTTACTAGGCTATCAGTTCAGGGAAGGTATTGTTGCACTACACTTGCTCCGGAGTTGCCCATTTGGTCACTAGGATTTGTATATGTATTGATTGGTATGGAGGGACCCTGTCCCAATATTTATGATATGTATGTACTCTTAAAGTCATATAGATAGATGTCATGTATATGAAAGATTGTATGGCCTTGTTAGCCAATGTTCAGTGTACGAGTGTTCATTTTGGTCTTATAGGACCGTATGTCACATGTATAAGTATGTATTATATGTTGGGTCATTCTTATGTCAAGTATTCCCTTCTATTTTATTCTTTTTATATCATGAAGGCCCTTTCTGTCCATTTACCCATGACGGTATGATAAGAAATATGTTACATTGGTACTCGGTTGGGTAAGAAACGAGGTGCCTCTCGTGGTCCTCCGCTTTGGGTCGTGACACAGTATTTATGTTTCCATGCTCCAAAAGTATTTTAGCAATCTGTCTCATGTTTTAAACTTCACTTCGGTTTAGTTAGAATTTATTACCCATATTTCCCTATTTAATTTTTACTTGTTCTTACTCTATTTATGTATGTGTATCATTAGCTTGATTGTGTTTCCTTACTAAATCCGAGAACTGTCTCTTACCTTATTAACCTTGCTCTTAATTATGGATTGACTCTGTGTGAGATTTTTTTCTTAAATTAAGTGGTACTTATTTGATTATGTCCTCTTAATTGATTCCTGACTGATTACTAATTGATTTTCATATCTTATGTATGTGTGATTGATTCATTACCTTATATGACCTACCCTATTGCATGTTATAAAAACACTTCTTGTTCTGATTTCAAAGGATAGCTCAGACACTTACACGAACACATTCAGAAATAAACACACACACGTACACAAACTCTTGCTCTCATACGAATCTTTCGGTCACTTGTGTTTGCTACATTGTCTATCCGGCTAAAAGCCAAGGCTAGACTATTGGATTCTGCATACTTTCAACTTCCTATTTACTATCTCCTCACTGGTATTCTCCACTTCTGTCCTTATTCAATATGCTATGTAAATAGACCTATGTGCTTCATGCTTATTGATATTAATCAGCTTATCTACTTCTATCTAATTAGACCTGTGTGCTTCATGTCTTAATCAGTATGTCCACTTCTATGGAAGTAGGCCTATGTACTCCCTATTCATGGATCTTACCCATCATGCCTACTTCTATGAAATTAGACCTATGTGTTTTTTGTTTTTAGCATTTCTGCCTCTATGTAATTAAACCTATGTCGATTTGTTTCTCAACTAGCATGATTTCTGTCCTACTTTAAGTGTCCATCCCTAACAAACTCAAGATTAATTCATGATTTCTATACTCTTAACTTTTGCTACCTTTCTATATGATTGTCTCATTTGTAATTTGACCCCAGCATGCTTTTCTTTTGTTAATATATGCATATATGTTCACCTAGCAATAGTTAATGGATTAAAGCCATGTGAAACCTTGTTCAAACTAATTGTTACTTTGCCTTGTCTTTTGTCATTGCCGAAGTTCATGGCCAAACTCCTTCTACTAAATGTGTGCTGCTTGTGGTTCTTGCAATCTGGTAACCTGCTTCTATGCACTTCTGAAATCCAAACTATTTTTGTAAATAAAAAATGTCTTATATTTTCATATATTGTTTTCAACTCCTACTCTTAGTTAACTAGGGTCATGTCACCCCTAATGTGAGCATTACTTAGGGTCCATGAGACTCCTCTGAACTCTGACACATTGAGGCTAATTTCCAATCCTTTAAGAACTACTTCTGAACATTTTTTCTCTAGTGTGAGCATTCCCTGGTTCTCGAAGCCCTTGGAAACTTTGACACACTAGAGATTTGGCTCTTGGTACTTTGTCAATGGTTATTGTGTATCTCTGAGCTTTGGAGTTGTTATGGTTTGAACACTTGGGTTATCTGGATGCATTGGGATTGCTATAGACTTCCTATAGTTATGTAATTTATAATCTATTTGCTTATGGTTCTGTAAGGCCCCGGAAAATTTCGCTAAGTAATCTAGGATTTTGTGGTGCCACGTAAGCTATTTATAATATTTTATGTGCTACTAAAATGGTGTGCATCAATTTTATTTTTTAGATATGTGAATAAGTCTTATGGTAAGTAATTTGGGGTCCAAGGAAAGGCCTAGTCTAAGAAATATTGGAAAGGTTCAGAATAGGCTAAAATTCCCAATGAGCTTGCACAAGTCCATACTTTGAACGATTATATCTCCAATTATATAATATGTTGTGTGATGCGTAACCTATAGAATTAAAGCCCTTTGAGTTTAGTTTCCAACGCAACAAACATCTCGTCATTTAGAGGTGCATACAAAAAGTTATGACCATTTTACCAAACTTGTGTCACCAGCGCGCCCAGGCGCGCGGCCGCAGATTGGACCGCAGGCCATACAGCCCAGAACCGCGAGTTGGACCATGGAGGAATGCCGCGGACCACGTGGAAACATGTAAAATGTCTAAAATACCCATGGTATGTGTAAAAACTAAAGGGGTGTCATCGTTCCTTCATTTTTGTCATTCAAGATCGAATTTTTGAGGGTTTTCTTCACCCTCTCAAGACCTTCAACTTCCCCAATATTCAAGGTAAGTAATCTCCATAATCTTGGTGTGAAATTCCTTCATTTATACACTATTATTTATAAAATCTTCTCATAAACACATAGATATTTCAAGAACTTCTTTCAAGAACCCAAAGAAGGGTTTTGCAAGATTCCTTCTAAAAAGGTAAATCCTACACCTTAGACTTACATATATGAAGTTATTATGAAAATATGAGTATGGATTAAGTATTGTTACTCATGGATAGTGATTGGAAGCCATAGGTTTCTAACCTAGGTTATGTTGTAGTAGAGATTGTGATATGGGTTATTGAGGTATGATTCTTGAGGTAATAGTATTATGTACACATGCATGTACAAACTAAGTTTGTGGGAAGATTGTTGAACATACGTAAGAAAATACGGGGTTGGGGAGTGAAGGAAATCTTGTAAATAGAACTGAAATCAAGATGCTCAACTAGTGTTTGATAAAATGCTCAAATGAGCTAGAATTATGAATATCTTCCTAATTTGTGTTAATTTTGTTATGTTTCCAGTAGATTGGGATTGAAAGAAATTCTAGAATATCGTACTAAGTAAACGAAAGCTTAATAAAGGTATGTATGACTAAAACCCACCTCTTATTAGAAATTGAGCTCTGTTGTCATTTGTGAAAGTATGATAAGAGTTGAATTGGTTAGTGCATTGATTGTTATTATGCATTAATTAATTTGCAGTTGTCTATACGTATTCGTGAAGGATGTGACTCAATGTGAATGATGTACCATTCTTGATAATTAGAGAAAGATGAAAAAGTACAGCTATGTGTTGAAATAATTGGGCTATAAGCCAACATCGAAACAAAGAATTATTCATGCCAACAATGTGCTCACTTATATATGATTGCAACTTGAATTATCATTAATATATGTGTCTATGATCATAACTTGTAAAATGAATATTGAAAAGGGAAAACTATGTGATGATGATGGCCATGAGTTCCCAGGAATTGTTATGATATGTGTTGAATAAAGGTTTAGAGGTGTTGACTAATGAGAATGGAGTAACGCCTAGGCAAGGCGACCTAGCCGATCGGGTCGTGATCGCACACCATGCCACACACATGGTGGAAATGTTCTAATATTGAATTTTGGATAAGGGAAATGAAATATTGATTGAGAGTTATGCCTCCAATGAGTTGACCTAGTTGGTCGAGTCGTGACCGGAATCCGCTCAAGATGGCGGTGGTATTGAGAATAGTGGTGAACATGCGATAGAAACGCCCTAATCTATGTTTTGGAAATTGTATGAAGATTATATTAATTGCATCTTTGATTTACCCATGTTGTTTACTTGTACCTGTTTTATAGTTCTTTCTTGTAAAATGGTGTTTAGTTATATGTACCAGTACAATTCAAATGTACTGACCTCCCTTTTGCTGGGGGCGCTACATTTCTGTTATGATTGTAGATGGTTCTATAGCAGGCACTCCAGTCCACCGGTAGCAGAACCTCCTCCACTTTTCGTCAGCTTTATTGGTGAGCCCCTTTCCCCTCGAGGCCCTGCGTGGCTTGTGCCATTTTTCTTCCCGGAGTCTTATTTTTTTGCATTTGTGTAAGGTATAGCCGGAGACTTGTTGCCGGCATTTCTGTATTATTCTTCAATTGTATTAAGAGGCTCCGTAGACAGGTTGTAGGTAGTGTTGGGTATTGGAATCAAGATTGAAATATTGACGTTTGACAATGATTTACAAAACTTGTAATATTTTGATATTTATGATTTAAGCTGCTAGTGGAAATGAAAAAGAATTGTTAATAAAATACTTTCTAATTATGATTAATGGAGTCGATCTCTTATTTAGTTTTGAGTTGGGTTGGGTAGTATGTATGAAACCTATCAGGCTTGCTCAGTTGGGTTTACTCGGTTGAGCGCTGGTCGCGCTCCTCCGATTTTGGGGCGTGACAAACTTGGTATCATAACCTAATGTTTTAAAGTGTCCAAGGATGTCTCGGAGCCGTATCTGGTAGAGTCCTTCTTATCGGTGTGTTGTGGACCACATGTATAAGTTGGAGGCTATTCGGACATTCAGAAATCTCACCCTTCCTTGATACTCCAATCGTGCAACAGAGCTCAAGTTAAGGAGCTTAATTCCTCTCTAGGTCTTATTCTCAAGATTGGTAGCCTTGATACCATAATCCGCAAATTAAAAGGATGTTAGGAGGGACCGATCCGCCATTGAGTCCGAGTGGATTGCCCAAGGACTTGTTAGGAGAATGTATTGAGTTGTGGATGGATTGGTAAAACATATCGCTAAGAGGGGAGTGTCCTTGTCCCTATTTATATCTCTTCACCATCAGATCATGTAGTATATCAGTATGTTACCTATATACGTTAGGGATATGGAGTAGATGGGTATCGATTAAGATATTTCCCTATCAACTTGATGTCGTTAAGGGAGTCAAATGAAAATTTCTACTCATTGTATATGTACATCCATATTGAAGAGTTCTCATAAACATGGTTTTAACAAGGTGTTGAATAACAAAATATTGTATGTATAGACTTTATGTACGAGACGCAGTATTTTTGAATCCACTCTATTATGAATCCTTTTATTTATATTCTTGTGGAATTAAGTTCTATTATTATGCCCTTGAATTGAGTTATAACTCTAAGATTGATATTTCCCACTTGTCTTTCCTAAATTCTCACCAAGGGACTATATCCGATGAATTTCTTACAGAATCTTGTATTTAAATGGACAAAATCTATTTGCTTGTGCCTATACCTATATTGTCGTAAAGTTTACCTATGTGGTGTCAAGTTCCATGCAAAGTGTCCCAGCGTTGTGATCCGGCTCGAGTCACTCTTTTACTCAGATATGTATATGGCATATATGGTTTGAACAGTCAATCTACTCTCTTACGAATATCATCATGAAAGCTTCTCACTTCCTAGTAACATAAGAGCATATCTTAACACCTCACATGAGTGCATGTCAATCGAAATGGTCACCGTGTGCATAAAGTCTCTCTAAAATTTGAGATCCTCATATCCATGTCATAGGAAGATCATGTGTCGCCATAACTTTCGTGTCCACTTGGAACGTGCCGCAGTAAGTAGCTCACTTTGTCCTAGTATTGTGGTTGCTCATGGCATGGTCGTATATTGCAGTTGGGAATTAATATAGCAGAAGCATGTCCATCTCAAAACAAATGTTTACTTTCTCCTTACACTTCCATAACATGTGTGCATTGTGCTCTTTAGTTAGTGAATTCATTGAGCCAGTTTCCCCACACTTGTTCGATAACCATGAGATAACATATCCTTGTATGATTCATTGTAACACTTTTTGTCTCGTAAGGACCCTTACTAGGCTCTCTGTCAGGACCAAGCACACCTTTGGAGGTTATTATAGTACAATGCCTATTTCTCATATTCTTCTATATTTCATTAGCATCTGGGTAGTTCTCAACTTAAAATCCATGAAGAACTCATTATGAACATCTGCAAACCCTCTATGATTATTCTATACTATCTCATTTGGATCTCAAATCACTTAAAGTTCATCAAGGGTTGATAGCACGCCGCAATTACTGAAATTGAATGATCTCTTTCCGGTAATGGATTATCTACACTTGTGCTAGTCCAACAATTTATTTATCATTATAACTCCCGCCTTTAGGTTTTGGGTTGACAAAGGATAAATACACCTAGTAACACATTTATATGTCAAAGCCTTTCTCTCCGTTAATCCTTATAGAATCTCCCAAAGTGGTTTGCAATAGTTGGTTGTGTGGAAGTGTGTTTTAGTGCTTCATTAAGAGGTAGATTTGCTAAACATAATTGGATTTTAGAATTTCGGAGCTATACATCATGTGACTTCATACAGAGATCTTCTTTCAAAAATGTAGCTTCTCGTAATCACTTTATATTACCACCATTACTAGTGTTGCAATGTAAAAGGACTTCCATAAGGCTCTTTCACTTTCTTTTCATTTTTCTTGCATCGTGTGTTGTTTACCCATAATCTTCAGTGTGGTATTATCTCAATGTCTTGACACTCATCCAACTATGCGATTCGATTAAATTCCCCTCATTTTTTTATATACTCTACAAGTACCTTTTCTAAAAAGGACACTGAAAGTAGGTGAATCCCCCTTTACTATGGACTTCTAATATCTTCGACTTAGTTTAAGATTGCTAGTTCCAAATGTTGCTCATAAGTTTTTCTGCCCTACCATCTATTTCATCTGGTAGCTCTCATTGTAAAAATTCATTTACGTTTCATGGCATCAAAGAGGAAGTCTTGTAGCTTTAAGGAAGGGATATATTCCTTTGGTTGGAATAAATAAATATTGTTGGTATTCTTCGTAGATGTTCTTCTAACAATTATTTACCTGCTCTGGTTATCCATGTGACTAGATAACCCAGATTACTCCTCCTCGATAATGCATTAAGACGTCTCATTCATTCGAACTTATCCATGTGGGCACTTTGAGGCCTTGTTTCATAGCAACTCGTAATGGTTTTAAGTACTTTCTTGCCATTGTTGACAATTATATAGGACTACGAGGGCTTGTCTCTTGGGTTCAAATGTAATGATTTTCTTTAAAGTTTGAGATTAAATTGCCATAATTTCAACCCAAAGTGTATACATTTTTCCAAAGTCTTAAATAGGTCTGACTGGATGGGTTACGTGGCTTTCTCCTCACTCGGCTTCTAGAATAATTGACTATATCATTGTCATCAGAGGGGAGTTTTTCTACCCTTGGTATTATATCTCCTTGGGTGAATAAGAGTGTCATTTGTCTTTCTCCCTAGAGCATCATGTTTACCATTAGAATGCCTCTAACCAGTACATGATTTCATCCCAACATTTAGATGTCCTAACTATGTGGTTTTACTCGTGAAAGGGGGGTGAGATTAGATGCCCTCGGATTTTTTTTCACATATCATGTTTTTGTTCTTTTCAAAACCTAGTGAATTTCAAAATCCTCATTTGAGGACGAATGATCCTAAGGGGGGAGAATGTAAGGCCCGGAAAATTTCGCTAAGTAATCTAGGATTTCGTGGTGCCACGTAGGCTTATTATAATATCTTATGTGGTATTAACATGGTGTGCATCAATTGTATTTTGTATATATCTGTATAAGTCGTATGGTAAGTAATTTGGGGTCCAAGGAAAGGCCTAGGTCTAAGAAATATTGGAAAGTTTCATAATAGGCTAAAATTCCCAATGAGCTTGCACTAGTCCATATATTGAATGACTATATCTCCAATTATATAATGTGTTTTTGATGCATAACCTATAAAATTAAATCCCTTTGAGTTTAGTTTCCAACGCAATAAACCTCTCGTCATTTGGAGGTGAATACAGAAAGTTATGACCATTTTACCGTACATGCCTCACCAGCGCGCCCAAGCGTGCGGCCGCAAGTTGGACCGCGGGGCATACTGCACCGAACCGCGGGTTGGACCATGGAGGAATGCCGAGGACCGCGGGAGAACATATAAAATGTCTAAAATACCCCTGGTCTGTGTAAAAACCGAAGGGGTATGATCTTTCCTTCATTTTTGTCATTCAAGATCGAAATTTTTAGGGTTTTCTTCACCCTCTCAAGACCTTCAACTTCCCCAATCTTCAAGGTAAGTAATATCCATCATATTGGTTGAAATTCCTTCATTTCTACACTATTACTGATAAAATATTCTCATAAACACATAGATTTTTCAAGATATTCCTTCAAGAACCCAAATAAGGGTTTTGCAAGATTCCTTCCAAAAAGGTAAATCCTACACCTTAGACTTACATATATGAAGTTATTACGGAAATATGAGTATGGATTAAGTATTGTAACTCATGGGATATTGATTGGAAACCTGCCTAACCTAGGTTGTGTTGGTAGTAGAGATTGTGATATGGGTTATTGAGGTATGATTCTTAGGGTAATAGTATTATGTACACATGCATGTACAAATTAGGTTTGCGGGAATATTGTTGAACATAAATGAGAAAATGTGGGGTTGGGGAGTGAAGGAAATCTTTTAATATAGAATTGAAATCAAGATGCTCAACTAATGTTTGATAAAATGCTCAAATGAGCTAGAATTATGAATATCTTCCTAATTTGTGTTAATTTTGTTATGTTTCAAGTAGATTGGGATTGAAAGACATTCCAGAATATCATAGTAATTAAAGGAAAGCTCAAGAAAGGTATGTCTGTCTAAAACCCCCTTTTACTAGAAATTGAGTTCTATTGCCATTTGTGAAAGTATGGTAAGAGTTGAATTGGTTAGTGTATTGATTGTTATTATGCATTAATTGATTTGCAATTATCTATAGGTATCCGTGAAGGATGTGACTCAATGTGAATAATGTACCATTCTTGATAATTAGAGAAAGATGAAAAAGTAAAGTTATGTATTGAAATATTTGGTCTATAAGCCAACATCGAAACAAAGAATTACTCATGCCAACTATGGGCTCACTTATCTGTGATTGCAACTTAAATTATCATTGATATATGTGTCTATGATCACAAGTTGTAAAATGAATATTGAAAAGGTAAAACTATGTGATGATGATGGCCATAAGTGCCCAGGAATTGTTATGATATGTGTGGAATAAAGGTTTAGAGGTGTTGACTAGTGAGAATGGAGTAACGCCTAGGCAAGGCGACCTAGCCGATCGGGTTGTGATCGGACACCATGCCGCACACATGGTGGAAATATGCTAATATTGAATTTTGAATGAGGGAAATGAAATATTGATTGAGAATTATGCCTCCAATGAGGTGACCTAGCCGGTCGGGTCGTGACCAGACTCCGCTCAAGATGGCGGTGGTATTGTGAATAGTGGTGAACATGTGACAGAAATGCCCTAATCTGTGTTTTGGATATCGTATGAAAGAATATAGGAATTGCATGTTTGATTTATTTGTACATGTTTCATAGTTCTTTCTAGTAAAATGGTGTTTAGTTATACATACTAGTATAATTCAAATGCACTGACGCCCCTTTTGGCGGGGGTGCTACATTCGTGTTATGATTGTAGGTTGTTCTATAGCGGGCACTCCATACCACCAGTAGTAGCACCTCCTCCACTTTCCATTAGCTGTTGGGGCCCTGCTTGGCTTATGCCGCTATTCTTCCGAAGTCATATTTTTTTGTATTTATGTAAGGTATAGCCGGAGCCTTGTTGCCGGCATTTCTGTATTATTCTCCAGTTGTATTTAGAGGCTACGTAGACAGGTTGTGGGTAGTGTTGGGTATTGGAATCAAGATTGAAATATTGACGGTTGAATAATTTACAAAACTTGTAATATTTTGATATTTATGATTTAAGCTGCTAATGGAATGAAAAATAATTGTTAATAAAATACTTACTAAGTATGATTAATGGAGTCCATCTCTTATTTAATTTTGAGTTGGGTTGGGTAATATGTATGAAACCTTCCAGGCTTGCTCAATCAGATTTACTCGGTTGAGCGCCGGTTGCGCTCCTCCGCTTTTGGGGCATGACAGGTTTGTAATAATTATTTGTAATAACGATGGGGTAATAGTGAATTGGGGAAAACTGGGTCTAATTTAATGTTTGCATGAGAATGGGATAGAAAACATGCTTTAGGTGTGAGCTTCTTTCAATTATTTTCACTATTATATGCTAGATATCCTACCTATAGGTTATTTATATTTTGTTAATGCTTGCAGTAGATAACATGCCTGTAGGTTTTTTTCAATGCATTATGTTACTGTGTGCGATAGATAACATGCCTATTGGATTTAGTTTGTTCAACATGTCCTGATCCATTTTAGATGTTATGCCTATATGACCAAAATAATTCTGAATATCCTTGCAAGATTCACATTACTGCATGTAGATATCGTGCCTATAAGGCTGTTAAATTAATTTTCTGTATTTAAATACATGCCTACAAAGTTTCAAAATCAGTTCTGCATTTTCAAAATCACGCCTACAAAGTTTTAAATCGCTTCTGCAGTTACATATCATGTCAATATGAATTTTATATCACTTCTACACTTAGATATCATGTTAATAGAAATTTTCAAAATCATTTGTGCATTTAGATACCATGTCAATAGGAATTTTCAGAATCATTTTTGCATTTAGATATCATGCCTATGAGGTCTTAAGATCGATTCTGCTACACTTAGATATCATGCTTGTAGTGTCTAAAAGATAAAATCGGCCTACTAAAACCAGTGAATGTTTATAGCTTAGATACACGTTTATAAAATTTTGTTCGACTATCACTTAGTCAATCTTGTAGGTTAATTGGATTCTGAGTTTAAAATTGCTATATCCTACTTCTTGAAACCTGCCCAGATTCAGGAAGTAATAAAATCAGTAGGCAAACTTATAGGTATTTACTACCACACCTTAATGAAATTGTTGTGTATTTTGTGCTCATCTAGATATCCTGCTATAGGACTTTCAATCATTTAAAACTGTTTGCTTGAGGCGTGCAATTATTTTTTATTTGTGGAGGTAAATATGAGCCCCTTAATTGTATCTTTATGTGATAGTCCTATTTAACTTTTTATTTGTCGCTCAATTTTCTCTTTTTAAAACCACTTAAGTGAGTCTAGAACTTCCTTAAATAGAGTTCTTAAACACCTCCAGGGCCACAAGAAAGGGACAGGTAATGCACGCATAAGGTACATACTAGATATTATTAGAACTCTTAGGTAACAATAATTAACAGGAGGGTAATCGGGTAGTAAAGTATTGGATAACATGTGCACTAATACTACGCGTAACACCTCTATTTGAGAGAAGTTTACCGAGTATTGCACAGAAATGATCCTATAGCTAAAATACCGAGGACCCATTTACTCTTTATTTTAAGAGTAATCTCTATTTGTTTAAGTTGATTATGACTAATACACTTAAATTAAGTTTGGCCGAGACCCACCGTTGTGGACTGATGACATCCAAATCCACTACTAAAAAGTAATAGACATGGTCGCATGCAATATAATTTACCCAACTATGAGTCAGGATCGAATCCCATAGAGAACAATGTGAAGGCGATTAGGAATGTAAAAAAATTATCGCTAGTTGTGCAATGCTAAACACTAAGAATTTTGGTTGAAAATTATTTTATCTAAATGCAAAAATGTAAACTAACCTAGAAAATAATTAAAATGATCAATGGCTACAAGTATGAATGCATCGGGAATTACAGTCAAGTAATAATCCAATGTATTTCATGATTTTATAAATATGTGCGAGTTTATGTTAATTAGCCACGGATAATAATTCTTAATTAGCTTATTTTGAAGACTAACAACACTTCCTAATTGAATTATTCAAAAAATAATTAGAAGATTAAGCACACCTGGAAGGCTACAAGTAGTTCAATCCTATCCCTAGGTAGAATATATAAAACGAGGGTTAACGCCTCAAGTTCTTGTTAATTAATCTTTCCCAACCCCAAACTATTTTTTCCAAAATCTATTCGGAGTTAATGGGCGAGTCCTAGGGTTACCTAATCCCTTTGGAAATATTAAAGAACAAGAATAATTAAAGTAACAATAACTCACTTCATAAATAAATAAAAATCATTCAATAAATAAGCACAACAAAGTATTTAATCCACACATTAAGTATGAACACTTCCACAAACACGATTCAAGTGTTGGAAATAAATACTACACACTTAAATATTCAATACAAAGAAAAGAAATGAATAAACAAACATAAATGGGTAAGAAAATCTTAACCACAAGCTTTAATCTTCAAGACCCTACTGTGTGTGCAAATCCTAGCCTTAATACTTGTTTCTCTCTAGCTCCAAGAACTGAAAAATAAACCAAAAATATCTAAAATGTCTGCTTGGAGAAGTATAATGAGTTGGGATGAGAAATTATGAAATATCATCTCTACCCCAAGTCCGATGCACGATTTCCGCTTATGTGGAACTATTTATGCAGAAGCGGACAAACTAATCGTAGAAGCAAAAATCTCAATCGGGTTGCCACCGCAGAAGCGAATCCATTTCCGCATAAGCGTGATTGCTTTTGTGTATTTTTCTTCGCAGAAGCGGAAACCCATATCCATACCCATAGCGCAGAAGCGGTCAGAATTACGCAGACGTGGTGGTCGCTTCTGCGACCAATATTCCGGTGAAGCAGAATTCACTGGAAGTTTTTTGCATGATTTCACCTTCTTTTGCTCAATTCTATTTTAATTCAATTTGAATCACTTCGTAGTATCATTTACCTGAAAATCTAATAATAACCACCATAAATAACCTCATTTTATAATTAAAAGGACATAAAAGCTAAGGAAAATAGGCTAGAATGAGTGGTAAAATCACCACTCATCAACACCCCCAACTTAAATCTTTTGCTTGTCCTCAAGCAAATCAAAACCAAAACTTCAATGAGGATTCACTATTGAAAACACAAGTGGTATTGCTATTATTTGCATAACACATTCTCCAATTTAAAAATCATACTAATGAATTTGGTTGGTAATAACAATTAGGCTCGAGTATGCATATCTTTCATGAATGACTCCCTCATAAAGAAAAACAACTTCAAGAATGTGCAAGGGGGTTCAAAAATAAACAAGTGATCAACATAAGCCTCAAGAAGTGACTCAAAAGCACTACTTCACAAAAAATGCTCACTTTACTCAATTTCACCAATTTTTTAATTCATGTGCCCTCACAAGAAAGAAAATCCCAAAATCGCTATATTTACAATACAACATAAGGGATAATTTTTTCAAAAACACTCACTCTCACAAAGAACTTCAAGTGTTACAGCATTTCATACCATAAGGTTGCCCTTATTTTAATTCATCGCTTATTCAAGAATGTTCGGTTGGAGGTCTCATAAGGACTTTTTTAGCTTGTAATGTAGGTTTAGGGAAGGGTTGGATAAACATTTGGGTAAAACTGACTTCACCCTCTTTGAACACTACTCACAATTTTTCCATTCTTTTGCATTTTGCTTCTTTTCAAACCCCCATAGTCTCATTTGCATCTAATTTCTAATATAGACCCACCTTACATACCTCTTCTAATTTTATTCAAGACTTCATACTTTATATACATACACATATTTTTTTTCTCTACCTCTTTTATTTTTTTTTATATACACAAATCTTTAGAGATTGAATAATTTAAATGAACATTTTTTTAAGCATGTGGTCCTAAACTCAACCGTATAACCTTACCAATCTGCAATTCAATACCACCCCCAACTTAGGCTTTTAGTCTCATTATCAATGTTCAAAGAGGGACAGGTTCAAGAGAGGAAATTATTTTTCAAAAGGTGAAAGGTTTGTAATGAGTTGGCCAAAGAAAAGGTTTAAAGGCTCAAATTGGGTACTAGTGATATTATTTATGCAAAGGTAGGCTTGAAAGCAAAAGAGGTTTTGCAAATAAAAACAAAGAATGCCTAAGATTATTCATCCAACAAAATATATTATCACTAGCATTGAAAACCAACCGATCAAGTTCTAGATGATAGAAGTAAACACAAGATTTATTTGAACAAACGTACTCTTTCGTCTATGTTTCTGTTTTCCCTTTCCTTCACTGAGCCGAGGGTCGATTGGAAACAGCCTCTCTGCCATTTTGGGTAGGGATAAGGCTCGTCTACATGTAGTTGTTGTTGTTGTTGTTATTTGAACAAACACTAACACACATGGCACATGAACTAATCAAGACGGATCAATTTTATTTTCTAATAAAAGCCTCTAGAGCAATATTCAAACTAGTGAGCAAAGAGTCACAAAAAGAGCCAAAACTTCATCACAAGAATTAATTTGCACCATGCAACTTACTTGTTTAAGTTCAAAAATAAATTTTTGGAGGAGCCTTCTTAATTTACACTCTACATACAAGAGACTAATATTATTAGTACCAAATAATCCAAAAGTATCATCCTAGCAAAATTATACTAATTCCCTTAAGGAAGTTTTCAATCTATCCATCATCGGGAAAGTCACCCGGTTCACTTCAAAAGTGTTCCTAGGGAAAGAACCGTAGCATGAAGAAAACCCAAGGAATTTTCATTTTAGGAAATAAAAATAAAAAAAGATAATGCTACTAAAGAAATATAAGCTAATAAGAAGAAAAATAAATAACGAAAGTAAAATAAAAACACAAATGTGACTAATCAATACCAAGCCCGGCAAGGGCAGTGCTATATATAATAGCCCGGCAAGGGCACACAATGTACAAAACAGCATAGTCACAATCCCGACAAGGGCATACAGTATCCATAACATAAACATAAGTCCTTCAAGGGCACATAATTTCAAAACATGAATATGGTACAATAGCCACCCCCAATTAAAACATTGTAGTGTCCTCACTGCACAATATTGAAAATAAAGCATAAAAACGTTTGAGGGTCTCCCTGAGGTCTATATCAGACTAGCAGACTATAAGAGGATGGCTGATCAGTGTTGAGCTTTTCTCGTGGCTCCATCATCCTCGGTCTCCTCATCATCATCATCATCGCCACCACCACCAGCAGACTCTAAAATGAAGGAGTATTCCTCACTATCATCTTTGGCCGTCATTGGAATCTTCACGTCTGGTTTTCCCCATTTGAAGATAGCTTTGATGTCTCTCCACATCTTGATCATGAATTTGCTCTTTTTCATGTTCTTCTTCTTCTCCTTCTAAAAGTTCGATTGAATGGTAGCATGGGCCTTGGACAAAGTGCCGTAGGCTCCCTCCAGTTTGGTCACTAATGTTGCCATCTTCTTCATAGAATCATTCTTGCTTTTCTGAGCATCCAAGTAACTCTGCATCTCATCCTTGGAGAAGTAAAAAGGCTCGTGCCGGAAGGATGAGATCCCACTCGGAAGCTACGATACTAACTCCTTAATTGATTGAAGCTTGGAGTTAAGTATCTTGAATGGCCCTTGAGCAGCTGACTCTGAACCGATGGCCGTGGTGGTGACTTTCCTCTTTTTTCTCTTGACCACATTCCCTCTCCTGTCACTCTCAAAGGATGGAAAGGTTTGTTAGATGGTAGCCACTGATCGGTGCTACAGACGGCAACATCTGCTCTCTTGCACAATTGTGTAATCAGTGAGGGGAACACCATCCCTGCATCCTTTTTTTTTTTGAAAATATTACCTTATCTCCCGTAGGATGTAGTATCCGACATTCACCTGAACGTCGTCCAGGATGCATGCTGTGATCAATGCCCTAGTGTAGGAGACATCGAAGATATTTCCAGAAGGACATACCCTGACTAATAATATGCAGCCATCTTTTAGCCTCGGTAGTGAAATCATCTCGTTTCAACCCTATTCTTTTGTTGCCTCATTTCTCTCTCAAGTGTGGAGGGAAGAGTTCTGATAAAAGCCACGCTCCACTTTCACAATGATTTTTCTCTTGCACTGGCTCCAAAGGATAGTTGGGAATCCCCGGAGTATCATTTATTTGCTCAATCCTGAACCTCACAATTTGTCCTCTGATTGTGCGTTGTGGGCTGTCAAGATTCGTATGACTGAGGTTGGCATAAAATTCCCTAACCCACTCCGCATTGGCTTTGCAGGGAGTGGAGATGAAACATGACCATCCGGAAGAATAAAGTTGGGCACGAAAGTCGGGGAGCTTTTCGGCCAATTTGTCCTAAAGGATTCCCTTTTCAAGAATGATTTTTCTATGGATGCGATTGTCCAAATATCGGCTCTCACATAGCACGACTCATCAAAGGGCTCATCAATTTCTTCTTGAATTTCATGGTGTGATCCGCTTGGGTTTGGGTCCATTTTAAACTTGAAACACCTACAAAAAATCAAAACAAGATCAGTTGGACAATATAATCATGTTAAGCAATTTAAAACACTGACTGATAATTCCAGAAGGACATACCCTGACTAATAATATGCAGCCATCTTTTAGCCTCGGTAGTGAAGTCATCTCGTTTCAACCCTATTCTTTTGTTGCCTCATTTCTCTCTCAAGTGTGGAGGGAAGAGTTCTGATAAAACCCACGCTCCACTTTCACAATGTTTTTCTCTTGCACTGGCTCCAAAGGATAGTTGGGAATCCCCGGAGTATCATTTATTTGCTCAATCCTGAACCTCACAATTTGTCCTCTGATTATGCGTTGTGGGCTATCAAGATTCGTATGACTGAGGTTGGCATAAAATTCCCTAACCCACTCCGCATTGGCTTTGCAGGGAGTGGAGATGAAACATGACCATCCGGAAGAATAAAGTTGGGCACGGAAGTCGGGGAGCTTTTCGGCCAATTTGTCCTAAAGGATTCCCTTTTCAAGAATGATTTTTCTATGGATGCGATTGTCCAAATATCGGCTCTCACATAGCACGACTCATCAAAGGGCTCATCAATTTCTTCTTGAATTTCATGGTGTGATCCGCTTGGGTTTGGGTCCATTTTAAACTTGAAACACCTACAAAAAATCAACATAAGATCAGTTGGACAATATAATCATGTTAAGCAATTTAAAACACTGACTAATAATTCCAGAAGGACATACCCTGACTAATAATATGCAGCCACCTTTTAGCCTCGGTAGTGAAGTCATCTCGTTTCAACCCTATTCTTTTGTTGCCTCATTTCTCTCTCAAGTGTGGAGGGAAGAGTTCTGATAAAAGCCACGCTCCACTTTCACAATGATTTTTCTCTTGCACTGGCTCCAAAGGATAGTTGGGAATCCCCGGAGTATCATTTATTTGCTCAATCCTGAACCTCACAATTTGTCCTCTGATTGTGCGTTGTGGGCTGTCAAGATTCGTATGACTGAGGTTGGCATAAAATTCCCTAACCCACTCCGCATTGGCTTTGCAGGGAGTGGAGATGAAACATGACCATCCGGAAGAATAAAGTTGGGCACGGAAGTCGGGGAGCTTTTCGGCCAATTTGTCCTAAAGGATTCCCTTTTCAAGAATGATTTTTCTATGGATGCGATTGTCCAAATATCGGCTCTCACGTAGCAAGACTCATCAAAGGGCTCATCAATTTCTTCTTGAATTTCATGGTGTGATCCCCTTGGGTTTGGGTCCATTTTAAACTTGAAACACCTACAAAAAATCAACACAAGATCAGTTGGACAATATAATCATGTTAAGCAATTTAAAACACTGCAATTGAGCCAAGAAATTAGGTTGAACGGGTCCGGGAAGCCATTTTTACAAACGTACTATATTTGGGAAATCTGTATAGTTTTCGCTTCTGTAGAAAATGAACCCGCGGAAACGGTTCCGATTTTCGGATTTCGAATCGCTTCTGCAATTTTTTTTTTGTTTTTCATTTTTCGCTTCTACAGAAATTATACCGCAGAAGCGGTGTCGCTTTTGTGAAAAATTGGCCGCTTCTGCGGTGTTAGTCATCTTCTTCCTCATTTCACTGACTCGTTCAAAAAAAATTCCTTTTTCACTTTCAACCAAATTTTGTCATCAAAATTATCACTACATTCGAACATGATTCAATGGAGTCTAAATTTGTACTGCCTCGTACAAGATTTTCACTCAAGCATTGTGTTGAACACTTTGCGAGCGAGTTAAAATGAAACCTTCTTCACAAAAATTGGATACTCAGACTTTCCACGATTTTGTTCAATCTAATCAGCACACACATGACTATACTCAACCAATTTCCTCACTTCTTAAAGCTAACAACAAGAAGTCAACATAGCAAGAAGAAAAATCGAACAATATAAACAGAAAAACAAAAAACATCGATTGTAAATGGGAGTACAGAGAATGTGAGGAGAGAGAAGAAGATTTAGAGGCAGGTTTAGAAGATAATACCTGAACTTGTTCAAGAGAAAGAATTACGAGCAAGCTTCTTTGAATTTTTGGAGGCTTTTTCATTTTTGGAGAGTTAGGGCAGGGGGATACAGTGAGGAATTGTGTTTGAGCAAGTGAACCGTTCAAAAGAATTTATCAATTAAAACCTGTGCAATTTCCGCTTCAGCGAAAAATTAGCTGCTTTTGCAGTGCTGCTTAAGTGGCTTCAGGACCGCTTCTGCGGAAGAGTTCACTTTTGCAATTTATTTTCCACTTCTGTGTGACCGCAAATATGGTGAACAAGCCACATAAGTGGTTTTAGCAGAGCATTTTTTGGACAGTTTTCTGCAGCTACTGGTTGGCTCTTTGGGTCATCCCGACATGCTCAAATCAACTCGAAAAAATCTAAAACTTGGCAGATTAGTCAAAAATAATATTCTAAGCTATTCTAAAAGAGAAAATTTAAAAAACAAACAAAAAAAATTTGAAAAATGATGGGTTGCCTCTCACCAAACGGCATATTTAACATCGTGGCACGACGCAAAACAACATTACCACTTTTCTCGCTACTTGGATGATATGAACTGGGCACCTTGCTTAGAATCAAGCTTATGACCACGAGCGATGGGGGTGGTAAGTTGATGATCAAGCCAATGCTCAAATTCTTCATTTTGCACTTTTTGGCTCTCAAGTGAGGAATGTCATTTTTTTTTCTTATTTCCTCAAACTGTAAAATGAATGGTTGTTGTCTTTCCTCTTTGCAATTCCTCATTGACTCATGCGGCTCAATTTCCATGTCACCACACAACTACAATGTTGAAAAATGCTTAGAATGTGACTTTGAGCCTTCACTTTGCAATTTTTCTATATTGACATCCTCTTTTTCCCGCATATTAGAGTCAACATCAACCAAATTTGCATTTATCCCGGTTGACTCCAATTCTATTTTTTTCTTGGCATCACTCACACTTATTGAGTCGGTTGGCGGATGTTCAATTCTTGGATGCTCATAATAAAGCTCACTTTCTTGCTCGGAATTGGACTCTTCTTGGCTTTCTTCCGCACACTCAAGTTGTTGGGCATAGTGAGCCTCAACCAATATAAGCATTTGATCTTCCAAAGTTCGGATGTGTTCATCATTGTAATTTAAGCCTTGTTTCAAGACCTCGAGTGCAAATTTGTGCTTCTCCTCATTTTCAAGAATGGTCTCCAACATGAGCATTATTTTCTCATTTTGATCATTTGAGAGTTCTTCTTCGTCTGATTAAGTGTTGAGGAAGGATATTCAACTTCAATCTCCTGGGAAGATTTTCGGCTTTCATTCATTTCCAAGACTCTTTGAACCTTTGAGGCTTCGATCAATTCATCCATTTGTGAGTGCAACCTTTCAAATGCTAAGTCATTTTGGAGACTAGTCTCCAAAAGATGTTCCAGGGCATTTTTCTCCTTGTTTCCTTCTTCAAGTAGGCACTCCAACATGAGCTTGAACTCTCCACTTTGGCCATACTCAACTTCTTCCACTTCCATAGCCCTTTAATAAGTAGAATCATCATAGTAGAGGCTTGAGAAGGGAAGAACAAATATGCACAATAATTCCAATGACTATTTTGTCAATCATACTTATAACAAATATTCGACTCATGGGATTGAAATTGTGCGCACAATCCACCCCCGGGAGAATTTAAACAATTTTGCCACGAGGGTGGTCCTCCACAATAAGGACAAGGGTCATCAAAGTATGAACAACTACCACCCGACCATTTTTCATTAAAAATGCCATTTTTCAAAAAAATAAGAAAATAAACAAGAAACTTAACAAGAAAAATAGACCCAAGGTAAGAAAAATAATTGCAGAAATATTCACAAGTTTGGACCAAAGCACATTCGCTTACTTCTCAAACAACCTATATTATGCCAAATTATTCCCTGGCAACGAGGTCAATTTTGATGACATCCAAATCCACTACTAAAAAGTAATAGACACGGTCGTATGCAATATAATTTACCCAACTATGAGTCGGGGTCGAATCCCACAGAGAACAATGTGTAGGCGATTAGGAATGTAAGAAAATTATCTCTATTTACGCATTGCCAAACACTAAGAATTTTGGTTGAAAATTGTTTTATTTAAATGCGGAAATATAAACTAACCTAGAAAACAATTAAAATGATAAATGGCTACAAGTATGAATGCATCGGGAATTACACTCAAGTAACGATCCAATGTATTTCATGATTTTATAAATATGAGCGAATTTATGTTAATTAGCCATGGATAATAATTCTTAATTAGCTTCTTCCAAAGACTAACAAGACTTCCCAATTGAATTATACCTAAAACAATTAGAAGATTAAGCACACCCAGAAGGCTACAAGTAGTTCAATCCTATCCCTAGATAGAATCTATAAAATGAGGGTAAACGCCTCAAGTTCTTGTTAATTAATCTTTCCCAACCCCAAACTATATTTTCCAAAATCAATTCAGAATCAATGGGCGAGTCCTAGGGTTACCTAATCCCTTTGGAAATATTAAAGAACAAGAATAATAAAAGTAACAATAACTCACTTCATAAATAAATAAAAATCATTCAATACATAAGCACAATAAGGTATTTAATCCACACTTTAATTATGAACACTTCCACAAACAATATTCAAGTGTTGGAAATAAATACTACACAGTTAAATATTCAATACAAAGAAAGGAAACAAAGAAACAAACATATTTGGGTAAGAAAATCTTAGCCACAAGCTTTAATCATCAAGACCCAAGTGTGTGTGCAAACTCTAGATTCAACACGTGTTTCTCTCTAGCTATAAGAACTGAAAAATAAGCCAAAGATATCTAAAATGTCTGCTTGGATGAGTATAAAAATGATTTGGTATGAGAAAATATAAAATATCAACTCTACCTATGTCTGGTGCACGTTTTTTGCTTCTGCGGAACTATTCACGCAGAAGCGGTTCTGCAAAAGCAAACAAACTAACTGTACAAGCAAGAAATCTCAATTTTCTGCCACCATAGAAGCGTGATCGCTTCTGCATATTTTTCTTCGCAAAAGAAGAAACCCATATCCATACCCATACCGCAGAAGTGGTCAGAATTACGCAGATGCAGTGGTCGCTTCTGCGACCAAAATTCCGCAGAAGCGGAATTCACTGGAAGATTTTGGCATGATTTCACCTTCTTTTGCTCAATTCCACTTCAGTTCAATCCGAATCACTTTGTAGCATCATTTACCTAAAAATCTAATGATAACCACCATAAACAACCCCATTTTATAATTAAAAAGGACATAAAATCTAAGAAAAATAGGTTAGAATGAGTGGAAAAGTCACCACTCATCATTGACCTCGAGGGGTGCCTAACACCTTCCCCTAAAGGTTATTTCAAGCCCTTACCAATCTTTGGTAATGCAAATAGGTTTATGAGTTATTTTCTTTAGGTTCCCTAATGCATCTCATATCCGTTAGGAGGCAACTCTTCAAATTCTATATCAAATTCCCTAAAGAAAATGAGTTGTTCCTAAACATGTCGAAACCTGACTCCGCGAGGAAAAAGGGGGCGCGACAGCAGATACAGATTCTTGTCCACAAAAGCAAGGGCAAGGGGCCTTCATGAAACCTCAAAAGCGAAATTCTTTTCGCCTTTGCGGAACCAGATGCGATTAAGTCGCATATGGGAAAGCACTAGTAGTATATTATTTTGAAGGGCTCTGAGATTTTATTCATTTTTTAACTTTGGGAGCTCGGATTGAGGCAAAATATGAAGGGGTTTTCACTAGATTTCAATAGGTAAGCCACTTTTGTTCATTTTTATTCATTAATATTGAATAACCATTGAATTTACCACCTAGATTATGTGTTTTTAAGGTGAAATATGGGGGAGTTTCGGACTAGGGATTGAAGTGTAAGATTTTGAGATTTGAATGTTGATTTGTGGTCAGAATTGGATGATTTTGTTATGATTGGACTCGTTATTGATGGGTGTTCAGATTATGCATTTTTAGTCGCATTTCGAGATATGGGCCTAAGGTTGACTTTTTGACTTTTGTTAAGGAACATAGTTTTATCATATGAAATTGTTTCCAATAGCTTGTGTTGATCATATTGAGTTGTTTGTGGCTAGATTTGAGTCATTCAGAAGCCAATTCATAAGGCAAGGGCTTGTTGGAGTATAGATTTACACAGTTGAGGTAAGGAACACTTCTGAACTTCGTTTGGAGGGTATGAATCCTTGAAATACCTGTTATGTGGTTGGTCTTGAGGTGACACACATACGAGGTGACGGGCTTTTGGGCGTTCACCGTAGTAATTGTGAATTGATTGACTCCAAGGAATTGTGTAGTCATCTAATCTTGCTATTATTCATGTTCACTCCATGTGTTAGAGAACTTGAGTTGTGATTCATGTTAGAGATCATGTATAGGCTATATGCTGGTATTGTTGGGATCCACAGAGGTCATTCTTTTATTGTTCAGTTATTTGCTTAAATTGCAATTATGTACTCAGTCGCACTTATCATTTCCATATCATATCTCAATCTCTATTATCATTTATTGTGACATCGTGTACCATTATTTTGGGCCGACTTGGCAGCTGTGAGCCCGAAAGACTGGATAAATTGATGATTGAGTGAGGCTGAGAGCCTGATTATGAGTGATATTGATAGGATTGGGTTAAATTCCACATTAAGTTGTATTGATTCATGATGGGATTAGGTTGCATGATGTAACAGGCATTATTGACTCAAGACTGCGCATCGCAGCAATTTTATTAGCGTTTGTACAGGATCCACCCTTCGGAGTCTGCCGTTCCAATAGATAGTGTAGGTACCATGCAATGTTGAATGACTGAGTGTGATGAGTGAGAGTTCAGACAATCAAATTGAGTACTCTGAGAGTGGGTGTATGTGAGGTTATCGTTGTGATGCATTACCTGTGACATATAGATATAGAGATGTAACATTTCTCATATCAGGTCATACATGGAATATTTCATATGTGTTGAACTTAAATTTTTAAACGTGAAAGCATGTCTAAATCTCGTACTATGTACCATCTGATTATGAATTTCTCTGGGATCTTAATGTCATATTTGTACTGTTGTAATCTGGATCTGGATTGTACCTTTCTGAGCTTATCACTGCTTTTAGTCCAAGGTTAGTCTTGTTACTTATTGAGTATATTGGGTCGGTTGTACTCATACTACACTCTACACTTTGTGTGCAGATCCAGATACTTCTAGGCAGGGCGTTAGATAGCTTTTGAGATTTATCTATTTGGAGACTATTGAGGTAGTTGCCTTGGCATCCACATATCTTGACTCTCCTTCTTTTTAGTTTATTAGTATTTTTTTATCTTTATAGGCAGTGTTTTAGTAGTCAGAATATGTTACAATTTAGATGCTCATGTACCCAGTGACACCGAATTCTAGGAAATTTTGTATTGAGTCGTGTTAGCTTCTTATCAATTATTTATGAGGTTTTCACTACTAAGCTTGTTTTATTATGTTTTCAGTTTAAAGATGCGTGGTAATTTGTAATTGTAAGCTTGCCTAGTATTCTGATATGCGTTATCACGACATATGGGATGTTAGGTTATGACAAGTTGGTATCACAGCATAGGCTGCATAGGTCTCATGAGTCATGAGTAGGTTTAGTAGAGTCTTGCAGATCGAGACGTTTGTACTTATCTTCGAGAGGTTGTCGAACCATTAGGAAAATTTTACTTTTTTGTAATTTTTTTCATGTGAAGTTGTTTCTGGAAACTAAACTTCTACTATACTATTGTGGTGAGGACACGTGCTACCGGGCTGGGCGGTCGGCCACCAATACCACTGTAGACATGTGATTTTAGCCATCCCCAAGATTTTACATATTTTAGCATAAAATATTTAGTTTAGGGCTAATATCATTATTTCAACTAGTTTTAACTATTTTATTTTATTTTATAACAAAAACGAAAAATTACAAAAATATTTTATCTAATTACTTTCAGTTTATGTACCTTTCATAAAATTAAAAAAATACAAAAATAGTACCTCATTTTTATTTTAATATGATATTGAGAATACTAAAAATAGTTGATTTTATATTTTTAGATAAATTTTAGAAGGAAGAGTTAATTTTGGGTTGGTTTATCTCATTTTTAATCTTTGACCTAATTTTAAGGCCCAAATAACCTAATCCCAACACCCAATACCACTAAGCTAACCCTAAAACCTAAAACATATAATACTTAAAACATCCATCAGCACACTACTAGAAATGAACCTAGAATTCCTACCCCCAAAAAAGGGACCCCGCCGTTTTCTTCATTCCGGAAACACCCTCGAAGACCCTTGATCTTCAGCTTCTTCTCCGCACGCTTCCCTTACAAAAATGTCCCCATCTCCACCCAGAATTCAACAGCCTAATGCCACTAACTCCACTCCTCCATAGCCCCGCCCCATCTCTACTAGAACTCCTCCAATCTACTCCAGCCGCTACTACTCACTGATCACACACATACACACCAACATAATCAAAAACAGAGTGAGAGGGGGACAACCTGGTTGTTAATCCAAAAAAATAGAGAAGTTTTGGTTTATTGTCTTCAGTGTCAATTTCGATTTTCAATTTCAAATTCATAAAGTCCATTTTGAAGTCCGTTCGGTGAGTTATTTGGGGTTGAGAGCCGGAGACGTTCGAGGTCGTCGAGTCCCTATTCCGTTTGTGGTTATTTTCCGGTTCATTTTTTATTCCTTACTTTGTTTTGGTATGACTGAATGTATAATAAGAGTAATAGAGGTTGAATCCGGGGAACTAATTTTTTTTTTTTTTGTGTAAGAGATTTGGTCTAGTTTCCATGTAATGCTCTATTCTGTCGAAATATGTTTTCTTCTTCATATTGTTATGGTGATGTTCTATGTATTATTAAAGTTTAAGGCTAAATGGCCAAAATCAGTTGAACCGCCTATGAAATTATCTATGACGAAAAACCTGAAATTCCCTTATGTCTGGAGTGCAATTACATTTGTCTTTATTCGGTGATATTTTGTGCTTTTGATTATTATTTGTATGTTGTTTAGCTCTATCTTCGTTTGGATGAATTTAATGGCTGATTTGAGTTTTGAATTCTGTTGCAATGACTCATTAGGAGATTAAGGTTTTAACGCTTTAGAATTAACATTTAAGTGATATGAAACAATCAAACTCTACTAATCTCTTCTGGAACTGGATCGTTATGTTGAAAAGAAAATCAATTGCTAATTTGAATTTGCACTTCTTATAAGTTCTATTATGTCGTGTCTGTGCATAGCTATTCTTTTTTATGTATAAAACTATTAGAAGTACAACTGCCTATTAGTTCCCAAAGTTACTAATAGATGACTGAAAAAGAGAATTCAGTGACCTTAATGTGATATGGCCTTACGACAATCACGGTTTCTAAAATGAATATTCGTAGTTTCTTTTAGGTGTGATTCAATATATCCTCGTAATTGTGTACACGTTCGTATGATAAAATTGTGGTTTAGTGTCAAACACGATTCAAACTGGAGGTCCATCACTAGCACCCGATCATATTTGTCGAACACCAACATACATTTTATCTAACCTTCTATATTATCTTTTAGAGCTGAGGAGATCAATATAAATAGTAGACATAGATCATGGATAACCAACAATAACATATGATGGCATGAACCTACATAACATGGGATGACCAGACAATCAAGAAACTATATATATATATATATATATATATATATATATATATATATATATATATATATATATATATATATATATAGTGCGAGCAACCACGCTATCATGAAAGGCTATATAACAAAAACCAGTTGACAAGGCATACCAAACTATACATGAGTCAACACCTGGCTATGAACCTCTACAGGAACATAAGTGCTGCAACGTAGCCGGAACAGGGCCCCGACATACCCATAATGTCTATAACAAAAATACATACCAAGACAAAGGCAAGTCCGGAGAAGGGATCTCGCCAATCACCGATGAATTGGACAGCCTACTGTGGTGGGAGAGCTGTACCTACCTGTCTATCAGGACCTGCAGCACGACATGCAGCGTCCACAAATAGAAGGGAATCAGTACGAATAATGTACTGAGTATGTAAGGTAGGGAACCATAAATACGAACAGTAATCTTAGCATGCATAGAGAATATACAACTTGTAACATGTGAGTACCTCTGGGGGCTACTGACATGAAATGCATGATACATATGTATAAACACATAAAGTTTCAAAACATACGCCTCTGTGGGCATCATCATCGTCATATCGTACTCGGCCGTAATAGGCTCGGTAAAAACATACCCGGCCATCATAAGGCTCGATAGATTCTACCCGGCAACGTGGAGCTCGGTAAAACTCAACTGATCAGTGGTTGCACAATAGGTGTCGTACCCGACCGTCTATAGCGCGGCTCGGTAGAGTAAAATAGATACGTATCTATAATGCATGCTCGACTCATGGAATTACGTTCTAAACCTTTAAGAGTGACGTAAGGTATCCATTGTACACTTTATTAGGACTAACTCTTCAATATGAACCTTATAAGAATCAGGAAGTACCAACAACATTGATAACATAAGAATAAGAGGAACAACATTAACATCAATCGTTCCATAAGAGGGGAAACAATGTAAGTAATGCTAGCTTCTAAGAGTAGAGTATCTTTGGAAGCTCGTTCATTACATTATGTATAATTGGATTCATGCAAAAGAAAGAAAGTTATAGCCTCATATACCTTGTATATATTGCCCAAATCTGAAGCTATGAAATTGTCACACTCCTTAGTCTACAATAAGAGAAACAATACTATCGTTATCATTTAAGCGGCATAACTATTGTGTATCGACCACAACCTATTTTACGATAAACGGACACCACCTCAACTATATATGAGACATCACACCATTCAAAACAATAACCAAACAGCCCAAACAACATCAACAATAATCATATTGAGTCTCCCAAAACAGTCCACCAACCGATAACATTACTACCAAGCCTTTCGATATCTATTTCACAAGTTCTAGCTTCAATGGCTTAGCCACAACTTGGATAATCTTAAATACATATAGAGTAAGAGGCTTCTTACCTTTATACAGAAAGAACAACTTCGATTTGACCTTAAATTGCCATGAAATATCCCTCCAATGCTGCCACAACAACAAGAAAGTGAACCTTGCGGCATATTAGTATTTTTCGGCACTAGAATTACTTTAGGAGGCTTGAAATCACCTAAGGTTGATATTAAGAATGTGAGGGATATTTATAGAACATAAACCCTCTAAAATAATCTCCCACATGAGCTGGAATAACACAAAAATGAGCAACAGTAATAAATATAAGAGACTTACTAGCGCCACGGGATTTCCGACACTTGATTTGTGTTGTTTTCCCTTTGTTTGGGTCTTGAATCTTGAGAGAACCTTGAGAGGGTGTTCCTAGGTTCTAAGGTCTGAATATAGTGAAACAAATAACTAAAAACGGGTTGGAGGTGTCATATATAGGCCCAAATGTCTTAACCGCCTTAGGGCCCCATAGAGAGTTGCTTGGCGCAGTCTTGTAAAAACGCGAATATCTCTCTACTTCAAGATCGTATCGACAAATGGTTTAATGAGTTAGATACTAGACTCATAGATCTTCAAAATGGTATTTAGATCACTCCATAATTCTTGGTAATTTTGGAGAAAATTGTAGTAACATTCGACCTAATGTTTAAGTAAAATTATGAGACTAAGTTGCGACAACTTTTGTCGACTTTTGTCTCATAACTCATTTGACTTAAAGACTTATAATACGGATATTATATTACTAAAATACCTTAATACACTACCTCTTCAGTGTACTAAGCACCTCTAGGTTTATCCGAAAATACGGATGACAACATCTTTGATTCGTTTAACTTCTAGTACTTGTTATCCACCCATATACACCTTTGTATCATTTAAGACCAATAGAATTGACTTCTTATCATCTTAAAGATAATCCCTTCATGGACTTATGTAGACTATATTATGGCATGAGCTAACATACGTGAATATAGGTTGTAACACCTTCCCCCTTAGAAACATTCGTCCTCGAATGTAAGGGTCTATGGGGAGTCCAAATCATCGTGGATTCCAATGGAAATTTTTTATCAATTTCCCCCTATAAAATGGTCACTAGACAAAATTGCAAGTACTGAAGCCCCACATATGGCCGGCTACACAAAGAATTATGGATATTTATATCTATATATCACTATTTTATATAAAGGAAGAGTACTCAAGTTATTGCTTACCTCATAGAGCCGTTTCACCTTCCAATGTATCATATGTTCCACCAGCATCCTTGTTATCTTCATTCTGGAATAGGTAAGGGTATTTAGACTTCATCTCATCTTCTGCTTCCCATATCATCTCTTCCACATTCTTTTTCCTCCACGATACTGTGACGGAAGCTACATCTTTTGTTCTCAGCTTGCGGATTTGTCGATCTAATATAGCCACTCGCACTTCTCCATATGATAGGTCCTCTGTAACTTGTACATCTTTGATAGGGACAACTCGAGAAGGGTCTCCAACACATTTCTTTAACATAGATACAAGAAATACCTAATGGAAAATTCCAATTCGGATGGCCATTCTAACTCATAAGCAACCTGTCTGATTCGTCAAAGAATTTTATATGGCCCGATATACCTTGGACTTAGCTTACCTTTCTTCCCAAAACGCATAACACCCTTCATTGATGATATCCTCAGGAAAACCCAATAACTACTTTAACTTCAAATCATGACACATCAGAATAAGATTTTTGCCTACTTTGTGCTGTCCTCAATGGCTCCTATATCACTTTCACCTTCTCAATGGCTTGGTGAATCAAATCTAACCCATATAATTCTATTTCACCGACTTCAAACCACCCAACTGATGATCTACATCTCCTCCCATATAGTGCCTCGTATGAGGCCATTTTAATACTAGAATAGTAGCTATTATTGTAGGAGAATTCTATGAGTGGAAGATGGTCATCCCAATTCCCCTGAAAATCTAGAACACATGCTCATAGCATATCTTCCAGTGCCTAAATGATAAGTTCAGCCTATCCGTCAATTTGCGGATGAAATGTCGTGCTAAGGTTCACTTGTGTGCCTAAACCCTTTTGAAAAGACCTCCAAAAGTTAGCCGTAAATTGAGCTCCTCGGTCTGATAGAATAGATACTGGCACACCATAAAGCCTAACAATTTCCTTGATATACAACTTCGCATAATCTTCGGTCGTGTTAGTTGTCTTAACTGGCATAAAATGGGCACATTTTGTAAGTCGATCAACTATCACCCATATGGAGTCAAACTTATGATAAGTGCGAGGTAATCCAATAACAAATTCTATATTAATCACCTCTTATTTCCAGGTCGGAATCTCTATATTCTGAAGCAATCCACCGTGTTTCTGATGTTCTATCTTTACTTGTTGACAATTGGGACATCAGGCTACAAATTCTGCAATAGACTTCTTCATGTTGTCCCACCAATAGTGCTCTTTGACATCATGATACATATTTGTCGAGCCAGGATGGATGGAGTATCGAGATTGATGAATCTCATTCATAATCTTCTCTCGCAACCCTTCCATATTAGGCACACATAATCGGCCATAGTATCTCAGTGCCCCATCTCCTCCGATCTCAAAAGCCGTAATTTTACACTACTGAATGCTTTTTCTCAATCATACTAAGATAGGACCTTCATATTGTCGTGTTTTTACCTCGGCTACCAAAGATGATTCTAATGTATTCTGTATAGTAACACCTCCGTCATTGGAGTCTAACAATCTGATTCTCATATTGGCTAGCTGATGAAGCTCTTTAGTCAACCCCCATCTACCTGCATCAATATGTACTAAACTTCCCATTGACTTACAGTTGAGAGTGTCTGCCACAACATTGGCATTACCGGGATGATACAATATCTCGACGTCATAGTCTTTCAGTAATTCAAGCCATCTACGTTGCCTTAAATTCAACTCTTTCTGCTTGAAGATGTATATTAAACTCTTGTGATCTATGTAGATGTCAACATGGATGCCGTATAAGTAGTGCCGCACTATCTTCAAAGCATATATTACTGCAGCCAATTCCAAATCGTGGGTTGGATAATTCTTTATGCTTCTTCAATTGTCTTGATTCAAAAGCAATCACCTTCCCACACTGCAACAATACGCACCCCAAACCTATACCTGAAGCATCACAATATACCACATAACCCTTTGTTTCTTCAGGGAGAGTGAGCACTGGTGCGAATGTCAAACGATTCTTCGGCTCCTAAAAACTACGTTCACAAGTGTCAGACCACTGGAACTTGGTATCTTTCTATGTTAACCTAGTCAATGGTGCTGAAATAGAGCAAAAACCCTTTTATAAACCGCATATAATATCCTGCTAACCCTAGGAAGCTGCGGACTTCTGATGGTGTTGTAGGTCTCGACCAATTCTTTACTGCATCTATCTTCTGAGTGTCAACACTAATACCCTCGTCAGATATCACATGGCCCAGGAATGCTACTGAGTTCAGCCAATATTCACATTTGGAGAGCTTAGCATATAACTTACAATCCTGAAGCGTATGTAATACTATCCGCAAGTGGCCTGCATGTTCCGCTTCCGAACGAGAATACACCAGAATGTCGTCAATGAATACAATAACGAACACATCAAGATAGGGCCTGAATACAATATTCATGAGATCTATAAAAGCTGTTGGGGCATTTGTTAGCCCGAACGACATCACCAAGAACTCAAAGTGCCCATATCTTGTCCGGAAGGCCGTCTTTGGAATATCCTTCTCCTTGACCCTCACCTGATGATACCCTGAACGTAAGTCAATCTTGGAGAAAGACTTGTCACCCTGTAGTTGGTCAAACAGGTTGTCAATTCTCGGAAGTGGATACTTGTTCTTTATTGTAAACTTATTCAACTGTCGATAGTCGACACACATCTGTAACGACCCGTCTTTCTTTCGCACAAATAGGACTGGCGCACCCCAAGGTGAGGCCTAATGAAGCCCTTATCCAACAAGTTTAACTGCACCTTCAACTCTCGCAACTCTTCCGGGCCCATTCTGTTTGGAGGGATAGATATCGATTGAGTGTTAGGCAACACATCAATGCTAAACTCAAGAAGGCCTGGGAGTTCATCGGGGAAAACATCTGGAAATTCATTGACCACGAGGATCGATTTTAGAGTAGGCGTCTTTGCCTCTACATCCCTAATGCGAACGAGATGATAAATATAACCTTTTGTGATCATTTTCCTTGCCATAAGATAGGAAACAAACCTACCTTTCTGTGTAGCACTGTTCCCCTTCCATTCAATGAGGGGTTCACCCGGAAATTGAAACCTGACCATCTTCGTACGGCAGTCAACATTTGCAAAGCATGAGGCCAACCAGTGCATTCCCATTATCACATCAAAATCAATCATTTCTAAAGCAAATAAATTTGCCGAGGTTTGATGACTATAAATCATAAAAGTGCAACCTCTAAATACCCTTCTAACAATCACAGAATCTCCTATCTGAGTAGATACAGCAAGGGGTTTACTAATCAATTCAGGTTCAATGTCAAACTTATTAGCCACAAATGGTGTAAAATATGATAATGTAGATCCCGGATCAATCAACGCATATACATCATAAGAAAACACAGACAATATACCTGTAACAACATCTGGAGATGACTCGAGATCTTGTCGGCCTACTAGAGCATAGGTTCAATTTTGAGCACCACTCAAACTCGGCACTGCATCTATATCCCTACCACGACTTATTGACTACTGAAACCCCCGTGCTGAAGGTTAAACGGATGAGGAAGAACCAGACACCGATCTAGTCGGCTTATCCATACCATCACCTCCTCTGTTAGGACAATCTCGCATCATATGGCCAGGCTGTCCGCACGAATAGCACGTATTAGAACCTCGACGACCAAAGTGGGCCTTACCGCACTGATCACAACGTGGTGTTGGGGTCTCATCTAACTAGTATCCCAATGATGTTGCTAGCCAGAGGCCCGCGAATTCTGACCTAGACCAGAATAGGATCGATCATATCGAGGCCTCTGAAACTGTGGAGGAGCACTAGCTACAAATAGCGCTGAACTCCTCGAATGCTGGGGCCTGACACTACCTCAGAAATCATCAGAATACCTTGCAAATCTCGCCCTCTTATACTGGCCCCTATCATGCTCCCTATCTACCCTCTGCTAGCGCTTACGATCCTCTAGGGTTTGGGCATAAGCCTGAATACGGGAAGTATCCATGCCCTTTACCAAAGAGGCTGTCATGCAATCATTTATCAGATGTGGTCCCAACCCATTCACGAACAAATGCACCCTATCTTTCATCTCGGCCACCATATGGGGAGCATACCTTGCGAAAGAAGAAAACTGCATACTGTACTCTCGCACATTCATATTACCTTGTTTAAGGTTCAAGAACTTATCAGCTCTAGCTCATCATATCTCAACTGGCAAGTAGTGATGAAGAAAGGCCTCAGAAAATTCCTTCCATACTTCTGGAGGAGCGTTCGGACCCCTGGATCTACAAACTATCCTACCAGAGAATCGCTAAATCACGTAGCCGATAAGAAGCCAACAATATTGCCTTTGCATCACTAACATGCATAACCCGTACTGTACGATGAACCTGGTAAATAAACATCTGCAAGTCCTCCTTGGGGTCTGATCCGGTAAACACGAGAGGGTCCAAATTAATAAAATTACGAACTCTCGTACTAACTGGTTTATCAGCAGCACCTGTATTCTGCCTCTGATCCTGAGAAGCCACCAAGCTGGTCAATAACTGTAAAGCACTTTGCATATCCTGATCTGTAGTTCCAGACGGAGGAACTAGAGGTACTGGGTGCCTCCTAATATCCTCTGGAGGAGACGGAGTAGATGAGGTATGAGACGGCATCTCACTCTGTGCCTCACTTTCGCCTGCTCTGGCTTGGGGAACCTGACTGGTACCCTCTCTTGCAATTGTATCATGCCGTCTACTAATTGTTTGCTTCCTATTGGAAGGCATCTCAGAAAGAAAACAAGGTTATTATTAGAGACGGACACATACGACTCAACTTTACGCACGATCCAGATTAAGGAAGAAGGTAACAACCCTAGATATAATATAGCCTCATGATTATAAATGTGGCGCACTACACATCCATAATCAAGACTTTACTAGAGACGGCTCATAGACAATCCCTAGGACAGACTTACTCTGATACCAAGTTTTTCACGACCCAAACTGGAGGGCCATGACTAGCACCCGACCATACTTGCCGAACGCCAACGTACATTTTATCTAACCTTCTTTATTATCATTTAGGGATGAGGAGATCAATATAAATGGTAGACATGGATCATGGATAACAAACAATAAAATATGATGGCATGCACCTACATAACATGGGATAACTAGACAATCAATAATATATATATATATATATATATATATGATGCAAGCTACCACGTTATCATGAAAGGCTATACAAAAAAAACTAGCCGACAAGGCATACCAAACTATACATGAGTCGACACCAGTCTATGAGCCTCTACAGGAACATAAGTACTGCTACACATCCAGAACAGGGCCCCAACATACCCATAATGTCTATAAAAAAATGCATACCAAGACCAAGGCAAGTTCGGAGATATGATCTCACCAATCATCGCTGAACTGGACAGCCTACTATGGTGGGAGAGTTGCACCTGCCTGTCTATCAGAACCTGCAGCATGACATGCAGCCTCCACAAATAAAAGGGCGTCAATATGAATAATGTACTGAGTATGTAAGGAAGGCAACCATAAATACGAACAGTAATGTAAGCATGGATAGAGAATATACAACCTGTAACATCTGAGTACCTCTGGGGGCTACTGAAAATAAAATGCATGATACACATGTATAAATACATAAACTTTTAAAACATACGCCTCTGTTGGCATGATCACCATCATCACATTGTACCCGTCCGTAGTAGGCTCGGTAAAAACGTACCCTGCCATCATAAGGCTCGGTAGATCATACCCGGCCGCGTGGAACTCGGTAAAACCCAACTGATCTGTGGTTTCACGATAGGTGTCGTACCTGACTGTCTATAGCGTGGCTCAGTAGAGTAAAATAGATACATATATATAATGCATGCTCGACTCATAGAATTACGTTCTAAAGCTTTAGGGGTGACGTACGGTATCCTTTGTACACGTTATTAGGACTAACTCTTCACTATGAACCTTATAAGAATCAGGAAGTACCAATACCATTGATAACACAATAATAAGAGGATCAACATTAACATAAATCGTTCCATAAGAGGGCAGACAATGTAAGTACTGCTAGCTTCTAAGAATAGAGTATCTTTGGAAGCTTGTTCATACATTATGTATAATTGGGGTCGTGCAAAAGAAGAAAAGGTATAGCCTCACATACCTTGTATATATTTCCCAAATATCAAGCTATGCAATTTTCACACTCCTTAGTCTACGATAAGAGAAACGATACTATCGCTATCATTTAAGTGTCATAACCATTGTATATCGACCACAACCTATTTTACGATAAACGGACAGCACCTCCCCTATATATATGACTTCACACCATTCAAAAAAATCACCAAATATCCCAAACAACATCAATAATAATCATATTGAGTCTCCCCAAATAGTCCACCGGCCGATAACATTACAACCAAGCCTTTCAATATCTATTTCACAAGTTCTAGCTTCAGTGGCTTAGCCACAACTTGGATAATCTTAAATACATATGAGTAAGAGGTACTTACATTTATACAGAAAGAAAAACTCCAATTTGACCTTAAATTTCCATGAAATATCCCTCCAATGCTGCCACAATAATAAGAAAGCGAGACTAGCGGTCAATTAGTATTTTTCGACACTAGAATTACTTTAGGAGGCTTGAAATCAGCTAGGGTTGATATTAAGAATGTGAGGGAGTATTTACAGAACATAAACCCTCTAAAACAACCTCCCACACGAGATGGAACAACACAAAAATGAGCAACAAACAAGAAAAATAAGAGACTTACTAGCGCCACGGGATTCCCGACGCTTGATTTGTGTTGTTTTCCCTTTGTTTGGGTCTTGAATCTTGAGAGAACCTTGAGAGGGTGTTCCTAGGGTTCTAAGGTCTGAATATAGTAAAACGAGATGACTTAAAACAGGTTGGAGCAGTCACGCAAAAACGTGAATATCTCTCTACTCTGAAATCATATCGACAATTGGTTTAATGCGTTAGAAACTAGACTCATAGATTTTAAATTTGGTATTTATATAACTCCATAATTCTAAGTAAATTGGGATAAAATCTTAGTAATATTTTACCTAGTGATTAAGTAAAATTATGAACCTAAGTTGCGACAACTTTTGTCGACTTTTGTCTCATAACTCATTTGACTTCAAGACTTATAATATGGATATTATATGTCTAAAATACCATAAAACACTACCTCTTGAGTGTACTGAGCACCTTTAGGTTTATTCAAAATACGACCGACAACATCTTTGATTCGTTTGACTTTAGTACTTGTTATCCACCCATATACACCTTTGTATCATTTAAGACCAATAGAATTAACTTCTTATCATCTTAAAGATAATCCTTTCATAGATTTATGTCGACTACCTTATGGAATGAGCTAACATACGTGAATATGGGTTGTAACACCTAAAAATAAAATCGGGGTATACGTCCATGCAATTTCGGCTAAACTTTCGTCATAATAACAAAGCGTTATTAATTGTGGACACATTCGCGTGACATGAGTTTTGACGCACCAAACAAATAGGTACACGTGCGTGTGACCAATTTTCAAGATAATTTCTTAATTAAAATAGGCGAAAGCACATAGGTTCCAAAATGAGTAGTTAAATAATTTAATAAGTCAAGTATGATTAAAGTGACCGTGCTAAAAACACGAAACTCGGGACTTCCTAACACCTTCTCTCGGGTTAACAATCCCAAGTGGCGACTCTGAATTTAATATGAATAAACCCGTTTTGATTGTCACTTAAATTGAAAAAACTCCCTTATACCCTTTCGGGGTAAGAAAAAGGAGGTGTGACAGCTATGGCTACTCTGTTAGGGACAAGAACCTAGAATTTCTGGTTCAGTGTTCAAGAATTCGATCTTGTTTTGTGATCTTTATTTGGATTTATTTATTGTTGATAGTAGTGTATTTTGTGGACCTAATGTGCTAATTGCTGCTTATTTACCGCTTTGATGTTATTTAAATTATATTAAATTATCTTCTTACGCTTCCCATCTGAGTCTTCTAAAATATGGTACACACGTTCACGTGGCCCACTTTTCTATTAGAAGATATACCAAATAGAATGAGGTTAGGCCAGCAACAAGGTCGGGTAGACTTTCGTGCTCCCGTTATGTTTCCCCCTCTTCGACTTGAGTTGTCCGCTCAGGTAAGCCAGGTCATGAACACAACCCCAGGTTTAAACTTAGAATAAATTGACCTCATGCAGGAACCCTAGTTGGAATGTTTATTTGCATCATGTGCATTTGACTTTGGGGACTCAACACAAGGGTCGGGTCCGTCTAGGATAGGTGTACTCAAAATAACATACCACCCCGATGCATCCTACGTGCTATGTGAACATTTATTTTTTCAGCTTGCGTGTTGACCGGCTAGGAATAGTAAATCCACAGAAAAATCGAGAGTGAGGTACCGATTTTGAAAACCCAACCCTTGAAAAAATCCTGAAACTCTGCCGAAATTTTCAAGAAAAAAAAGAGAAGAAAAAAAGAGTCAAGGAAAAAGAGTCATTTCAAAATGAGTCAACAACATATTTTTTTCAAGTTATGTTAAAACTAACCGAACTACACAGGTTTGATTCTCACCGGATATGGGATATGCCGGAAACCTACATAAGTTTCGGTCATATATTTCAAAAAATAAAACAAAAAAATATAGTAATAATAAAATAAATGTAGTTAGGGTTTTGGTCAAGAGAATAAGCCGACCCAACTTCGGTTATGTCTTAAGATGTTCTTGCCGGGATAGACTTAGAATATCTTTCAGTTGTCGAAGGGATATTTTCATAAAGAATGGATAAGTTTGTCGATAAGGTGTCATTTTTCTATAAAGTACCTCTACCCGGCCTCAAAATTTATTTGGAACTGTGAAGGGGGCACGTTTTCAAAACGACCACTTTTGCTAAAGTAGCATGGGGGCATTTTTTGTTGATTATTCTATTAGAAATTGAAAACTTGTTTTACAAAAGAGTCCACCAGAGTCAATCCAAACCTTAACCCTCCACAGGTACAAATAAACATTGTCCATAACCCGTCACAACTGGTTATAGAACAGGCTCAGCTACAGCTGCGTACATTGTGGATGATCTAGATGAAGATGGTTGGGATTGGCTAAAAGAGCAGTTGGGTTCCCTTACATATATTATGGAAATCAGACCACATAAGGATCTAATTAAGGCTTTGGTAACTTTTGGGAACCCGTCCACAACGTTTTTTGTTTCTCGAATTTTATGCTCACCCCTACTCTGGAGGAAATCGCACGATATATTGATTTTGGCCATGACTTGAGGAAACAACAACTTATATTCCCAAGGGCTCCCTCTGTGCACAGGTTCTTTGATCTCCTGAATATTAGTAAGCAAATGAAGAAGGCCTATGTAAATAGAAGATGTTGTTGTTTCTACTTCTTGTACTTTAGGTTCGGGCACTCAGCTGGGTTCGAAACGCATGAAAGTGGTTTAAACAACAAACAATATAAGGGCATCTAGAAAATTCATTGTCGGTTCACTTTCATTGTGGAGTTTTTGGGAATTATGGTCTTTTTGAATGCAAAAGGGACAGTAGATATCTGTATGGACAGAATTGCACAAATCCTGACTACTAAAAAAGATCATACATTTGCTTCGTTAGTGCTGGCAGACATTTATTGATCATTAACATTGTGTAAGTCTGGGGCTCAATTCTTTGAAGGTTAAAATGTTCTTCTACAAATATGGTTGATCGAGAATCTCTACCATCACCCAAAATTCATGAGCTATGGTTCAAGCACAGATAACTTCATCAAGAGTTACGAGGAATGGGTGAAAGAGTACAATGCTCCAGAAGGGTTTGAAGCCTGGGTCTCCCACTTGAAAGCTCTGAAAGCAAGTCAGGTCGAGTGGACTATAGGATGGCTCCCGGTGATGGAAGTCATACATATGACAGGTACAAAAGGTTACCTAATGTTGATGGGAGGAGTGTCCAGCCATATGTACCGCAGAGGGTCTTAAGGCAATTAGGGAGATATCAGGTGGTGCTAGAAGATGAAGATCTAACCACCCAGGTCATTGAGCTACATTGCCCGAAGCTTTAGTTCAGTAGGACTGGAATGGTTGTCGGTATCTAAAAAATAGCACTCATGTACCAGATGTTGCAAAGGGGGAGGTGGATCCGGATTATGTCGTGTGGTTTGAGAGAAGGTCAGGTACAAAAAACAAGCCAGAGCCTGAGCCCGAGAGGCCCGCCAAGAGACCTCATATTTAATATTTTGATGCTAAAGTCCAAGAAAGGTTGGCCTGGGGAGAAAAGGATAAAAATATCAAGCTACCATTCACACCCTGGCAGAGAAATTGAGAAACGTATAATTCAATAATGATCTCTAGGAACAAGAAGTGAAAGCTGAAAGGCGGAGGTTGGCCCAAGAAAATGAAGCCCTCCGAGCCCAAATCCGAAAGATAAAAATAGCACCTGAGAACCCTATCAGAAGTGGAAAAGATGAGAAACTTATAGACAAACTCAGGCGGAGAGTATTTGACTATGGATTTGACTTGGAAAAGACTGAATTTGAACTAGTAAAGGCTCAAGCAAAGCTAGCTAAGAATACGGAAGAACGAGCATTTTTTGTTCGACAGTTGTAGGAAACGTACGACAAAGGAATCATGGGTCTGAAGAAAAAGATCAACGTACTTGAGAACGAAATTACCAAGTAGGAAAGAGACTTCAAAGTAGAAAGAGAACACTGTTATGCCTTGATGTCGCAGCTAGAAAAAGACCTACAGCGACTACAAGAGCAAAACTATACAGCCGCACAAGTTTTGGAGACAGATCTTAACAGATTAGATGGTCACTACAAGAGAAGGGTATCATTAGGGAGCGGGTTAGAAGGATTGCTGACTATATTATGATGAAGTACAACAAATGCGAGGACATGACCAGGTCCATGTTCTTCGCTTCAGTTATGATTTTTGTCCGATAGATCACTGATGTCCTATATCGCCTCCAAGAACATATGGCGCATAGGCCAACAGCGATACTGACTGATGCCCCGTGAGCCTATGGAGCAGTAGTGGAGGCACTTATGTATTCTTGATTTTATTTTTCGAGTTTGTATTGTAGCTTCGTTTTGAGTCTTGTTTTAGTTTTTGTAATGCTTAAGTCTGTAGGGTGGAGTCGTTGTGTTTTTATTTTATAAAAATTGAAAACCCAAAAAATGTGTCTTTCTTTTATTTAGCATTCATCCCCATAAATACGTAATGATCTGATTCATGCGGCGTTATGATACGCAGGCAATCCCCATAGGATTGAACCATTAACATAAAATAAAAAAGGGAGAGGAAATAAAAAGAAAAGAAATTGAGTGGAAAGAAATAATGGCAAAACGAGAAAAAAAACAAGTGCAAAATAAAAGGGAAGCGAAAAAACAAGTGGGAAAGGCCAATCGTGATTAAAGAAGGGTTGGAGTGAGAAGAAAAGAAAAGAGAGAAGATAAAGTGCAAAGTGAAAAGAGTTAGCCAAAAGCCGGGATGAAATATGCAGCCGTTCAAATACACAGTAGAAGATTTTAATTGTCAGGTGCATTGCATCCCAGTTGCCTATTTGTTAAATATTAAACACTAACAAGTTTTCTATTGTCATTGAGAACAGGGAGGTGGTTAGTTTGTTTGGCATTCTGGCAACCCACCCGTACAACACTAGGTCTAAACACAAGTTGATCATGGCTGGGAAAGAACTGGATGCATGTATTATTGACCCGCCTAGGGAGGAGGAGAAATCTGAGCCCGGTTTGAAAGAGGAATTACATAAGCTGAAGCAGCAAATGGCTGAAATGTACTAGGCATGGATGAAAGGGCATCCCCCACCATCATGCCCCACCAACCCTGCTTTCATCTCATCACTAGCTCAATCTCAAGAACCTTCCACTGTTGATCTATTCCTACAACATGCACCTACCATCACTATCACGGCACCTCTTCCCAAACCATCCAAGCTCCACCAGCCAAGGCAACCACATACCCCTCCATCCACCAGCCACCCCTATTTTTGTAGCACCTCTACCAGCTACACTCAATAGATCTTCCAGTGAGCCGTTATTCTAGAACCAAGATAATCAGTATTAACCCTCAAAGCCTACCTTTAAAGTCCCAGATCACTACTCCTACACTCCTCATTTTGAACTCCTTGTCGAGACTGAAAAGCTACCCAAAAATATGGATCAAGAGGAGATATTTAGGAAGGTAAAGAGCCTGGAGTAGTCATTGAAAAATATGCAAGTCTTAGGGGATCAAGTGAGTGTGGTGTACAAGGATCTGTATTTTTTTCCTTACGTATAGCTAGCTGTTGGATTCAAAATGCCCAAGTTTGATTTGAATGACAGGAACGGAGACCACATGGCTCACTTGCGAGACTTTTGCAGCAAGATAAGGGGAGACTGTAGGAAAGATGAACTGTTGATGGCATATTTCAGCCAAAGTTTGAGCGGTGCAGCATTGAAGTGGTATACCCGCCAAGACAATAGTCGTTGGTACACTTGGGATGATCTAGCCCAGGCTTTTGCTCGACATTTCCAGTATAACGCAGAGATTGTCCCAGGTCGCTTGTCTTTGATGAAGATAGAGAAAATCCTAGTGAGAGTTTTAGGGTGTATGGTTTCCGCTGGTGAGAACAGGCAGCACGAGTCAACCCTCCAATGGAGGAAGATGAAATGGTGGAATACTTTCTTCAGGCCTTGGAGCCTACTTACTCTGGTCATCTAATCTCGGCCATAGGTAAGTCTTTCAATGAAGTGGTAAAAATGGAAGGAATGGCAGATGAAGGACTTAAATCAAGCAAGATCATGAGCTACTATGCCATCAAAGCAACTAAGCAGGAAATCCAAAATGGCACCGTTACCGTGCTAGGGAAAAGAAGAAAGAAGATGTCGCTATGGTCACCTCAGGATCATGGTATGGACCAGGGGGTTATCCTCACCACTACACCCAACCTCGACCCCAGCCTCAAGCCTATACCCCAACTCCATATAATCCACCCCAACACTAGTTCCTACCACCAAAGCTTCAGCATTCAATAAGGCCACCCCAATAGCATGTCCATCATGCACAGTCATATGCCCAACCCCCTTCTCACCCGCAATGGTGTGCCCCAACTCCACAAAACCTTTACCTACCTCCACAAACATACCTAAACCCTACTGGTCCAAAATTTCAAGCAAAGCCAGAATTTAGAAATGAAAGGTTGCAAAGGAAGAAAACTTCCACCCCGCTTGGGGAATCCTATACCAGCTTATTTCAAAGGTTGAGGCAGTTGGATGTTTTGAGACAAATTGAGTCAAAATTACCAAAACCCCATCCAAAGAACCTAGATTATTCCCTTATATGTGCGTATTGTTCTGATGCTCTGGGGCATGACACATAAAAGTGTTGGCATTTGAACAACGCCATCCAAGAGCTTACTAATACAAATCAAATTGTGGTCCAGAGACCGTAAGCACCCAATATCAATCAAAATCTATTGCCAACCCATGATGAAACGCACATGATTGAGATAGTGCATAAGGATGGGAAGCAAAAAAATCCTTTAAAGTCATTATGATGATCTGGGTCATTGAAAGTAAGCCAGTCAAAGCTCCAGTTATTATAAAGGCAAAATCTTTAGTAGTTGAAGAGATGACAAACAAGCCAAGCATGCCCAATGATAAGCCACATGTTGTAGTCAGTTTTTCCTAGATGATGTTGTAACAAAGCAAGGAAAGCCAAAAGTGTCGTACCGAGGTTAGCAAGTAAGCATATCATTATTGTGGAAGGGGCCTGCAATGTACTTGTTGTTATTAAACTTGTAACCCAATTGCCGATAGATAACCTCAAGGCTGTTCCATGGAATTACAAGCGAGTGATAGTAACTTACAAATGGAAAGAGGTGGAAGAGGAAGTTAATGAAACCCAAGGTTTGACTCACTGGGGAGATGCTTTGCCCTAGAGGAATTAAGGAAAGTTAAGCCACTCAAAAATGGTCCAATTCTAGTGAAGAAACCGGGGTCACCACAGAGGAAGCAGAAGCATGTTTGAGAAAAATGAAGGTACAGGATTACTCCATAGTAGAACAATTCAGAAAGACCCCGGCTCATATTTCTCTTTTGTCATCGTTTATACATTCAGACAAGCATTTTTGGGCCCTCATTAATATTCTAAATGAAGCTCATGTCCCTAATAAAATCGTAGTGAATTATTTGGAGAAGAATTCCAATAGGATATTTGAGTCAAACATGATTAACTTTTCGGATGATGAGTTACCTGTGGAGGGTACGGAACACAATCGGGCCCTTTATCTTATAGTGAAATGTGAAGATTTTGTGGTTACAAGGGTGTTAGTTGGCAATGGTTCTAGTGCAAATATTTTCCCTCTTTCTACTCTGCACAAGTTGAAAAATGATGCAGAGAGGATCATACGAACAATGTATGTGGAGGTTTTGATGGAGAGGGAAAAGATTTTGTTGGCGATATCATGCTCGAACTGACAATAGGACCAGTTGAATTTACCATGGATTTCCAGGTACTGGATGTGGTTGTCTCTTACAATTTGATGTTGGGTAGGCACTGGATATATATTTCCCAAGCAGTTCCATCTTCTTTGCACCAAATGGTGAAGTTAGAGTGGTACAAACAAGAAATCGGCATTCATAGTAATGAGAAATTATGTTCTTTCAACGATACATGTGTTCCGTTTATTGAGGCTGAAGTAGATAATGGTCTATCAAGCTTCTTAATCATTGTCGGTTGAGAAGGTTCTGAAAGGGAAATACATTCCAGATCCAAACCTAGCTTCTGCAACTGTCATGGCAGCAGGTGAAATGTTGAAGAATGATTTTGTGTCGGGAAAGGGTTTGGGTGCATTTTTGCAAGGTATCGTGTAGCTAGTATCTCTACGTGAAAATCTGGGTACATTTGGTCTGGGGTTCAAACCTATAGGGGATGATGTGAAGAAGGCAAAAAAGTTGAAAAAGAAGGCATGGTCACTCCCTAAACCTATCATGCGTATCTCCGGGTCTTTCATCAAGTCCGGGGTCGTGAGGTGTCCAGTGTCAACAGTTCCAAAGCTTGTGGTTCATTTTGATGAAGAATTGGTTAAAAGGTTATAGAGTTCATTTGATGAGGTGAACATGGTAGAAATTGGGGAAGATTCTAGCAAGGCAGACGTCCAGTTTATTGGGCCAAAAGTGAAGCTTAACAATTGGGATGCTACTCATCTCCCTACTCGGAAGGAGTTTTGGTAGTTTACTTTGTTTTCCTTACTGTTATCTGGATTATTCAGGGTTGTAATCTAGATTTTTATTTCCTATTTGTTTGATGTACAAACCCTTATATCCTTTTCAATGGTATGCAATTTCCCTTTTTCCATTACTCCTAATATCTTTCTTTTTACAGTTTTTTTGTGGTGGTTTTAATGACATGACATGCATGAGGAATCTTCGGCCAAGTCTTAAAAGCCAATCTAACAATAAAATAATAATCCAAGAAATAGAGTGTGATGATGAAACTAAATATGATGACGAAGAGGCATTTGAGGAAATTAGTAAAGAATAAACCACTTCGAAGAGAAACCCAAGCCTAATTTGAATGAAACTAAAGAAATTAATTTAGTGAATTCAGATAATATCAGAGATACCAAGAATATAATCAAAGTATTGTTTGAATATAAGGACATTTTTGCATGGTCATATGACGACATGTCGGGTTTGAGTAATGATTTGGTAGTTCACAAATTGTCCACCCATTCGGCATTCCCTCCCTTCAAGCAGAAGTTAAGGAAGTTAAAAACTAATATAAGTGTGAAAATCAAGGAAGAAATCAAAAAACAATTGGATGCAAAGGTCATTCGAGTGACAAGATACCCTACTAGGTTAGCTAATGTTGTGTTGGTACTAAAGAAGGATAAAAAACTAGGGTGTGTGTTGACTACCGCGATCTCAACAAAGCAAGTCCAAAGGATAACTTTCCACTTCCAAATATCCATATTTTGATCGACAACTATGCCAAGCATGAGATCGGGTCTTTTGCAGATTGCTATGCGGGTAACACCAGATCCTGATGGACGAGGAAGACACAGAAAAGAAAGCATTTATCACACCATAAGGGACATGTTGCTACAGGGTAATACCATTTGGTTTGAAAAATATGGGGGCAACTTACATGAGGGTAATGATTACTGTGTTTCATGGCATGAAACCCAGAGATATTGAGGTTTAAGTAGATGATGTGATCATAAAGTCAAAGAAACAGTTCGACCATGTCGGAGATTTGAGGAAATTTTTTCAGAGGCTCCCTAGGTGCAATCTTAAGCTCAACCCTACAAAGTGCGCATTTGGTGTGCCGTCTGGGAAACTGTTGGGATTCATAGTCAGTCGGTGAGGCATTGAGTTGGATCTATCAAAGATCAAATCTATCCAAGAATTGTTGCCTCCAAGGAATAAGATTGAGGTGATGAGTCTGCTCGGGCGCTTAAAATACATCAGCAGGTTTATTGCTCAACTCACGATAACTTGTGATCCCATCATTAAGTTATTGAAGAAGGATACTACGGTCAAATATACTAATGAGTGTCAGGAGGAATTTGATAAGATCAAGGGGTACTTTTTATACCCACCTATGTTGGTCCCGCCGGAATCGGAGAGGCATTTAATTCTTTATTTGACATTCCTGGATAATTCATTCGATTATGTATTAGTTCAACATGACATCACTGGCAGGAAGGAGCAAGCCATCTATTATCTCAGCAATAAATTCACATCCTATGAGGTTAAGTATACTCTCCTTCAAAGGACATGTTGCGCCCTGACTTGGGTGGCAAAAAAGTTGAAGCATTATCTGTCGTCCTACACTACGTACCTCATTTCTCGTATGGACACTCTAAAGTATGTATTTCAGAACCCTATGCCCACAGGAGGACGTGCAAAGTGGCAGATTTTGCTCACAGAGTTTGACATTATCTGTGGGACTCGGACCGCGATGAAGGCCCAAGCATTAGCCGAGAATCTAGTGGATGAAGAGTATGAGCCATTGAGGACTCATTTTCCTGATGAAAAAGTTATGCATATTGACGAGGTGGAGCAGGATGAAAAGACAGGTTGGAAACTTTTCTTTGATGGAGCCGCTAACATGAAAGGTATCGGAATAGGGGTGCTCATTTCTAAAATAGGGCATCACTACACTATTATGGCCCTGCTTCAGATTTATTGTACTAACAACATGGTTGAGTACGAGGCATGCATTCTACGTTTAAGGTTAGCCATAGATATGGGAGTTCAGGAAGTCTTGGTCTTGGGAGACTCAGATCTTTTGGTGCACAATATTTAGGAAGAGTGGGAGACTTGGATTAATGCTCATTTCGTATCGACAATGTTTTGCATGATCTTTGTCAATGGTTCCGATCAATAGAATTCAGGCATATTCAGAGGATCCATAATGAGGTTGTCAATACTTGGGCTACCTTGGCGTCAATGTTGCACCATCCGGACAAAGCTTATGTTGACCCTCTGCATATTTAAGTTCGGGATCAGCATGCCTGCTGTAATATGGTCGAGGAAGAACTTGATGGTGAACCATCAATCCATGATATCAGGGAATATATCAAGATGCGGGTGTATCCGGTACAAACCACGGGTGATAAAAAGAGAGCAATTCGACGTTTGGTTAGTGGATTTTTCTTGAGCGGGGGAATTTGGTATAAGAGAACTCCAGATCTTGGACTGTTAGAATGCATAGATACTAAACAAGCCACGACTATTATGACTAAAGTGAATTCCGGATTTTGCGGGCCGCATATGAGTAGGTATGTTCCGGCAAAGAAAATTCTTCGAGCAGGGCATTATGGGCTCACCATGGAATGAGATTGCATCAGTTTTGTGTGCAAGTGTCATCAATTCTAGGTACACAGTGATTTGATTCACTCTTTGTCATCCAAGTTGCATATGATGTCCGCACCTTAGCCCTTTGTTGCTTGGGGCATGGATATCATTGGAATAATTGAGCCACGGCATCAAACAAGCATAGGTGTATTGTAGTGGACATCGAATATTTCACTAAGCGGGTTGAAGCTATGAAATTCAAATCCTTGACCAAGAAGTCAGCGGTCGATCTTTTCATTCAAACATCATTTGTCAGTTCGGAATCCCTAAGGTAATCATCACGGACAATGATGCTAATCTTAACAGCCATTTGATGAAAGAAGTATGCCAACAGTTTAAGATTACGCATCGAAATTCCACTCTGTATCGCCCCAAGGCTAATGGAGTTGTTGAGGCAGCTAACAAGACATAAAGAAGATACTTCGAAAGATGAAGCAAGGTTCTAGGCAATGGCATAAAAAGTTGCCTTTTGCTTTGCTAGGTTACCACACTAATGTTCGCACTTCAGTAGGTGCAACTCCTTATTTGTTAGTATATCATACTGAAGCAGTGATACCCCCGGAAGATGAAATTCCATCCCTTCAGATTGTTGCTAAAGCTAAAATTGATAATGATGAGTGGGTCAAAACCCGTTTGGGATAATTAAGTTTTATTAATAAGAAAAGACTAGCGGCAGTATGTCATGGTCAATTATATTAGAAGATAATGGCAAGAGCATACAACAAGAAGGTGTGTCCTCGAAAATTTGAAGTGGGTTAGCAGGTACTGAAACGCGTCCTTCCACATCATGCGGAAGCCAAAGGCAACTTTGCCCCAAATTGGTAGGGGTCGTTCATTGTAACGAGAGTATTGTCCAATGGTGCTTTGTACTTAACAGATATAGAAGGAAAATGCGTAGATATGGCTATCAATTCAGATATAGTCAAAATATATTATGTATAATTTCTTTGATTTGTCTAAATTGTTTATTTGTACTTTGCATGTTTTGGAGATGGGAATGACGAAGAAATTTTATTATGCCATTTAAACACTTTAACCTTCGCTACCCCTTTAAGCCTTATTTATTTTCTTTCACACCCCTCTTTTGGAATCAGTGGAAAAGTTAAGAAACACATATAGAGAGGATAAATAAAGAAGAGAAAAGAGGAAAAGAGAAGAGAAAAAAAACGAAATTGAGAAAAAGTAGGTAAAGCAAAAGAAAGAGAAGAAAAGAAGAAAATAATATAAAAAAAAAAGAAAAAAAAAGAAAAAGAAAAGACAAATAACAAAAACAAAGCAATTCTTATGTCATGGAGTACGTTTGACATGTTTTCTTTTAAGGATATGTAGGAAGCCTCACCGTTTGGTCCCATCAAAATAAAATTCAAAAGTCTCTAGGCAGAGAAACTAGGGCAGAAGTTGTGGTTTTTATAAAGATCTGATTCCAAAAGTTGTAATTCTGAACCCTTTAATTTTAGGCTGTTTCTGAGCCTTTACGACACTCTTTCTTTCTAACCATATCCAAAAGCATACATGACGTTCCAAAGAAAGACATTCCGATCAATCTTTGAGGAATGCCAAGTCAAGCGAGATAGAGGTATGATTCACGTCATGGGCAACACTTCGTTCCACACAAGGAAAAGTAAATAAATGAGAGAGTCTTACTGGTGAAAATCCTCAGGGGCACCGTTGGGCGATAGAAAGCTGACAGAAATTAAAATGAGAAAGTTTTATTGGTGAAAATTCTCACGGATACCGTTGGGTGATGGTGAGTTAAGAGATAAAAAAATAAAAGAGGTTTATTGGTGAAAACCCTTCAGGGTGCCACGAGCCGAATGTGGTTAATGACTTTTCAAAGAAATTGGATTATGGAAACCTAGGTGCATAAAGTTGAAAACTGATAGATCGTTGGTTGAACGGGCTAGGAAGATTAATCTAAAAGTCCTGTCACGAACATTGGTGCCAGCTGCCTCACTCAGATAAGTCTCTTTTCCTTTTCTTCCTCAAGCAGTCATCCTGTTTCAAATTTTCTTCTTTATCCCTAACTCTCGAAGTCATTACATTTCATTTTCTTTTGGGTTTACTTCTCTAAGGATTTTCCAATGTTAGCCTTGTTAAGAAAATAAGGAAGGATTTCAAAGCTTACTACCAACTACCAAATTGCACAAATTAAAGTGCGGCCAAAACATACCAGAAATACCATGATGCAGAATGGGAAATAAGGTATTAGTAAAAGTTCAAGTAGTCGAGTGGTTTTGTGACTTTGGGGGAAAACAAAGAGGTAATATTGGAAGGACAGAAATGTAAACAGCGAGTTGAATGTAGGGCACTTGGGTCATTCGGGGTCCTATGGTTGAGTTTCAATCGGAAGGTCAAATAATTCTTTTCCAGTCCAAGGCAGCTAATCATACCAGAGCAGGGCAGTGGAGAGGCCACCTTCAGCAAGAATAGCGCAAACTAACCACCATATTGTCAAACTGACAAGATTTTCTTTTATTAAAACAGGGGCCAGAAATTTCGTTTATTTTGGAGAAACCCTTCGTGAGGAAAGCACGTGCCAGACAGGTTCCGCCGTAAACTTTCAGGACCCTCCTGGATATTAGGATTTAGTAAGTTTCTAAGATCTTCATAGATAACAAGATTAGCCTAAACTCTGCCTTTAGGAAATATAAGTTAGCTTTGAAGTTTTCACTTTTAAGAGGGGATCTAATTTTAAATTTTCAAAGCCCTCCTGGATATTGGGATTTAGCTTTTAAATGCTAGAGCTCCTTTAGGTAACATGAATCGATTGACACTCACAAATGTGCCCAGACACCAAACTGGGGTAGAAAAGTTTCTTTTGATTTGCATGTTTTGTTGTAATGGCAGGATCCCAACTAGAGAACAAGGAAATACATTTTTAGTTATTGCATCAGGCTCCCACCTAGATAATAAGGGAATTCATTTTCAATTTCAGCATCAGGTGGAATTCATTTTCATTTTTCAGTATCAGGAGCCCACCTGGATAACAAGGGAATTCATTTTCAGTTTTTAGCATCAGGCGCCCACCTAGATAACAAGGGGATTCAATTTTAGTTTTTAGCATCATGCGCCCACCTGAATAACAAAGGAATTCATTTTAATTTTTGCATCGGGCGACCCCCTCAAAAATAAGGGAATACATTTCAAGTTTTCGCATCAGGGCGCCGACCTGAAAAACATGGGAATACATTTCAAGTTTTGCAACAGACGCTCACCTGGAAAATAAGGGAATTCATTTTCAGTTTTGGCATCAGGCGCCCACCTAGATAACAACGAAATACATTTCAAGTTTCTGCATCAGGCGCCCACTTGGGAAACAAGTGAATACATTTCAAGTTTTGGCATCAAAATCTCACCTGGATGATAAGGGAATACATTTCAAGTTTTTGAATTAGGTGCCCACCGAGAAAACAGAGGAATTCATTTTGAGTTTCAGCATTAGGAGCCCACATGAAAAACAAAGAAATTCATTTCAATGTTTAACCATCAGGCGCCCACCTGGAGAACAAGGGAATTCATCTCAAAGTTGAAGTATCAGGCACCCACCTGGAAAACAAGGGAATTCATTTCCAGTTCAAGCATCAGGGGCCCACTTGGAGAACACAGGAATTCATCTCAAAGTTAAAGCAACAGGCGCCCGCCTAGAAAATAAGGGAATTCATTTCAAGTTTCAGCATCAGGCGCCCACCTAGAAAATAAGAAAATTTATTTCAAGTTCAAGCATCAGGCGCCCACCTTAAGAACAAGGTAATTCATTTCAAGATTAAGCATCAGGCACTCACCTGTAGAACAAGGGAATTCATTTCAAGTTCAAGAATCAGGCGTCCACTTGGAGAACAAGGGAATTCATTTTAAGTCAGTAGTAGGGGACCACCTGGAGAACAAGAGAAGTCATTTCAAAATTCATTTCGGAATTATTTAAGGTTTCAAGTTAGTAGCAAGCACCTAAATGGAGAACAAGGGGAGTCATTTTAGAATTCAATTCAAGTTAGAAGTAGCAGAAGCTCGTGCATTAATGTGAGTCAACAGTCTGAGATGATCAATAGAAGTTAGTCTCAATCCAGAATATAAAAAAACAAAGAACTGAATCCAAAATGCAGAAGTAGAGAAGATGTGAACTGCTCAAGACATGGTTCAAATCACGAGCATTGCATGTCCGGTATTGACTTGAAGAAGATTGAACTAACACATGCAGCTAGCAAACGTCAAGGTTCAAATCTAAAGTCTGCATGATCAAGACTTAAGATCAAGCATCATAAGACTTATAGATAGGAATCTTGTAGCCCATAGTTGACAGTTTAATTAGTCTTTTTGTTTTTTTCATTATGATGTAATAATAGGATCGCGGACCGGAACCTCGATGGAATGTCACTTTAATCGGCTCTCCACCTTGGTATTCTCCATCAGTGTTCCTACTTATGAACTACGCGTGCCCTGATTCCTATATAGCAAGGATATGTAGGCAGCTCAAACACCAGGGCTTGATCACATTCTCCTTTCTCTTAGTTTTTGGTCTCTCTAAATAAGGGTCAGGTAGGGTCAAAAAACTTGTCTCGTCGTTCTTTGTCTGAAAACACTTCATTTTTTTAGTCAAAGAGGGGCAACTGTAATTATGTAATTTTTGACCCTACCCAAGATTTTACACATTTAAGCACAAAATGTTTAGTTCAGGGCTAATATTGTTATTTCAACGAGTTTTAACTATTTTATTTTATTTTATTTTATAACAAAAATAAAAATTACAAAAATATTTTATCTAGTTACTTTCAATTTATGTACCTTTCATAATATTTAAAAAAATACAAAAGTAAGACCTCATTTTTATTTTAATATGCTATTTGAGAATACCAAAAAATAGTCTATTTTGCATTTTTAGATAAATCTTAGAAGGAAGAGAAAGTTTTGTGTTGGTTTATCCTATTTTAATAAATTTTGTAGACCATTTTTAGTCTTTGACCCAATTTTAAGGCCCAAATAACCTAAACCCAACACCCAATAACCACCAACCTAACCCTAAGACCTAAAACATATACTACTTAAAATACCCATCAGCACACTACTAAAAAGGAACCTAGAATCCCTACCGTAAAAAAATGGACCTCGTCGTTCTTCTTCATTCTAGAAACATCATGGAAGGCCCTGATCTTCAGCTTCTTCTCCACCTGCTTCCCTTATAAAAACGACCCCATCTCCACCAAGAACTCAACAGCCTAATGGCACCAACGCCACTCCTCCATAGCCCCGCCACATCCCTGCTAGAACTCCTCCAATCTACTCTAGCCGCTGCTCCTCACTGCTCACACACATAAACAACAACATAAGCAAAAAATAGAGTGAGAGGGGGACGACCTAATTTTTAATCCAAAAAACAAAGAAGTTTTTATTCTTCTCTTCGGTTTCAATTTTAATTTTCAGTTTCAAATTCATAGAGTCCATTTTGAAGTCTGTTCAGTGAGTTGTTGAGGGTTGAGCGCCGGAGACGTTCGAGGTCGTCGAGTCCCTTTTCCGTTTGTGGTCATTTTGCAATTCATTTATGATTCCTTACTCTGTTTTGGTGTGATTGAACGAATAATAAGAATAATAGAGGTTGAATCCAGAGAACTAATTTTTTAGGTGTACGAGATTTGATGTATGCTTGTCGTATGATGCTCTATTCTGTCGAATGATGTTTTCTTCTTCCTATTGTTATGGTGATGATCTATGTATTATAAATGTTTGAGGCTAAATGGCCAAAATCATTTGAATCGCCCATGAAATTATCTATAACGAATAACCTGAAATTCCCTTATATTTGGAATGCAAAATTAAATTTGTCTTTATTTGGATGATATTTTGTTCTCTTGATTATTATTTGTATGTCGTTTAGGTCTATCTTCTTTTGGATGAATTTATGGTTCATTTTGTTGAAACACGTTCTCAAGGCACTAAACTAAACGTGTGTTCATATTTGTAGGTTTTGCTAAATGACAAACGACGCGCAATTGACATATGACGAGATCCAAGCACAAGCGCGCAATTGACACATAACGAGGTTCAAGCACAAGACGAACAAAGATCATGATCAAGCAAAGAAATAAAGTTATACATGAGTCGTTCTTTAATTGTGATCTTGATCCGACAATTAACTCAAGACTTGGCTTCTCTCGTAAAATCATTTTTATCAAATCATGCATATTTATTTTAAAGCAAAATAATTTTCAAACATTTTATTTTAGCCAAAATGTTTTTTAAACATGCCTCTCAAATCTGGACAAAGATAATCGATTATGTACTTTATGATAATCGATTATGTTAAGACAATGTACACCAGATTTACAAAGCTGAACAATAATCGATTATGTACCTTATGATAATCGATTATGTTAAGGCAGTGTACATTAGATTTTTCAAAGCTACAAGATAATCGATTATGTACCTTATGATAATCGATTATGTTGAGGCAGTGTCCATCAGATTTTTCAAAGCTATAAAATAATCGATTATGTACATTATGATAATCGATTATGTTGAGGCAGTGTCTATCAAATTTTACAAGACTGTAAAATAATCGATTATGTACTTTATGATAATTGATTATGTTAAGACAGTGTAATCCGAAGTTTTCAAAATATAAAAGATAATCGATTATCCTTATAGCATAATCGATTATGCAAAGGACCGTTGCCAAAGTATTTTTAAACTCTGAAAGATAATCGATTATACACAATCTGATAATCGATTATGCTAAGTAAAATCTGCATATGATTTTTTGAACGTTGTCAGGTAATCGATTATACACAATCTGATAATCGATTATGTTAAGTAAAATCTGAATATGATTTTTTGAATGTTGTCAGGTAATCGATTATACGATTTGGATAATCGATTATTCTGCTTAAAATCTGGGAATGATTTTTGAATGATTGGAAAATAATCGATTATGCAAATCAGATAATCGATTATCTTAGCACAAAATCAGCAATTCTTGATTGGCAATTAGGCAACGGTTGTGGGGGTATTGAACACTATAAATACAACTCAAAATCAGTCTTCTAAGTACAACAACTGATTATATTCTTGCTAAAGCTTGCATACTCTCAAATTCATATTTTCTATTCATTTAATAAGTTTTTGAGAGCCAAACTCTTGACGAAAGTTGTTGTGTTCTTGAGCGTATTTATTTTACTCAAATCTACTCTTAAAGAGAGTCTTGTCTTGAGTGCTAAGTGTTTGTATACACTTGAAGGGAAGTGTTAATCCCTTGTGGTTGTAAGAAGGAACGTTTTCATTCCTTCGGTTGAAGTCTTGAAGTGTGGTATCTTCGAGCAAAGGTTGTTGAGGCTTGTGTGACTCAAGTTCTCAGTTTGTAACTGTTTGTTAAGCACCCGTAAGCTTAATGAAGTTAGTGGAATCCCGAGAGAGTCTCTCGGGGACTGGACTAGCCACAGGTTATGGTGAACCAGGATAATTTCGGTGCACTCGTTCCTTATTATTTACTTACCGCACTTATTTCAATCCTGCAATTTTTAATTCAGCAAGTTTATATTGTTTTTTATTATAACGCTATTCACCCCCCCCCCCCTCTAGCGTTAAGCGTATATTCTAACAATTGGTATCAAAGCCCAACTCTCTGAAAGACTTAACCGTTTGAGAGAAACAATACATGGCTTCTACTCGTGACTTTAATGCAGGAATAGGTGAAGGACAATGCTCCACCAGACCACCACTGTTCGACAGCACAAACTATACGTACTGGAAGGAGAGGATGAGAATATTCATCCAATCGAATAATTTTCATCTATGGAAGGTTATAACAAAGGGAGAACAAATTCCAATCAAAAAGGTTGAAAAAGAATGGGTTCCAAAATCCGAAGATGAATACGATGCGGATGATATCCGAAAAGTGCAGAACAACGCTAAAGCCATCAACTTATTATATTGTGCTGTAAATGCTGATGATTACAGAAAAATATCATGTTGCACAACGGCTAAGCAAATGTGGGATAAGCTGGAAATCACGTACGAAGGTACGGACCAGGTAAGAGAAGCTAAAATTGATTTTCTAACCCATGCATATGAACTGTTTCACATGAAGGAAAGCGAGAGGATCGATGACATGTTCGAACGATTTTCAAAAATCGTCAATGACCTACATGCTCTTAAGAAGACCTTCACGGATAAGGAACTTGTCCGAAAAATTCTCCGAAGTCTCACTCCGGAATGGCGCTCCAAAGCCGACGCAATTCAAGAGTCTATCGGCATTTCAAATGTCACCATCGACGGACTAAGAGGTAATTTTAAAACGTATGAATCTGCTATACTTAACCCTCCGTTTAATGATCAAAGGAAACAAAGAATCGCCCTCAAGGCAAGCACGGCTCAACCTCGAAATGATGAGGACTCAAACAACGGAGATAACGAGTTCGGACTCGTTATTAAGAGGTTTCAAAAGTTCATGCGAAAAGAGTATGAACGAAAAGGCAAACAACAAGGAGATCAAGTAAAGTGCTATGGATGCGGAGAAATCGGGCACATTAAATCAAATTGCCCAAATGTCAAAAAGGAGAAGAAACCCTTCAAGAAACAACAAGCATACATATCTTGGGGAGGTGACTCCGGAGACGAACCAAGCGACGATGAAGAAGACGAAGCTGCAAATCTATGTCTCATGGCACACGAAGACAATCAAGAAGAGGTATGTCAAATTTCTTCAAAAAATTTCTTTTCTCTTGAGGAAATGCAAAATGCTTTTGATGAATTGTATAGTGAATTCATTAGAGCTTCCGAAACTGTTAGAGACGTAAAGAAAAATTCTTCTTTGAAAGAAAAGATTTTGAAAAACAACTCTCTTTGAAAGAAAAGGATTTGGAAAAATTGATTTTGGAAAATGAGAAGTTGAAAGAAGAAAACAAATTTTTCGGCAAGAGAAGCGCCGACAAACCCAAGAGTTCTAGTAAAAATTGTATTTCTTGCATGCATCTAAGATGAAGTAGAAAGACTTAAGGGCACCCTAGATAAGTTCAATTCTTCTCATAAAAATTTGAATGATGTTCTTGTCAATTTGAAATCGACCAAACATGGCATAGGCTTCAAAAACGAGCCTAAAGAAAAATTTGAGGCCATCCCCCAACAACCCAAGGCTCAACCTAGGATAAATAAAATAAACATTCATCCTAGAAATAACCATCCTAGAATCAACATGCATCCTAGACCAAACACTAGAAGAAACTTTGAACATTTTAGAACGCCTAGAAATGGCCTTCAACAATCGCAACCTAGACATACTCGACCTAGAAACAATTATTCTAGAAACGCTGCATATCCTAGAACAAACAGTAGGAGAAATGATTTTCAAGGATTGCGCAATAGCCATATTGTCAAAAATAGAGCAAACGATTTTCGTACCTCCAACTACTACCAACCTAGAAGAATGCATAATCCTAATGTCATTTGTCACTATTGTAGTCGAATAGGACATATTGCTCCTGCTTGTTTTACTAGACACAGACACTTAACTGCATGTCAAGCACAACAGCATTTTACACCTAACTCTCAAGGACCCAAAACAGCTTGGGTACTAAAAATTCATTGATTTGTCTTGTAGGTATGTTTGAAGGGATCAAGTGTACTTTGGTACCTTGATAGTGGATGCTCCAAACACATGACCGGAGACGCATCCAAGTTCATTCAACTAGAACACAAGGAAGGAGGAAACGTTATTTTTGGAGATAACAACAAGGGAAAAATTATCGGCATTGGCTCGGTCGGTAAGAATGAATCTTCTTCCATTAAGCATATATTGCTAGTTAAAGGTCTAAAACATAATCTCTAGAGCATAAGTCAATTATGTGACAAGGGAAATCTTGTTTTGTTTGATTTGGAAGAATGCTTAGTTTTTCGTCGTAGTGATTTTAAAATTATTCTTCGTGGTTTTAGAGTTGATAACATCTATATGGTTGATCTTGAAACTCTTCATCAGAGTATGTGAATTGTCTTCTGAGTAAAGAAGACGATATGTGGTTATGGCATCGTAGAGTAGCTCATATCAACATGCATCTTTTAAACAAATTGTTTTCACAAAATTTAGTTATTGGTCTTCCAAATTTGAAATTTGAAAATGACACTATTTGTGATTCTTGTCAAAAAGGGAAGCAAACAAAAGCATCTTTTAAATCTAAGAATATTGTTTCAACTACAAGACCTTTGCAACTTCTTCACATGGATCTCTTTGGACCATCTCACATTGAAAGTCTTGGTAGAAATCGTTATGCTTTTGTTATTGTTGATGATTATTCTAGATTTACATGGACACTATTTCTTGCTCACAAAAGTGAGGCTTTTCAAAATTTTAAATGTTTTCTTAAATGTGTTCAAAATGAAAAGAACACAACCGTCACTTCCATAAGAAGTGATCATGGGGGAGAGTTCGATCACAATCTCTTCACGGACTTTTGTGCAAAACTCGGTATTGAGCACACCTTCTCTGCTCCACGTACACCACAACAAAATGGAGTGGTGGAACGGAAAAATAGGTGTCTCGAAGAGATGGCTAGAACCATGCTCGATGAGGCTAAGATTCCCAAACAATTTTGGGCGGATGCCGTGAGTACCGCATGCTACGTTTTAAACAGAGTAGTCATAAGGCCAATACTCATGAAAACTCCCTATGAACTCTATAAGGGAAGGAAACCTAATCTCTCCCATCTTAGAGTATTCGGTTGTAAATGCTTTATTCATAACAACGGAAAAGATAAGTTGGGAAAATTTGATGCCAAATCGGATGAAGGAATTTTTCTTGGTTATTCATCACGTAGCACAGCATATAGAGTATTCAATAATAGAACCGAAACTGTTGAGGAATCCCCTCATATTGTGTTTTCCAAAAATAATGCTCGCTTGGCGAGAAAGGATTCTGGTTTTGATCTTGCAGGTATTTTAAACACAATAAGTCCTCAAGACAAAGTACAAGAGGAAAATCTAAAGAAAATTCAAGATGAAATCTTGAAACAATTATCGGAGGAAGCGCCACCACTGGTGAAAGAAACGAAACTGCCTAACGCGTGGAGGACAATCAAAGACCATCCTCTCGACAAGGTAATTGGCGACATTGAACAAAAGGTAAGTACTCGAAACACTCTTAAGAACACCTTAGGACACACTTCTTAAGAGATTACGTTGTCAATTGGTCAACATCCTCACAAAGCTCTTAGAGAAAGAATTCTTAATTCTTGACTCCACATTGATCCAAGTCATGCATTGCATTATTCTTTTAAAAATTTACCAACTTGAGTGCCGGAGGCGCCTAATTCTCTTTTGCAGGTATCACCCTAAAAGCAGGGGTATAAGACGATGGTGTAGAATAATCGATTTCTCTAAAGTCGATAATCGATTATCACTTCTTTTTGTCTTATGCTTACTATGCCGGAAAATTGATTAGCAAGTATCACTAATCGATTATTTACATTTTATGTTTATTATGCCGGAAAATTAACATAATCGATTATACAACACTACAATCGATTATCTAACAGTTTTTGCTTTGCAGGTTTTTGGATGGTAAATATAAAAATCGATTATCAATTTTTACAATCGATTTTGTTGACATTATTTTTCAGGTGTTAATTGTGACAATAATCGATTTTTTTAAAAACTGTATAATCGATTACCGTCTCGGCTATTCATTACTGCACTTCCTAAAATAATCGATTATCTCAAAAGTATAATCGATTATTTCCCGAGTCAGAAAATTATTGTGCACTCTGTGTCAGAATAATCGATTTTCATAATTCAATAATCGATTATCCTCAGTCAGTATTTCAAAATTGTTACCGTTTCTGACCGTTTTGTCTCTTAAATTTCTGCAGATTTTCATCTTCAATGCAATGCCATCCTTCTCATTATAAATAGGTGCTATAAGTCTTCAATTTCTTCACTCAAACATCAAACTTATCTCCAAAACTCTCAAAATTTCTCAAATTTCTTTCAAAGGCTATTACTACTTGTTCAAAATGTCGGGCAGAAACTCCAAACGTGCTCGTGCCGGCAAAAATGTTGCCTCCTCTTCCGCCACTCATCCACCAGTTTATTGTTATAAAGATGGCTCCTTCTTACAATTCAACAGTGAAGAACAACTTATGCGCTTCGCTGAAAAGTTTGAAAATCGAGAAATCCTCCCTCCTCGATTTTCCACTAATCAATTTCTTAGTCAAAGCGCCCCTCCATCCACAGCAAATATGCTCCTACAAAGCCAACTCCTTGATTTCCTATACCTTCACACCCCTTACATTCATCCTTTCTTAATTCAGGCCTTCTATTCAAATCTAGAGAAAGACGAAGATGATGAACTCTTCTCGACCGTCAATGGAATTCACATCCCTGTATCTGAGGCAAATATTCAAGCCATCACTAAACTTCCGCGCAATGGGGAAGACATTTTACGCTATACTAGGGAAGAAGGCGCTCTGTTTGATGAACAACTTCTTTTTACTCAAATCGGCATCGGTGAATTTTTTCCAACTCCGGACCATCGTCGTCCCACCATCACAAACATGCTCCCCGAATACCGTTTAATTTTTTATGTCATCACCCGTGTTCTAAAACCGCGGAAATTCAATCATACAACTATATCTCATGAGGATTCAAAACTCATGCATGCCATCATCACCGGAGCTCTGATCAATTGGTGCAAGTTCGTCAAGACTCATATGTATGATGCTATTGGGGAAGATAAGCCTCTCCTATGCTTTAGTCGTTATGACCCTTCCTGTTGCATCCGGTGTCGACACTTCCGTCGGCCCTCACAAAAAGGCGACGAAACATTGGGAAATACAAGAATCTTCATTTCCCAATATCGGTGAGCATCCACCTCCTCATCCAACTCAGCGACGTCGTCCTCCGGCCCCATCCGATGTATCCCTCAATACCATTTCCGAGCAAATTGCGTCTCTGTCCACCTCCATGAATCGCATCAATATGAATGTCACTCGTCTCTCCCATGAACTTCATGGATACTTTGACCATGTCAATTATCCATATGCCCAAATTGTCCTTCGGGAAGATGTACCGGATGCCGAGCCGGAAACTAATAATGATAATGAATAATTTCTTTCTTTTTCTAGCTTGTTGTTCTATGTTTCATTGTCTCTTTTTATGTACTCGAATTTTTGGTTAATCAATAAACAAGTTATTTACTAATGTTTGTTTTGCTAATGTCAAAAGGGGGAAGAATAAGGGCTATGCGCTTAATCTTTATTGGCATAAATTGAGGGGGAATTCATATGTTGAGGGGGAACTAATTGCATATCTACATACTTGTCTTGGATCGTCATTATGAATTATCTAATATGCATATCCCGATATTGGTTTGCCATTATCAAAAAGGGGGAAATTGTTGAAACGCGTTCTCAAGGCACTAAACTAAACGTGTGTTCATATTTGTAGGTTTTGATAAATGACAAACGACGCGCAATTGACATATGACGAGGTCCAAGCACAAGCGCGCAATTGACACATAACGAGGTTCAAGCACAAGACGAACAAAGATCATGATCAAGCAAAGAAATAAAGTTATACATGAGTCGTTCTTTAATTGTGATCTTGATCCGACAATTAACTCAAGACTTGGCTTCTCTCGTAAAATCATTTTTATCAAATCATGCATATTTATTTTAAAGAAAAATGATTTTCAAACATTTTATTTTAGCCAAAATGTTTTTTAAACATGCCTCTCAAATCTGGACAAAGATAATCGATTATGTACTTTATGATAATCGATTATGTTAAGACAATGTACACCAGATTTACAAACCTGAACAATAATCGATTATGTACCTTATGATAATCGATTATGCTAAGGCAGTGTACATTAGATTTTTCAAAGCTACAAGATAATCGATTATGTACCTTATGATAATCGATTATGTTGAGGCAGTGTCCATCAGATTTTTCAAAGGTATAAAATAATCGATTATGTATATTATGATAATCGATTATTTTGAGGCAGTGTCTATCAAATTTTACAAGACTATAAAATAATCGATTATGTACTTAATGATAATCGATTATGTTAAGACAGTGTAGTCCAAAGTTTTCAAAATATAAAGATAATCGATTATCCTTATAGCATAATCGATTATGCAAATGACCGTTGCCAAAGTACTTTTAAACTCTGAAAGATAATCGATTATACACAATCTGATAATCGATTATGCTAAGTAAAATCTGCATATGATTTTTTGAACGTTGTCAGGTAATCGATTATACACAATCTGATAATCGATTATGTTAAGTAAAATCTGAATATGATTTTTTGAACGTTGTCAGGTAATCGATTATACGATTTGGATAATCGATTATTCTGCTTAAAATCTGGGAATGATTTTTGAACGATTGGAAAATAATCGATTATGCAAATCAGATAATCGATTATCTTAGCACAAAATCAGCAATTCTTGATTGGCAATTAGGCAACGGTTGTAGGGGTTTTGAACACTATAAATACAACTCAAAATCAGTCTTCTAAGTACAACAACTGATTATATTCTTGCTAAAGCTTGCATACTCTCATATTCATCATTTTCTATTCATTTAACAAGTTTTTGAGAGCCAAACTCTTGACGAAAGTTGTTGTGTTCTTGAGCGTATTTATTTTACTCATATCTACTCTTAAAGAGAGTCTTGTCTTGAGTGCTAAGTGTTTGTATACACTTGAAGGGAAGTGTTAATCCCTTGTGGTTGTAAGAAGGAACATTTTCATTCCTTCGGTTGAAGTCTTGAAGTGTGGTATCTTCGAGCAAAGGTTGTTGAGGCTTGTGTGACTCAAGTTCTCAGTTTGTAACGGTTTGTTAAGCACCCGTAAGCTTAACGAAGTTAGTGGAATCCCGAGAGAGTCTCTCGGGGACTGGACTAGCCACAGGTTGTGGTGAACCAGGATAATTTCGGTGCGTTCGTTCCTTATTATTTACTTACCGCACTTATTTCAATCCTGCAATTTTTAATTCCTGCAAGTTTATATTATTTTTTATTATAACGCTATTCACCCCCCCCCCCTCTAGCGTTAAGCGTATATTCTAACACATTTGAGTTTTGAATTCTGTTGCAGTGACTCATTAGGAGATTAAGGTTTTAATGCTTTAGAATTAACATTCTAGTGATATGGAACAACCAAACTCTACTAATCTCTTCTAGTGTTGGATCGTTACTTTGAAAAGAAAATAAGTTACTTATTTGAATTTGCTTCTTCTTATAAGTTTTATTTTGTTGTTTCTGTGCGCAGCTATTCTTTTTTGTGTATCAATCTTTTAGAAGTAGAATCGCCTATTAGTTCCCAAAGTTACAATTGATGACTGAATAAGAGATTTAGTGACCTTAATGTGATATGGCCTTGCGACAATCTCATGTCAAAACATGATTACGGTTTCTAAAATGAATATTTGTAGTTTGCTTTAGCGTGATTCAATATATTCTCGTGATTGTCTACATGTTCGCATGATATAATTGCAGTCCTAAAAACAAAATCGGAGTATGCGTTCGTGCAACTTTGTCTAAACTTTCTAAATAATAACAAAGCGTTATTAATTGTGGACACGTTCACGTGATATAATTTTTTACGCGCCAAGCAAATTAGTACACGTGCACGTAAGTTGTTTTCAAGATAATTTCTTAATTAAAAGAGGCGAAAGCATATAGGTTCCAAAATGAGAAGTTAAACAATTTAATAAGCAAGTATGATCAAAGCGATCGTGCTAAAACCACGAAACTCAGGAATGCCTAACACCTTCTCCCTGGTTAACAGAATTCTTTACCCGGATTTTTGTGTTTAGTGGACTGTATAACAGAGTCAAACTTCCTTGATTTGGGATGTTAAACCGGTGACTTGGGACACCATAAACTATCCCAAGTGGCAACTCTGAATTTAATAAGAATAATTCCGTTTTGATTGTCCCTTAATTGAAAAAACTCCCTTATACCCTTTTGTGGTAAGAAAAAGGAGGTGTGACAACCACCAGTTAGGGCCAAGAGATGCATGGGATGTGGTAGATGCTAAGGTGCAGCTACTTGTAGACCCACCAGTTGCTCTAGCTCAGGAGGAGATTTCAAATGTGGTTGAGCCGGTCGGACCAGCTCAAGCACCAGTAGGTGGAGAGGTGCAAAGACTCTCGATGTCGGTACTCCAAAGTAGGTGGTGTAGGGACTTCATACGTTGGAGGCACTACTAGCCTAGCCGATTGTGGTTGTTCAGGCCCAAATGGGTCCCCCTATGAGTGACAAGGAGCAGAAGAGACTAGAGAGGTTTGGGAGGCTCAAGCCTCCATCATTAAGTGGGGTTGAGTCATAGGATTCTTAGCATGGCGAGTATTCTAGAGACTAATGGGGTCTCATTTACTATTTTTCAACTTTCTGGGACAGCGTTTAGATAGTGGGAGGCCTATGAGTGGAGCAGGCCAGCCGGTGTTGCACTACTTACGTGGCACAAGATCTTCGTTCTTTTCTTGTAGAAGTTTGTGCCACCGACCCGCAAGGAGAAGCTGCATAGGCAGTTTGAACAGCTACACCAGGAGGGTATGTCTATGAACCAGTATAAAACGAGATTTTCAGAGTTGGCTCATCATGCAATCTGGTTGGTTCCCACATAGAGGGAGAAGATTGTGAGGTTCATTGATGGCCTCAACTATAGACTGCATTTTTCCATGACTCGGGAGATTGTATCGGGTGCTAGGTTTGACTAGGTGATTGATATTGCTATGTGGTTAGAGTAGATCAATAGTCAGGAGCGTGAGGAGAGAAAGGTCAAGATACCTTATTGATTGGGTTGTTCTAGCGGTGTTTCTTCTGGAGGGCAGTCCCACCATAGCAAAGGCAGTCCTTATAGACCCGCTAAGATGGCTCGTTTGGTTTATTATGGTGCATCATCTATCCATGGTTCATACAGTGCCCGTCCAGGTCAGTCATCTCTCAATGCCCTCCTATCTTAGAGTAACTCTCGTGCTATATTAGTTCAAGGTTCATTTATCTCAGGTCCCTCTAGTAGTTATTTTGGTTCTCGGAGTCTACTTTAGTACCTTCCACCATTATCATATTGGGGTTGCTTTGAGTGTGGAGAGTTTGGTCATGTGAAGAGGAATTGTCCCTGTCTTTTGGGAGGTCCACTTCAGTAGAGGATTCAGGCTGTGACTTTCGCACCAGTTACACACCATCCACTCAGCTAGCTCAGGGTGGAGCTTAAGCAGCTAGAGATCTCCCTTGAGGGGGAGGCCAATAAGGTGGCGGTCAGGCTCGATGCTATGTTTTTCCTGCGAGGCCAGAGGTGGTTGCTTCATACGCAATAATCATAGGTATTATCTCAGTATGCCAAAGGGATGCTTTTATTTTATTTTACCCTGGTTCCACTTATTTGTATGTATCATTATATTTTACTCATTATCTCGATAGTCCCCGTGAGTCCTTAGTTTTATGTGTTCATGTATCTACGGTGATAGGCAATTATATTATTGTGGACCGTGTGTATCGGTGGTGTGTGGTGACCATTGGGGGATTGGATACTAGAGTAGATCTCTTATTGTATAGTATGGTTGATTTAAACATGATTTTGGGTATGGACCAGTTGTCCCCATATCATGATATTCTGGAATGTCACGCTAAGAACGGGACGTGAGGATGCCAGGGTTTTCTAGGATCAATTTGAGAGGTTATCTAGACTATGTTCCTAGTATGGTGATTTCATATCTAAAGGCCTAATGTATTATTGTGAAGGGATGTTTATCATATTTGGCTTTTGTGAGGAATGTTGGTTACGATACTCCTTCCATTGGTTCTGTTCTGATAGTGTGAAGTTTCCGGAATGTGTTTTCGCCAAACCTGACGAGCATGGCACTTGACAACGATATTGATTTTGGTATTGACTTGGTGGCGGGAAATTAGCCCATTTCTATTCCCCTGTACCGTATGGCACCGGCAGAGTTGAAAGAATTGAAAGAGTAGCTTCAGGAGCTTCTTGGTAAGGGGTTTATTAGGCCTAGTGTGTCACCCTGTGGTGCACCAGTTCTCTTTTTTAAGAAGAAGGACTTGACCAGCTTTAGGGAGATAGGGTATTCTCCAAGATTGATTTGAGGTCTGAGTATCACCAGTTGAAGATTCGAGACTCAAATATTCTGAAGACGGCATTCAGGACCCTCTATAGTCACTATTAGTTCCTTGTGATGTCTTTTAGGCTGACTAACACGCCAGCCGCATTAATGCATCTAATGAACAGTATATTCTAGCTATATCTTGATTCAATTATTATATTATTTATAGATGATATTCTTGTGTACTCACATATCTAAGAGGAGCATGCACATCATGTGAGGATTGTACTGTAGACTTTGAGAGAGGAGAAACTTTAGGCCAAGTTCTCCAAGTGTGAGTTTTGGCTTAGTTCGATGATGTTCTTAGAGTACGTGGTGTCCTGTGAGGGGATAAATGTGGATTCGAAGAAGATCGAGTGGTTTAGAGATAGCCTAGATCATCTTCAGCTATGAAAATTTCGAGTTTTCTCGACTTTGCCGGATATTATCGTCGCTTTGTATAGGGCTTCTCGTCCATTTTAGTGAATTTGACCATGTTAACCTAGAAGGGTGCTCCATTCAGGTTGTCAGATGAATGTGAGCGGAGCTTTTATAAGCTCAAGACAGCCTTGACCACAGCTCCAGCTCTAGTTTTGCCTTCAGCATCCGCATGCTTCTCGGATTGGTATTGGGTTAGTCTTGATGCATGAGGGTAGTGTTATTGTTTATGCTTCATGCCAGTTGAATCCTCATGATAAGAACTACCATGTTCATGATTTGTAGTTGTCATTCATCATTCATACATTGAAGAGTTGGAGGCATTATCTCTATGGTGTGTCTTGTGAACTATTTACGGATCATTGAAGTCTCCAGCACTTGTTCAAGCAAAAGGATCTAAATTTGAGGCAGCAGAGATGGTTGGTGCTGCTAAAGGATAATGATATTACCATTTTATAACATCTTGGGAAGGACAATGTGGCGGATGATTCCTTGAGTAGGAAGGCGGTGAGTATGGGTAGTCTTGCATTTATTTCTGTTGTGAGAGATCGATTGCATCAGATGTTCAGGCCTTAGCCAATCAGTTCGTGAGGTTAGATGTTTAGTAGCCTAGTCGAGTTCTACCTTGTGTGGTTTCTCAGTCTTCCTTATATTATATCATCAGATAGTGTCAGTATGATGACTCCCATCTGCTCGTCCTTAAGGACACGATTCAGCACGGTAAAACCAAGGAGGTTCTATTGGGGATTATGGGTGTGGCGGATTCAGGGTTGGATTTGTGTGCCCAATGTAGATGGGTTGCGTGAGTTGATTCTTGGGGAGGCCCATAGTTCGCAGTATTCCATTCTTCCAGGTGCTGCAAAGGTGTATTGGAACTTGAGACAACACTATTGGTTAAGGAAGATGAAGAAAGATATAGTGGAGTTTTTAGCTCGGTGCTTAAATTATCAGCAGGTGAAGTACGATCATCAGAGGTCGGGCGATTTGCTTCGGATACTCGAGATTTCGGAGTGGAGATGGGAGCGTGTCACCATGGACTTCGCAGTTGGAATCCCACGAACTTTGAAGAAGTTTGATGCAATTTGGGTGATTTTAAACTGGTTGCCTAAGTCCATGCATTCCATTCCAGTTGGGACTACCTATTCTTCGGTTGACTAAGCACAGGCAGTATACTATTTCGAAGGGTTCCGAGATTTTTTTCATTTTTTGGAGTTTGGGAGCTTGGATTAAGGGAATGTTTTAAGGAGTTTTCACTAGATTTCAAGAGGTAAGCCACCTTTGATCATTTTTATTCATTAATATTGAATAACCACTTAATTTCCCACCTAGATTATGTGTTTTTAAGGTGAAATTTGGGGGAATTTTGGACTAGGGATTGGAGAGTAAGATTTGGGGATTTGAGTGTCGATTTGTGGTCAGAATTTAGTGATTTTGGTATGGTTGGACTCGTTATTGAATGGGTATTTGGATTTTGCAATTTTTATCGGATTTTGAGATGTGTATCTATGGTTGAATTTTTTACTTTTACTATAGAACTTAGCTTTATCATATGGAATTGATTCATATAGCATTTGTTGATCGTATTGAGTTGTTTGTAGCTAGATTTGCGTCGTCCGTAGGCCGATTCTTAAAGCAAGGGCTTGTTGGAGTAGAGATCTATGCGATTAAAGGTAAGTAACACTTTTAAAGTTTGTTCGGAGTGTATGAATCCCTGAATACGTGTTACGTAGTTGGTGTTAAGGTGACGCACATGCTAGGTTATGGGCATATGGGAGTGAATCGTAGTAATTGTGACTCGATTGATTCCGTGAAACTGTGTAGTCATCTAATCTTGCTATTAGTCGTGTTCACTCCATGTGTTATATAACATGAGATGTAATTCATGTTAGAGATAATGACTAGGTTATATGATGGTATTTTTGGGACCCACAGAGGTCGTTCTTTTATTGTTGAGTTATTTACTTAAATTCCAATTATCATTTATTGTGTATCATGTATCATTGTTTTGTCATGAGTACTGGAGAGATTGATGACTGAGTGAGACCGAGAACCTGATTATGAGTGATATTTATGGGATCGGGCTTGTGCGGTGTAGCAAATTTTATTGATATAAGATGGGATCAGGTTGCATGCTGCATCGGGCATTATAGACTCATGATGGCATCGGGTAGCACGCTATATCAAGTATTATTGATTTATGATGGGATCAGGCTATGCGTCGCAGCAAGTTCGTTAGCACTTAGTGTAGACATGTAATTTTTGACTCGCACAGTTTTGGAGTTAGTTTAGTAGCTTTTATGTTTTAAAATATCTACTTGAGTTAGTATGTAATTTTAACCTATTTTTATTTTTAATTTCAAGTCAAATAAGAAAATCAATTTATCTTATTAGATATATTTGTTTAGCTTTTATTTATTTAAGGTCATTAGTATTTTTACAGTGGTATTATGCTAAGTTTACCATGGTTTTATACTTTTATTTTTGGTATAATCCTTGAAAAATATAAAAATACAAAATACAAAATAGTTTCATGTTCTATCATATTCTATCTAGTTTAGGTTATTAATATTTTTATAGCAATATATTTTGTTTTTACCATAATTTTTACTTTTAGTTTGAGTATGATAATTTATATAAAATATATGGTTTCATATCGTTTACTTTAATGATTTAGAATTAATATTTAAAAGTATTATATTTTAATTTATTTTGTTTAAAAGTGGTAAACGTTTATGTTTCTTATTGGATTTAAAGAGTCAAAACCCAAATTTTTGGCCCAATTTTGACAAGAGAGGCCCAAATCTGGGCAGCCCTAAACCTCCCCAAATAACCCTCTGACCCGCCCCATCCCCTCTTTGAATCCTAGCCCTCCATCCCAATTAATCTAATGGCCAACATTAATTCCACCAACCGTATAAAAGCTTAATTTAACCAAACCCTAAACCTAAAGACCCTCAAACCAGCAGCCGCCACTCCTTCGGCCATGCCGCGTCCCTCACCTCAAACTCGCCGGAAAAACTCGCTAACCACTGGTCCCCCATGGTCCCCCCCCTCTCTTCTCTCCTTCTTCCACGTGTCCGTAATCATGAAGAACGTGTTTTTCTTTATTTTTCGTTCGATTTGGAAGCAATCCGAGCCCCTTGAATAAATCTCGGAGAAATGGGAACCATAGGATGAAGATTTTGTTCCAGGTCTCCATTTTTCTGATTTTTGTTTGTGAGAAGGGATTTTGGGAATTAATTGAAGGGCAAATTCGGGTTTTTGGGGGGCTTTCTTGGAGAAGAGGAGAAGAGGATTCGAGATGGCTATATATATTGAGAATTTCGGAGAGAGATCGAGGGGAAAACTGTGAGAGAAAAGTTAGGGTTTTAGAAAAATATTTATGTTCTTCTGAAGGGTTCATCTTGAGTTTGGACGTTCCTTTTAGTTTGAGATTCCAAAATATCAAAAAACATGTTCAGTTCTGTTTTCTCTTTGTTTGATTTAAAGAATCAGAAAAACGTAAAAAAAAAAGTATTCCGCTCTTCTTCTGGATTCTCGTTGGTGTGAGTTAATCTTCAAATTCGGACAATGAAGCTAGTTCGAATCCTGAATTTTGGTTCAAAGGTTGGAGTCGTGTGAGCTCGTGTCATATCGAGGTGTTCATGTTCGTGTTTCTTGATCCGATTTTCTGCTTTGTTGCTTTCCATTGGAGCATTTGGATCACTTGTAGTCATATTCCCAAACGAGTTTAATCAAAAGCTACATTTTCAGGTTCAATCTCTTTCTCCTCTATATATCTATTTTAGATCCGTAGTTAGTTCTTGGTTAGGATTTGTGCTCGCGGGGAATTTTAGAAATGGCGTGATGTTATTTTCCATCTTGTCGTCACTATTCTGGATATGTTTGGGATTAGTCAGAGTTAGATTAGCTAGACTAAAGCTTAATTGGAAACTATCCACAAGTGTTTGGCTCATTGTGTTCAACATGTTGTTCCAATCTGTTCGTCTTGCTGGTTTGTTGAACTGACTGCTTGCATTAGGTTTCATTATCGAGCGATAAGCATGATAACATCAGTACCTGGTATGCTCTAACCAAATTCTAAATGATATAAATACTATGAGCTAAAACATCGCCATGTTAATCTAGAAATTGGAGTGACTTTGTTGTGTTTCGTTTGCTTCAATTCCGTTGAAACTTTTGTCAATCTCTTCTTGTTGGATTTTCTCATCTTGGGCTAAAACTACAATTCCGTCTGTAGATCCATTCGCGAATTAAAAATGCTTGTCCTTCAGCTTGTTTACATATCGAATACGTGAATCAATTGGCCTTCTGGAATAAGCTGAAGCCTAGTGAAATGCAAACTGAATTTATATTCCTTGAGGCGTCAATAGATTAATATATGCTATGCATCTTTCTAATTTTCAAGATAACAGTGATATGCTTGAAAAGAAATTGATCCCTGATTTAAACTTAGTGATTGATTGTTAGATTTTGTTCATGTTAAGAGACACAGATTCCTTTATAGATTAAATATGAAGGTAATCTCTTTGAAGTCTTTTGAAAGTAAAAAGCATGGATTTCTGAAAGTCATATAATTGATAAGGACCTCATCATATTTTGATCCACCATGCTTTTATTTCATTGTCAGTCCGTATGCTCTTTTCCTATGTGATTGAATTTATTCTCCGTTGCTTGTTTGGCATTTTGTATGATATTGGGCCGTGAGGGGGAGAAAGTCCAAAGCCCATTAGTGATTAAACTATATGTATGCTTTAGGATTGGGCTTGGTCTAAATACATGAAAATGATAAGTTAAAACAACATGCCTCCGAGTTGAATTGCTTTTAGTTTCTCTGTTATTTACTTATTCTCGCTTTATTATTATTCGTTAGGAGCATGTTTAGGACGACCACATTTGGGTAGGCAAACTTTAGGATGTTCTTGTTTTAGCTTCTTCCGAGGCAAGAGGTCTTCCCTTAGTTAAATTTATCCAGGGAATGACCGAAGGACTTGTAAATATTTTAACTCGGGGAATGCCCCGAAGTAAATGTAAATGGAGGCCGTGGCATCATCAATGAAGGCCTAAAAGTGGAACTCATAGTACTTTTTGTTTTAGTTTTATTTTTCTTTTATTCGGTGAGAACAACCTCGAACCTCTGGTGTGTTTATTTCTGTGTTTGTTTTTGCCTCAATTGAGTATTTTTAAAGCCAACTAGATCGAGTACGCAACCGTAGTAGTTACGGGACTCGGGGAATGCCTAACACCTTCTTCCCGAGTCAAATGAACCCCTTAACCGAATCTCTGGTGAATATTTAGTTTTGAAGTCTCAAGTGTTTTGAAAGGAAAAATAAATATTTTTAGAAAAAAAATGGTGACCTGACACACCGAAATTAATGTCCGGTGGTGACTCTGAGTTAATTCTTTTGAATACATTTTTTGTCAATTTTCTAATGGAAACCCCTTTTCGAGCTTTTTACTAAATCTCTTTAATTAATTTAAAAGGTTTTAGTTAGGTAGGTTTGTTGAAAAAAGGGGTATGACACTTAGGCAGGATTCGCCCCTCCGGAGTCTGACATACCATCAGCGAGTGCAGGTACCGTATAGTGCTGAGTGACCGAGTGTGATGAGTGAGAATTGAGACAGTCAAATTGATTACTCTGAGAGAGGGAGTACGTGAGGTTATCATTGTGATGCATTACCTTTGACATGTAGATATAAAGATGTGACATTTCTTAATCAATCATACTTGGCATATTTCATCTATGTTGACCTTAAACTATTAAACTTGAAAGTATATCTACATTCTCGTACTGTGTACCATCTGATTATGAGTTTCTCTGGGGTTTTATTGTCATATTTCTTGTCATATATGTATTGTTGTAATCTGAATTTGGATGGTACCTTTCTGAGCTCGTCGCTGCTTTTAGCCTAAGGTTAATCTTGTTACTTATTGACTATATTGGGTCAATTGTACTCATACTACACTTTACACTTCGTGTGCATATTCAGGTACCTGTGGGCACGACAGTCGCTAGCTTTGGAGCTTTGTGTGTTCGTAGACTATTGAGATAGCTGCTTGGTATCCATAAACCTTAATTCTCCTTTTTAGTTTATTAGTATTGTTTTATCTTTCTAGACAGTATTTTAGCAGTCAAACTATGTGACTATATTGTTATTTAGATGCTCATATACCCAGTGACACCCAAATTCTTGGGAATTTTATTATTGAGTCGCGGTATTTTCTTATAAATTATTTATGAGGTTTTCACTATTAAACTTATTTTATTACGTTTTCAATTTAAATATGTGTGGTTATTTATGATTGTCGGCTTTCCTAGTATTGCAATAGGCATCATCACAACGTGTGGGATTTTGTGTCATGACAGTTAGTTAGGAAGTTCAACTTCCCAACCAATTTTTTGTAGTAGGTAGGATCCTCTAACAATGCTCCCTCTTTGGCTTTGAGTTTGACAATGGGATCAAGAGGAGATGACATGCTGGTACACCCCAAGCAATCAGATTCTTTTAACAAATCAAGGGCAAATTTTCTCAATAAATCCCAGGAAGTAATGCAAACAACCCAAATCTTTAACTATGATTCTTCATGTAGAAACTCTTCAACTGCTCAATCTCATGGGGATTGGTTCATGTTAAGAGCACATTATCCACATATACTGCCAAGAATACCACTAAATCTCCTTCTTTCTTGTGGAATAGTGAATAATCATGAAAGGAATGTTTGTAACCCCTAGAGCACAAGGCTTCAGTCAACTTAGCATACCATTGTATGCTAGCATACTTCAAGCCATAAATGACTTGTTTAGTTCACAAACAAGTCCCGGTTTCTCTACTGTCAGACTAGGTGGCACCTTCATATAGACTTCTTCATGAAAATCTACATGTATAAATGCAATATTCACATCGAATTGATAGATCTTCCAGCCTCTTTTTACTGTATCAGCTAACAATGCTCTAATGGTTGTCATTTTCACTGCTAGGGAGAAAATTTCAGGGTAATCAATACCCATTCCTTGAGTGAAACCCTTCACAACTAGTCTGGCCTTGAACCTCTCAGTGTTGCTCCTATCTACTTTATATTTGACTTTTTATACCTGTTTGCAATCAATTGCCTTCTTTCCGATAGGTAGGGAACTAAGTCCCAAGTGTGATTAGCATATAAAGCTTTAAATTCTCGATTCATTGTTGATTGCCAGGCAGGATTAATAGCAGCCTCACCATATGAGGTTGGTTAACTGTCATGATAAATATTTCAACAATAGCCTGACTAGCATGAGTTAGTACATTGGGTGCAATGTGGTTATTGTGAGAAAATAAAGCAGAAATAGAGGTCTGATTGGTTGTATTTAAATTTTTTTGTTAATTGGAAATTGAGATAATGTAGTCTTTCGGGTAAGAGGGAGTTTTAGGTTCCCTATGTGACCTTAATTGTTGAGTAGATTGTGGGCTATGAGGATGTTGTGTTATTGAATGGTCAGCAATGACAGGTGATTAAGGCGTATTGGATACAATAGGGTGACACAGGTGTAACAATAGGTGAAATAGGGAAAGAATTAGGTGGCATTCCATTATGTGTGGCAGATGACATTTCATTAGATGTCTCTTGAAACCCCTTAAACCTCTAGAACATGGTCTGAAAAATGATCTTCAGTATCATTAAAACATGCAGGATGTGGAAGTGAACTAGGTACAATAGGAAATGAATCAAAATTGGAATCATATGAAATTGCAAAAGGAAAAACACTCTCATGGAAGATTACATTCCTGGAAATATGTACCTTTCTATTGGTTAGACTCAATACCTTGTATCTTTTTGTTTTAAAGGGATATCCCACAAAGACATGAAGGGTTGTTCTAGGCTCAAATTTATCTATAAGTACTTTAGGAGCAGTTGGATAACATAAGCAACCAAAGCTCCTCGTGTACAAATAATCTGTCTTTATTTAGTACAAGATTTCAATATTGGAATCATATGAAATTGCAAAAGGGAAAACACTCTCATGGAAGATTACATTCCTCGAAATATGTATCTTTGTAGTGGTTAGACTCAATACATTGTATCTTTTTGTTTTAAAGGGATATCCCATAAAGACATAAGGGTTGTTCTAGGCTCAAATTTTTCTATAAGTACTTTAGGGGCAGTTGGATAACATAAGCAACCAAAGCTCCTCATGTACAAATAATCTGTCTTTATTTAGTACAAGAGTACAAGGCTCAAATTTAATCTGTCTTTTAAGGTAGGTAGTCTATTTATGATATAGGTTGCAATCAAAATAGATTTTCCCCAATATATATGCGACAATTTGGACTGGAATAGAAAGGCTCTTGTTGTCTCTAGTAGCTATTTGTGTTTTCTTTTCACCACACTATTTTGTCGTGGTGTGTAGGAATAAATTCTCTAATGTACAATGCCTTTGGACTGAAAAAAGAAATTAGCTTCATTGCTAGTAAATTCAAGCTGATTATCTAATCTGATGGATTTTATGGTAGTATTGAACTGGTTTTCAATCAGGGCTACAATGGATTTGAAGAAAGGAATAGGAAGGACATTATACTTTCAGGGTTCAATGTCATATTCCCAATTTCAGTCACCTTTACCCTATGACCATTAGGAAGTGTAATTAAGATAGGATATGGTAAGATTATGATACTGGATAATGAGGATTTATTGAATGTCATGTGGATTGATGCACCTAAATTTATGATCCATATGTCAGTTTTTATTTGAATATTTGCATGAAAGTTTTCTAAAATCAACAGAAGTGACTTTACTTGAATAGACTATCATACCTGCAAAATTTACAGCTCCATTGATCACAACGCTTGGTCTCTCACCACCATTTTCAATCTGAAAGTGTTGTAGAAGGTTGACAAGCTTTCGATGTTGCTCCTTAGTAAGGCTTACATTTTAATCCCAAGCCATAGAAGTTGTATCAGTTGATGTCCCATGTACATTTTCTACTGTTCTCCTTCCTTTCCATTCATTTTCTCTGTAGTCCTTGTAGTTTTGACTTGTATTATGAGTGTTTTGAAAATGTTGAGGGTAACCATGCAATTTGTAATATTTATCTTTTGTATATCCTGGTTTTTGGCAATAATTGAACATGGACAGAGACCTATTATTTCCAGAATAGTTATTGTTTAGTGAATAATTAGTTCTAAAATTATTTGACCTTGTGGTGTTCACGTTCAGCGAGGCAGAATTGATGACGAATTGATTACTTGGCTTAATTTCCCTTTGCTTTTCCTCCTGAACTAACCAGCAAAAATCTTGAGCCATTATTAAAGGTAATAGATTCATCATGAGGATGCTTCCTCTGACTATAGTGTAAAACGCGTTTAAGACCATAAGAAATTGGATTAATCTCATAACCTGCTCTATCTTATGTATGTTTTCTTTGTCTTCGCATATGCAATGATGGCTACATTGACTCTTGACATTCAGAATGCTCAATTTTTCCAACAAATTCTTCATTTTGGTGTAATAAGCAGTGATGTCCATGTTTCCTTGAGACAAATCATTAATTTCCTTTTGGATTTGGTACAGGTTTGCACTATTCGTATGATCGTAACAATCTTCAAAATCTTTCTACAATTCGACTGCATTATTAACGTATTCAACTCCATCGGCTATCTCCTTAGCTGGAGAATTCAGAATCTGGGATGTGATCGTACCGTCGCACCTCTCCCACATGTGATATATTAGTGATTTTAGATCTGGATTTTTACATTCACCATTTATGAAACCTAATTTGTTCTTTACCAATAGCGATCTCAATACACCTCTTCTCCATGAACAATAACTATTGCTGTCAAACAGAACTTGAACCAGCATCGCACTAGGATAATCTGACGGATGTATGTAGAAAGGACAACTCAAATCAATACCATATCCTTTAATTGATTCAGCACTGGTTTCAACATCAGATTGTTCAATTTCACGGTAACAACCACGATTTAAAGAAATAGGTTATTAAGTTTCGAAGGCTCAAAATAATCTGTTGAATCCTAATTTTCTAGAAAATTAGACCTAAGTCGCAATAGCATGTGCGAATTGAGCAATTGAGAATGAGTATTAAATAACATGAATCTGGAATGAGAGAAAGAACATGTGCTTCTCTAATACCATATCAAACTTAGCTCGAACTGAGCTACAATGGAGGTCGAAAGCTTCTGGAAAGAAACAGTACAGAGAAAAAAAATCAGAGAGCGCGTGAGTTGAGAAGAAGAAATCTCAAACTGATTAATTGTGTGTAAGTCCCCTTATATACAACTAGAAACAGAAGTATAAAATATCTAATCTAATGTGACTACACCTATCACATGCCAATACTAACTAACTCTTAACCGCTGACTCAGTACATACTAACTAATCTGAAAAGAGAAAAGATATAGGATAAATATTTTAATCTCAATAATTCTGAAAAGCAAAAAGAATCAAGTAGAATAGGATCTATTAAGAAGATAAATTTATTACACAAATAAAGTAAAGTCCTTTTGTTATATGAAACCTTTCCACGGTAGAAAGAAAGAGGAAAAAATATAATCCGAAAAATAGTGTGAAATAAGAAAATTTATCGAATTGAGGTATTCTTAATTTTATATTAATGTGAAAATATGCATCTCCCTTACTTTTTTATGAAGAAGGGAAATTCAGACCCAGAGAAACGCAATGAAAATTTAAAAGTGATCCAATCCTTCTTCAAACGCTATAAAGTCAAAGAAAATGAAGAAATCATCAAGAGTGTTTGATATGATAGGAGGGATATAAGCGACTGATTTTTTGAGTGATACCCCAAACCACATGCAAAATAAGCAAGTATTTTATGAGATGGTATAATAGTGTGTTGAAACCCACTCTGGAGCCACACCTACACAACTTGCCTAGAAGGGTTGTGCGCATGACCCCGCCCAAGTTATATTTTATTGTTTCCTTCTATCTCTCTCTCATCTCTCGACCCTTCTAGGGTTTCTCATTCCTCTTTTCATCATAGCTCACTAAGCTTCATTCTAATATGGTATTAGAGCGTGAATTCTAGTTCTCTATATCGTGAGCTTCTTTTCAACGGTGTTGTCTAGGAATTTCATTAGGATTAATTTTTGGTTAAAACTACAGACGTTGTTGAGGTATCTATTTCCGGATGAAAATTTTGGATTTATACTCAAATTGAACTTTGTGTCACTCGTACTAGTGAGAATTTATGGTAGTGAGACGGATTCGACGAAATGGGATATCGACTCAGTCTAGGGTTTTCGGTGTATATAAGACCTTACTACTTCAAGTTTTCAGAATAAGGCTAGTAATATCATTCTAATATGTGCACTTGAGGACTATTCTAATATAATTTAGAGTTTACATTGTATATATTTCATGTTTGCGTGTCATTACACTAGACTCATTCTCAGTTTAGTACGAATTAGTTGTTATGTACTCTTGCTTGTTTGGTTGTTCTTAGCTAGGTTATGATATGGGTAGCACTATGGATAATCTCGATTCTCCTTCAATTTCTACCTATGAGGGTTTCGTACCTTTCACACTCGATCTATCTCATCCCTTTTACATGCACCCCTATGACAGTCTTGGTAGCCAACTAGTGCATGTACCATTTAATGGGTATGATTTTGTAAATTGGAGAAGTAGTATAGTCGCTTCTCTCTCATTCAAAAATAAATTAGGGCTTTTAGATGGTCAAATTTCTCAACCTGCCCTTAATTTCCCTTATTACCCGTACTGGAAGAGATGCAATGATATGATGAAAGCCTGGATCACTAATTCTATGTCTAAAGATATATCTACCAGTGGTATGTGTCTTAGGACTACAGAAGAAGTTTGGACTAATAGTAAAGAGCTATTTGGGCAATCTAATGGGTCCAAATACCTTCAAATTTAAAGAGAAAGTAGCTCAATTGTTTAGGGTTCATCAGATATTGCTACATATTTCACCAATCTTAGAAGCCTTTGGGATGAGTTGAATTACTCATATGTAGGACATATATGCTCTTGTGGAGATCTTCCCAAATTCATAGAAGATCAATAACTTTTTCAGTTCCTCAATGGGCTTAATGACTCCTAATTAACTGTAAAAATTACAATTATGATCATGAATCCCTTGTCAACTATCTCTTCTACAACAAGATGAAAACCAAATTGAAACTTCATCCACCATTCCAAATTTTTCAAATGAATAATCTTCTTTCTCTGTCTCTTCAATTTCTACCACAACTAATAGAAACTTTAACCAAAGGATCAACTTTGATTACATGAAGAATATATCTTCTATGTCTTTCAAATATTTCAAGGAACTTGGCCAAATAGTGCATAAATGCTACGGGTTGCATAGTTTCCCTACAGACTTCAAGTTTACCAAAAAATAAAAATGAGTCCAGACTAACATTCCATATGGTCAACAAAGTGCTTCCACAACACAATCTTTTGGGAACTCTGCTACCAAGGAGCAATATCATCATCTGATGACTCTATTCCAACAAGCTAGTTGTCTCCTGGTATTGGTTCTAGGAATTTCCCTACTAAGAATTATGGGTTCACACACTTTGTAGGTTTGTCTACTTCTTATGTTGTAGATTCTATTACCTCTCATTAAGGGTGTATTGTGTCCCGGGCCGGGCTTTGTGGGCCTAGGTTCTGGCAGTCCCTGGCTTCGTGGGCTTGGCGGGTGAGACCAGCCCGTGAGGGGCCTAAGCCCACAGTGGTCCTTGGCTTAGCAGGCCGGGAGTGGCGGGCCTGGCTGGCTTTTTTTTTTTTTAAGGCAATATCTTGTATAGTAGTTATTAGTATAGTATAGAATATATTTTATATAGTATACTAGTTATTAGTATAGTATATATAATATATATTTCACTGTATATTGTATTGTAGTAATTAGTATATATTATATATTATGTATATATTGTGTTGTAGCAATTAGTATATATTGTATATTATGTATATATTATTGTCCAAAATGGAATATCTTTCTTAGTCTTCCTTCCCTCAATGAAATGAGCACAACAAGGTACTAATACCACCATTAAAATGAGAAGAAAAAAATAAAAGAAGTTGTGCCAATGGTGGTACTAGTAATTAGTATATTGTGTTGTAGTAATTAGTATATATATATATATATATATATATATATATATATATATATATATTCTCTTATATATTTTCTTGTTGTATATATTGTATGTTATGTATATATATTCTCTTAAATATTTTCATGTAGTATATATATTATAACGTATATAGTTATATATTTTGCTGTAGTATATATATTGTATCTATTATGTATAATGTATATATGTTCTGTTATATATATTGTATCTTATGTATATATGTTATTACTTATATATTTTCTTGTAGTTTAGGTTGTATGTTATATATATATATATATATATATATATATTGTAGCTAATAAATAATTCGAAGTAAAGACAAAGAAATATTGAGAAAAAAGAAATTCAAGGGTATGTCTTATAAATTTTATTACCCAAAATGGCATATCTTTCTTAGTCTTCCTTCCCCCAATGGAATGAGCACAACAAGGTACTAATACCACCATTAAAAGGAAGAAAAAAAACTAAAAGAAGATGTGCCAATGTACAAGTTACATCATAATCTACATTGTATCTCTAACAAATCTCATAAATCCGTCAAGGTTAGGAGGAGGTTGTGTTGGTGGTGGTGAAAACGAAGCTTGTTCATCACCACTTCCGGGCGAAGCCGAATCCTTCGAAAGTTCCGCTATCATTTCTTCATAAGCTTCATCTATCGCCGGTTGTGATTCTGCAATTCCAAAGTTTCTTCTTTCCGCGCGGATCCAATCTCTAAGAAGTACCGATTTTTCCAAGCTATTCCTCATCTTCGCTCAATGATCACCTATTTGTAGTCTTGCTTGACTGAAAGCGCTCTCCGATGCAAAAGTATAAGGTAAGCACATAACAGTAATTATCTTTGCTAATTCTTCACGATCACTATTTGGATCGTAATATAAAATACCTCCGGTGACAGTGTTAATTCTTGCTTGAACTAGATTTGAACCTGTACTAGGGTTAACCGCAGAATCTAAACTTGTCCCCTCTTGTTGCGCTTGCATTTGAAAAAATCTAGCCCTATCTGTAGGGTGTATTTTTATGTGCCTAGTCAAACTACCCGTGCCGCTACGGTCTCCTGTAAATTTATGAACCAGTAATTTCCCACAAGTTTTACACTTAGCCTTATTTAGTTCTCTTACTTGAGTAAAAAAAATTCCAAACTAATGATGTTTCTGGACGTTTAGTGGGTTGTCTACTAAAAGTTGGAGTTTCTACAGGTGGGTGGACCGGTGCATTACTTGAGTTATGAACAGGACTAGTAGGTGTATCATCTAAATCTGGTGCTTAGGTTTCATCATCATCATCACCATCCTTAGCTTCCTCTAAGATAGGTTCATTAGGATAAAGAGCATTCATAATTTCATCATCTAATCTATCAGCTACTGCAACATCATGTAGAAATTCACTATCGGTAAATTGAAAACAATGGTGATCATTATCAAGCATTACGGGAGGCGGAAGAGGACGTCTAGGTTGACAACTACTTTCAACTTGCTTATCTTTTATAGGTCGGGGAGCTGGGGGAAGGCTAGTATTGTGGCCATTACTTTCACTGATTTTACCTTTTCCTCTACCGAACATTTTTTTCAAAGAAAATGCCATACTAATTATAATTATGCAAACTAAACCACACAAAAATATATTGTTAAAACGTAAGAGCTGAAACGAGTTTACCGGATTGCCGAACAACTTCTTGAAAATTAAAAATTGTTGAACACTTGAAAACTTCAATTCAACAACTTCACAAATTTTCACGAATTTTCAACAATAAATTAAGCAATTGTAGTAGAAAGATTGAAAGAGATTGAGAGAGATTGAGAGATATAAATGAATTGGTGAATAAAAATGAAAGAATGAGGGAGTATTTATAATTGAGATATGGAAAAAAGTTTAATTTTATAAAGTTTGGGGTTAAATTAAAATTTGGGGGCCAAATGGCTATTTTATAAAGTTTCAAACTGCTATATTTGAAATTGAGCCATTACTTATTTTTAATAAAAAACAATTTTAAAAAAACCGTTGGGCCCGTTTAGGCCCTCCATGCCCGGCCAGGGCCCGGCTGACGGTCCCGGACTCACGGGCTTTCATTCTTGGACCGGCCGTCACGGACCTATAGGTACCACCAGGCCCTGGACCGGCCCACCAGGCCCACTAGGCCCACCAGTCCCGCCATGACCGCGGGCCCGGTCCGGTCCGGTTCAGGTCCGGGCCACAGTGCACCCTTACCTCTCATGTGTGTGCATCTTCTCAGTTAGGCATAAACCCTTGAATATTGAATTCAGGGACAACAAATCACATGAACCCACACAATATTTACTTCACAAACTTGTACCTTTACCTAAGCCTTTTCTTGTCACTCTACCTATTGGATATAAAGTAAAGATTTTATCAATTGGTTGTCTCCATCCCAGACATGATATAACCTTACTTAATATCCTACTTGTACTATATTTTTATTTTAATCTAATTTCTAAACATCAATTGATTTTTCAATTGAATTAAATAACCATTCTTACCAAGTCTAATTGTTCTCCACAGAGAGGTCGATAGTAATTGGTAAGACGGCTGGAAGGCTATTCTAACTTCACCGTGATGCTGATTTGTTTCTGACTTCATATTTGTCTTACTCTTTTTCTTATTTTGTGTCATGTAATAAGTATGAGTTTGTTACATCCCCTGTAAATATTCGTCCATGTAATAAAACACATGTTGTAAATAGAATGGATTTGTTTTGGCATAAAGATTGGGGTATATGTCTTTTCATAGAATGAAATCTATTGTTTTCTAATTGATAAAGTATGTTCAAAACAATATTTTATTTGTTCAATTTGTCCAATGGCTAGGCAATAAATATTACCTTTTCATGATAGTCAAATTCATTATACTTCCTCATTTCAGTTAGTACATATTGATGTTTAGGGACCCTATAATACTAAAACTTATAATGGTTTTAGATATTTTTTTACATTAATTGATGAATATAGTAACTTGAACTAATCTTTTATCTTGTAAAAGTAATACACTCCATGTCCTTAAAGCTTTTACTTCCATGGTTAGAGTGCATTTCAAGTCTTCAGTTCAAACCTTTACATACAATATTTATGAACTTGGTAGTAATTTTGAGGTTGCTACTTTCTTTGTCAATCAAGGTATTCTACACCAAATAGAAATTTCATACACTCCACATCAAGATGGAGTTGTGGAAATAAAGCATAAACACTTGTTAGAAGTATCTATAGCTCTTCTTTTTCAATCGAATTCCACGGAGACTGTATTAACTGCCACTTACCTCATTAATAGAATGCCTTTAGCCATTTTGAACAATATTTATCCTTTTGAAAAATTACATGGATATCAACCACCTTATGATCATTTAAAGTCATTTGGTTATTTGTACTTTTCCACTTCCTCAAATTTTGGCAAAGCAAATTCCAATCTATAGCTCATCTCTTTTTTCTTCTTGGGGTACCATGTGGTAAAAAGAGTTACAAACTCCTGAACCTATCTACTTTCACTATTTTTTATTCTTAGGGATGTAGTGTTTTATGAACATGTTTTCCTTTATAATTCAACAGAACCCCCTTATCGTGCCTACTTCTTCCTCTCTACCTTTTTGTGGTCATTCATCTTCCTCCTGCATCTGCAAATTCTCCTACCATTGATAGTTCATGTTTGGAAAGAGGCAATGCTAAAGGAATTTCAAGCTCTTGAGTCAAACCAGACTTAGGACATTGTTCCTCTTTCTCCTTACAAGAACGCCATCCCTTGTAAGTGGCTTTACATGATTAAATAAAAGGAAGATGGATCCATTGAAAGGTACAAAAGCAAGGTTTGTCATCGGGGGTGACACTCAAAAGGAAGGTATTTACTTCCCTCAGACATTTTTCTCTGTTGTCAAACTAACAACCATCAAATGCTTGCTCACCTTAGCTATTACGAGGGGCTGGACTATTTTTCAGTTGGATGTCAAAAATGCCTTTTTTTATGGAGATCTTCATGAGGAGGTTTATATGAAGATTCCCCCTAGCCTGGATGCATCATCTACCTCTGATTCTCCTCCTTCGGTATGAAAACTCAACAAATCCTTATATGGCCTCAACAGACTTCCAGACTGTGGTTTTCTAAGCTGTCTAAAGCCCTGCACTCCAAGGGCTACATTTCCAGTCTCATTGAGTACTCCTTATTCACAAAGTATTCTTTCGGTTCTCTGGTAGTGTTGGATGTATATTTTGATGACATCATGTTGACTGGTGATGCTATTTCTGAAATCAATTACTTAAAATTGTTGTTGGACACCTAGTTTAAAATCAAGGACTTAGGTCTGGTTCATTATCTTCTAGATTTGGAGATCTCTCAACATTCCCAAGGCTATCTCATGAGGCAACACAAATACGCAACTGATCTTCTAGCAGAATTCAACTGCCAGCAATTTTATCCTGTCTCCACACCTCTGGATCCTTTTGTTAAGCTTCATATGGATATGGGAACTCTTATTTCTGATCCAAGTGTCTATAGGATGTTAATTTGGAAGCTTAATTTTTTGCAACACGCCAAGCCTGACATCTCTTTCTCTGTTCCACATCTAAGCCACCTTCTTCAAACCACAGGTTCCTCATATGTTGGTTTCTATCCATGTCTTAAGATATCTTGTGAATGATCCTGCCCATGGTGTATTGCTCATTATTTCTGTTGATATGTCACTTGAGGCGTTTTCTGATTCTGATGGGGATCTAGTGCTATCTCTCGCAAGTCTGTTAGTGGTTTTTATATTACACTTTGTGGAAGTCTTGTGTCTTGGAAGAGCAAGAAACAACCTATCATTCCTTGTCTTCAGCAGAGGCTGAATATAGAACCTTGAGGAAGGTGGTTGGCGACTTAGTCGGTGGGAGAGGGGGGGAGAATTACATGGACATCAACCATCTTGTTTCAACTGGAAAAAACATTCAAGAATCTATCACATCCTTGATACATTCCCTGCCTATTTATCCGCCCCTGCTAAGAAAGATCCAATGTCCATTTTAGCTAAAACAAGCAAGTAACAAATGACAATCAAAAGTCGAATAAATCATTATTTTGTAATTGATCATTATATACAACAACCGAGTGAGATCCCACATGTGGAGTCTGGGAAGTATAGTGTGTACGCAGACCTTATCCCTACTCCGGATGAGTAAAGAGGATGTTTCTGATAGTATTTGATCTTTATATATGGAGTTAAAATTCATGGAAATTTTATGTTATCTAAATTCTCACTCACAATTGCGAATTATTATCAATAGAAAAGAACATTACCCCCTATTTGATCTAAAATTCTTGATCCATCTTGCATATAACGTCTCAATTCTGCCACTTCCACTTCTATTACTAAGGGGAGTACTGGTTTAATTTTCCTCGGATAAATGTGACATCAACTATTCAGAACATTCTCAACATGTTCATAATATCTTCAATAGATTTGAAATCACATTTCTTGTAAAGCAGATTTATTTTGCAGAAGGAAGATTACACTAGTTTCAAATTAACTAGGATATTTTGTTACATTTCAGATACAGCCTAAGAAAATGATGAACAAGTAAATAATTTACAAAGCAAAAACTTGCACGCCAGAAGCGAGGATGGAAATAAAGGTGTTCCTAATCTATCTGAACTTGTTGTGTATGTATAATTGTATATACTGGAAATCCATCATTAATGTATAATGTTAATTTGATTGGCTGTGCATAAAATAATCTCTAATCGTCCTCTTCAAAGAGGATGGAGGATTCAGAACCGAAGAAGGGCTCTTGCTTGCAGCTTCTGGAGTTGTCTCAAAGTTCTCTTCAACTTCAAAACTCTGAAAATGTTTCATCTTATGTGACTTTGGAGTGCTGATTTCAGGAGTCTTAGTTGAACTAGGCAAGTTTTCTGAATGATAGTCAGACTCATTCTTGATGCTTTCTGGTTTTTCATCAGTGAACAGCTCGCGACGTTCTATGTTAGTAAGTCCCATTACTCTTCTTCGTATGGACGATGGAGATCTTGTGTTTGAGTAACAACTGCTTTGAATGTTCCAAAAGCGCATCTGACAAGGAGTTTGAAAATAGTACATTGGAACCATCTTAATTGAGCAAGCAATCTCACAACAAAAAAAAAAAAAAAAAAAGATAAGCTAACGCAAACAACATCATGTTCTTTTTTGTTTTAACATTATGGATTTGATCGTGCTGACGTTGTGCTCATCTGTACAGCTTACCGTGAAATCATCTGATGCTGTAGCAACTTTTCCTGTCTCAGACGGGCACCTGTAGCAGTTGAATATTCAGATGATGGTTAGATTTGCTATAGGGAGAAGTATCAATAATACTGAACAAACTTACCAGTCTACTGCTGTAACTTCTCCATCATGGTTTTTCAATATAAGGGGATCTGCTAGAGGTTTGTTCACCTGAGTCATGAGTATGTTGGAGTTAGTACCACATAAATGGAATCCAGTCAAAAACCTTTGTAGTTACCAAACTGACCTGCCATATATAGGCATTCCCATCACTGGAACCACTGAGTACATGAGCTGCATCAGGACTTATCGCTGACTGAAATTGTCAAAAACTTCTTTAGTTCCACAAAGTTTGTATTCCAAGTTATGATCATGGAAATTGACAATGCCACTCACCTTAACAAAAAAAGAATTAATTTGGCATCCTGTGAAAGTTTTCACTGGCCCTTTTTCTGGCTGAAGCACATTGTAGAGATAGATTCTGAAGAAACACGCAGATCCACAGAAGAACATATTAGATGTTTAAGCTTAATAAGAGAGAATATTAGGTTCTCTTTTTGTACATAATAGGTGCAATCTTCATATTAGCTGGTGAAAATTGGGACTTCGTATGATACTCATCAGAACATTGGCACACCTGCTGTCCATGCATGAAGCAGCAATTAACACACCATTTAAATCTTGAGATAAACTAGATACTCCATGTAATCGCTTTCCCTGAACAATATCGAAAGATGTTATAAATCAATCAAGAATTGCTAAACTATGAACGAGTTGGATCATTTGCCAATTAAAACCAACCGAACAACCTTAACATCCCTAATCATAAAGGAGGGACCAAGTTAAATCATAGTTATTAATGAAACAAATTTTGTGAAATGCTGCTCAATGTTGTGAAGGTCACAGAAAACATCACTAGCATATCATTAACATGGCAATATAACTTTATCATTACCTTATGGGTTGACACATTAGGATGAGGGCATGCCTGGAGAATAGGACTCTTCAGGTTCCTGGTATCCCAAAACTTTATGACACTGAAATTTAAAAGTATAAGCAATGAAAAACACAAATCACACGATAAACCCCAATTTGAAGTGCTTGCTCAATTTGAGGAACATTGCAAGTTTTCTTAGACACCTGTCAACTGCTCCAGCAGTAGCAATGGAGATCTCGTCTTTCAGGTAAAGGACTGAAGTAATGCTCATGGAAGTAGCCTGAAATAATTTCTGGCAGTAAGAAAAAATTGTGCATTCAAAAGAATAGAATAGTGTCATAAAGGAAATCTTCACGAGGACAAACCTTTCCACATTTAACCCGCCTCTGACAAGGAGAAACGTGAGCCTTGTGGACTGCTGCAACTGACCTGAACAAAGAACACATACTAGAGACTGGTTTAAACTTTAAAGCTGCTAACTCTACCTGTATTTTTAAATTCGTAATCTAGTTGCTTTATTTTAACTTTAAGGCTGTTTAGTTGGGAAAGAATACAAACCCAATTTTGCTTATGCTAATGAAACTAGGAGCAAGACAGCAATAGATAATGCTCTTTAATCACCATTTTTATCTTATGGTTATAATAAAGTACTTACGGTATGGAAAGTATCTGACTGCTGCTGCACGAGCTCCTCAAGTCCCATAGGGAAAAGGAGCCATCTCTTGAACCAGATACAATAATATCTATTTAAAAGAAAATCACGTACGGGGATCAGAACATGCTATATCTTTGAGTAAAGAGTATGGAAGGGAAAAAGAGTGATTCAAGGAAGAAGTAGGAAAATCACAAACCTACCCTGATTCGTAGGATGAGAACAAATGGATTTCACACTCCCGGTGTGACCCATTAATGCTCTAATACATTGCTTCTCCTGTGCATCCCATAACTTTATCTGCTCACATACATCAAGATTACTTGTACGCAATGGATATTATCATACAAACTTTGTATAATGACCTTGAGAATCATTAAGTTTCTAGATAATTAAATATCACAGTCAATTGTTACGATCAAGCAGTCAGTATGCAAATGCTACTTTAACCAGATGCTTTGTCCTTAAAGTACATAGAAAAGTTTAAATTGACAACCAAAAACTAACTCAGTTTCTACTACATAAACAAATATCAGATATAGTCACTCACGCATTGATCGCCTGAAGCGGTTAAGATATTTGTATCATCCTGCAAAGATCAAATGTATGTCATGTTAACAAGTTATAACTGAAAAATGATTGCCCAAAAACAAAAATAAAACACATGGAAACTACAGTAGTTTAGCAGATGCCTTTATTCATGTTTCAGCATGTCTAAGCCAATATATCTGCCCGGCTTCATTTTAGGTTTTCCTAGCAAAAACTAAAAAAGATAAATGCGGATTGAAGATTTAGGTATTCTTTTTATGACAGATCTATCAAACTCATACTCTAATACTAATATATTCTTTACAGAAATAAATGCATGGATGACTGATTGGGCTGAAACTATCTTATTTTCTTCTCTTCGAGCATTCAGTTTATTTGTTCCCCAATCGTTGCTTGGAACTCTAAACTCCTTCGTGTGAATCTCTTAGGATGCAATGCGCCAAACTTGCTTCTCTTTCCTGAACATTTTTGGCGCTCCCATATGTTGGTTCTATCAGTTGCTTTAGCTCATGTCTAATATTCAGTAATAGGAATAAGTGTTGCCAATGGCTCATTTAAGGCGCTATTATGCACTGACACTCCGAAAAGCCCTTGCTTAAGTTGCATTTCAATGTAGGCAAGCACTCAGGCATGCGAATCATTGCCCATGAATTCTGTCTTGAATCGACCAGTACTAAACAATAAATATTATCGGCAAGAGACATGTTTTAATCAAGGAAATTCATTATGAATGAATCTTATATATATATATATATATATATATATATAAATTTCTTCTTCATTGCGCCTTTTCTAATAAAGCTTGCACTTTAACTGCACTTTGTGCATAGAGCCCCAATAGACCTACAGCACTTTTTAAAGCTTTTAGCCTTTGACAACATTGAGGAAAAATCCTGGTTATCAAATTAATTTGGAAGCAGAGATGCACCTTGATCCAACATACATCAAATATAGCATTTTCATGAGCGACCCACTCTGAGAACTTAGCTTTTTCTGTAAATTACAAAATTGATCAAGTATAAATCCAATAAATATAACAGCATCGCAAATTTCAGAATTTATGAAGAATTTTCTAATTAATAATTTACCTGCATTTTGCTGGTGTGTTGATGAAGGAGGAAATTTCAACCTAGTATTATACAAGCTAACATAGCCACCCTCATCAGCAACAGCAAGAAAATGTGAATTTTTACTTGTCTGCATAACAACACAATATTAGTATATGACTTGCCAACATGTCAAACTTAAAAAATATTTTACACTATTGGAATTGAGACTCGTTTGATTCATATATCCAACCTTGCAGAACGAGATGGCCATTGGAGGTGGCGTGTTGCCATTGTGCTCAACAGCGAGGGCACCAATTTGGTCAACCTCAGACGATTCAATACTGATATATGGTCTTTTTTTAACTGGACAACAAAGATAAAGTCAGAAAAAATTGTAATCAAATTGATGAACTCGTGTTAATGACAACAGGCAGTTTCAGCATAAAAGCAGTATGTACGCTTCATTTATTTTCTTGAACTCGTAAATTTTAAATCATAGATCCATCTCTAATTAGTATCGATATTAATAACACAAAAAGTTGCAAAACAGAGGAGATCTGAGGACAACCTCGGAGTCCTTGAAGCTCTCTTGATTTGACATCTTGAAAAAAAGATTGATGCTTATTAGATCCTTCCATTTCTATCCACAGCTCTTCAGCGACAAATTTTAACAATGGGGCTGAGTCGTTATCACTTGGAACTCTTCGCTGTCGGCTAGAGATACTTCGGACCCCGTGCTGTAAAGGGTTAGAGTAGATAAGAAGAATGTGCGTGTGCCTAATTGTCTATGTTGCAAATTTGGTCGGATTTTGGCGCGAGGGTTGTCATCCGACAAGGCGGGAAATTTACTTGAAAAATTTTCCCTCTGGCGCCTTGTTGCGTGCGTGGAACTATGCAATTTCGCTGTATCAGAGACCTTTAAAAAATATCATGCTTCAATTATAATACGTGTTATGAAATAATATAAGAACAAGAACAATAACTCAAGAACAAGAGCAAATAGAGAGAAGAGTATAGAGAGTTCTTCTTATTGATACTTAGAGAATGTTAGGAGTTATTTACAATGGTAGAGAGCACCTCTATAAAATAGGGAGGAGGATGATTTAGCTACCAAGAATAGAACTCTAGAATCTCTCTAATTAAAGACATTCACCTTAAATAGAAGTGTATTTATAACACTCCCCCTTGAATGTCTATTCAATGATGTGCCTCGTTAAAACCTTAAAACAAAACCCAATGGGAAAAATTAAAGTAAGGAAAAAGAGTACACATGTTTGAATATGCGCCTATTGGTTGCCTCGTTAAAAACCTCGCAAGGAAAACCCGGTGGGACAAAACCTTGTAAGGAAAAAAGAGCGCAACGCGCATTAACTCCCCCTGATAAGAACATCAATTTATGTCCTTAAGTCTTCGCATCCCGATCTTGTGAACTAGCTTCTTGAAGGTTGACTTTGGTAGAGATTTTGTGAACAAATCAGCCATATTTTCGCTTGAACGAATCTGTTGAACATTGATATCACCATTCTTTTGAAGATCATGTGTGAAGAATAACTTTGGTGAAATATGCTTCGTTCTATCTCCTTTTATGAATCCTCCCTTCAATTGAGCTATACATGCTGCATTATCTTCATACAAAGTTGTGGGTAGTTTATCACACTTCAAACCACATTTGTCTTGGATATGATGTATTATCGACCTTAACCACACACACTCCCGACTTGCTTCATGAATAGCAATTATCTCGGCATGATTAGATGAAGTAGCCACAATTGATTGCTTAGTCGATCGCCAAGATATGGCGGTTTCTCCACAGGTAAACACATAACCCGTTTGAGATCGAGCCTTGTGTGGGTCGGACAAATATCCAGCATCAGCATAACCAACAAGATCCGGGCTGCAATTCTTGCCATAAAATAAGCCCATATCGGTAGTTCCCTTTAGGTACCGCAATATGTGTTTGATCCCATTCCAATGTCTCCTCGTAGGAGCCGAGCTAAATCTTGCTAAGACATTAACTGAAAATGATATGTCAGGTCTTGTAGTATTTGCAAGATACATTAGTGCGCCAATTGCGCTAAGATATGGTACTTCAGGACCAAGTAGCTCTTCATTCCTTTCTTGTGGTCGGAATGGATCTTTGTTCACATCAAGTGATCGAACAACCATCGGTGTACTTAAAGGATGTGCTTCATCTATGTAAAACCGTTTCAATACCTTTTCTGTATAGGTAGATTGATGAACAAAAATTCCGTTTGCCAAATATTCAATTTGCAAACCAAGACATAGTTTAGTCTTTCCGAGATCTTTCATCTCGAATTCATCCTTTAGATAATCAATTGCCTTTTGGAGTTCTTTAGGGGTTCCAATAAGGTTTTTGTCATCAACATATACAGCAAGTACAACAAATTCCGATGTTGTTTTCTTTATAAAAACACACGGGCAAATGGCGTCATTTATATAGCCTTCTTTTAACAAGTACTCACTAAGACGATTATACCACATTCGTCCAGATTGCTTTAGACAATACAAGGATCTTTGCAATTTAATTGAGAACATTTCCCGAGATTTTGAGTTATGCGCGTTTGGCATCTTGAGTCCATCGGAAATTTTCATGTATATCTCATTATCAAGTGAGCCATAAAGATAGGCAGTAACCACATCCATTAAGTGCATGTCAAGCTTTTCATGGACAGCAAAACTTATGAGATAACGAAAGGTTATCGCATCCATTACAGGCGAATATGTCTCTTCATAATCGACACCAGGCCTTTGAGAAAAACCTTGTGCAACAAGGCGTGCTTTATATCTTTGTACCTCGTTTTTCTCATTTCTTTTGCGTACAAAGACCCATTTATAGCCGACAGGCTTAACACCATTAGGTGTTTTAACTATAGGGCCAAAAACTTCACGTTTTGCCAGCGAATTCAATTCTGATTGAATTGCTTCTTGCCACTTTGGCCAATCCTGTCTTTTTCGACATTCTTCAACAGATTGAGGTTCGAGATCCTCACATTTTTGCATAATGCTAGATGCTACATTATAAGCAAAGGCATTATCTACCACAATATCCACTCGATTAATATTTGCCTCAATATTAATTGGATTTAGGGATAGTTCCGTATTTTCCAGAGTCTCGGGCTCAATGGATTCTTCATGAATCTCAGAATTTGTTAAATCATGAGATTCTTTCGTGGTGTCATTTTGATCGTTCTTTTTCCTCTTTCTAGGATTTCGATCTTTGGAACCTAATGGTCTGCCACGCTTCAGGCGTGCATTCGACTCATTGGATATGACACTAGATGATTGTCCAACAGGGACATCAATACGGATTGGAACATTAATGTGGGATTTCGTTATCCTTTTCAAGTCCGTAAATGCGTCAGGCATTTGATTTGCTATTCTTTGCAAATGGATAATCTTTTGTACCTCTCTTTCACAAATAGAGGTATGTGGATCAAGATGAGATAATGATGCATTTTTCCACAAAATTTCCCGTTTGGTTTCACCAACTTCTCCCCCTAATTTTGGGAAAAGTGTCTCATCAAATCGACAGTCTGCAAATCGTGCAGTAAACAAGTCGCCTGTCAATGTTTCGAGGTAGCGAATGATGGAGGGCGATTCAAACCCAACATATATTCCTAACCTTCTTTGCGGACCCATTTTTGTGCGGGATGGCGGTGCAATAGGCACATATACTGCGCATCCAAAAATCCTTAAATGGGATATATTGGGTTCATGACCCAAAACCAATTGCAACGGGGAATATTTGTGTCAATTCGTCAGTCAGAGACGAACTAGCATCGCTACATGCAAAATGGCATGACCCCAAACCGAAGTGGGCAGCCGACGAACTAGTTATTGCTGCATGCAAAATGGCGTGAACCCAAACCAAAATGGGCAGCCGACGAACTAGCATTGCTGCATGCAAAATGGCGTGAACCCAAACCGAAATGGGCAGCCTCGTTTTCATGAAGAATTCAAGATTATTCTCATCTATTGTCTCAATATGATATCCATTTTGAATGATATCTTTAAAACTCAACAAGTTCCTTTTAGACTTGGAGGAGAACATTGCGATTGATATCATTAAAACTCAACAAGTTCTTCTTAGACTTGGAGGAGAATATTGCATTCTCTAAGATAAACGTCATGCCTTTGGGCAGAGTTACAGTTGCTCTTCCGGAGCCTTCAATCAATTTACTTCCCATGGTTTGACATATAAAAGAAATACAAGAACATAAGAATAAACAAGTTCAATTCTTTTGTGTCACATAATATTTTCAAAATCTGCTGCTAACATGACTAACAAAATCAGATATGTTATCCATTACTTTGCAGTAAAATTTCAGTTTAAACGTTTTCTTCAAACAATCGATTGTTACTTACAAACAATCGATTGTTGAACATTGACAATCGATTGTTATGCATAGACAATCGATTGTTAGCTATTTTGAAAAAACTTCAGATCACACTATCTTAAGACAATCGATTGTTATGCATAGACAATCGCTTGTTGGCTATTTTAAAAAAATTCCAGAGCACACTGTTTCAAGACAATCGATTGTTATGCATAGACAATCGATTGTTGGCTATTTTGAAAAATTCCAGAGCTTACTGTTTCAAGACAATCGATTGTTTAGACAAAGACAATCGATTGTGGATGATTTTTGAAAAATTCCAGATTACACTGTCTTAATGACAATCGATTGTTAGACAAAGACAATCGATTGTGGATGATTTTTGAAAATTTCCAGATTACACTGTCTTAATGACAATCGATTGTTAGTCAACGACAATCGATTGTTGATCAATTGTTTTTCAACTTTAATGCGAATATAGTTGATAATCGACTAGTTTTTCAGGCTAGTCGATTATCCCTACTGAAAATAAAAATTTTATTGATATTTGAGCATATTGAAGATATTCTAAAGAACTACTGCTAACATTGCATCACGAACTAACTAATACGAGCTAATACTAATGACTATTAGTTTATTCACTAACTAATACAAATAAGTAGAACAAAATCAAATAACTCCATCTTCTTTCATCACGGATCCATCGCCGATTAGGTGGGCTATTTTCCCATCGGGTTGCTCAAAGAAGTCTGCCACATCCAGGTGGGTGATGTCCTCATTGTCGTCATAGACAAAATTTGTTTCAGGGCCTTTTCTCTTTCGAGATGCTTGATAAAGGTCAACCAAGTGTCTTGGTATACGGCAAGTCTTTGACCAGTGCCCTTTCCCACCGCAACGATAACATATCATTTCTGAACCATTTTCCTTAGGATCTTCATGACCCCGTTTCTGCTTTCGGCGGTTATCTCTCTTCGGGGGGTGACAGACTTCATTGGAATTTCTTCCTTGTCTACGTCCCTGGCTATGACCCCGTTTACGACCATGACCATGGTCCTTTTCATGTTTGGCATAATGAGAGTGCACCTTATCTGCTTCAGACAGTGGTGTAGACCCAGTGGGTCGATTTTCATGATTTCTCATGAGCAGGTCATTATTTCGCTCAGCCACTAGTAGAAGAGAAATCAGTTCAGAGTACTTTGTAAAGCCTTTCTCTCTGTACTGTTGTTGCAGTACTATATTGGAGGCATGAAACGTTGTAAACGTTTTCTCAAGCATATCATAATCGGAGATATTATCCCCGCATAGCTTCAATTTAGAAGTAATTCTGAACATAGCAGAATTATATTCAGAAACGGACTTAAAGTCCTGGAGCCTCAGATGAGCCCAATCATATAATTATATTCAGAAACGGACTTAAAGTCCTGGAGCCTCAGATGAGCCCAATCATATCGTGCTTGTGGCAGAGTGACCAACTTCAGGTTGTCATATCTCTCCTTTAAGCCGTTCCACAAGACGAGTGGATCCTTGACGGTGAGATATTCAATCTTCAAACCTTCATCAAGGTGGTGGCGCAAGAAAATCAAGGCCTTCGCACATTCTTGGGTGGATGCTTTTTCTCTATCTTTGATGGTGTCTCCGAGACCCATAGCATCTAAGTGGATTTCAGCATCCAACACCCATGTCATATAGTTCTTGCCCGAAATTTCAAGGGCAACGAACTTTCTTTTTGTAATGTCAGACATAATCGAAAATTAAATTAGGAAGAGGGAAATACCTTAGATTTCTCGAGAATGGTTCTTGAGACGGTAGAGTCTCGTGCTGATAACGTGTTATGAAATAATATAAGAACAAGAACAATAACTCAAGAACAAGAGCAAATAGAGAGAAGAGTAGAGAGAGTTCTTCTTATTGATACTTAGAGAATGTTAGGAGTTATTTACAATGGTAGAGAGCACCCCTATTTATAGGGAGGAGGATGATTTAGCTACCAAGAATAGAACTCTAGAATCTCTCTAATTAAAGACATTCACCTTAAATAGAAGTGTATTTATAACAATACGAGAATTATTAGTATACTCAAAATTTAATTTGGAAAATTTGTGCTTCTAGTCCCTTAAATATCAATAAATTATGATTGTGTTCATTGTACACTTTGGTTAAATACGTTTAACCTCCGATTAATTGAAATATGCATTTTTTATCCTTTTGCTCGTGAATATTCACAAATGAAATGAATTACTCCTATTAACCATTATATGATTTAATTATCCATGTATAATATTTAGGTTGTATTGTTATTACTCCATATATATGAGAGTAGGGTTGTCAAATGGGCAAGTTTGGCTGGTTTTGGACATGTCGAAATAGGCTGAGTCAATAAATGAATGGGTTAATGACCCACCCAAAAATTATTTGGGCTGACACAGGATGGGTCAAGATGGACTAAAATTTGGGTCATAGCCCAATCCCGCCAACTCTTATCCAGATTTAATTAATGTGTGTTGTTTTCTTAAAATTATTTAATTATAAATTAGACTTTTTTCTTTTATTATGGTCATATATAACATATAAAAAATATTTTAAAGGTATTTTTATTTAGTCGTAAAACGGTACAATTGAATTTGTAACGTAGCTTATAGACAAGCGAATCAATTTGATTTCAAAATGGTAAATAAATTAAATAAAATGCAAGATTTAGTGTTGTAATCAATATAAGACATCAAATAGCTTGGTTACGGGAGCAAAGCTTCCGAAGGCAGTAATGAAAATATTAATATGCAAGAAATAAAGTGTTATTGAGCTTTTGAATAATAGGTAGCGTAAGTTTGTCAAAAAATTCATATCCTTGACAATGGTTCTTGAAGTCATTATTTATAGTTATACCTAGGGAGGTCCTAGGATCAAACCCCTTTTAAATGACAATTATGAGAGGCCATTGATGAATATGTGACGGTATGTTATGAATGCCAAAATTCTCTATAACGGACTATACATTTAATACTGAAGAATATTCCTCATTGAATGCCCTCATGGGGCAAACATTCGTTTGTCTTTATTAACAACATTCCATTCGGGGTCTTTCCGGTGCCAACTGGAGTTGTTGTCCCCGATCTAGATTTCTACTTGCCTTATTTTCCGTTTGTCTCCAGTTCCATGTATCGCTCTATTATTCGAGTATTTAATGCGAACTGATTTTACTATATACAGATAATCCCCTTGTTTTCCAGTGTCACATCTTTGTGTCATCGGAAAGTTGGTGAAGATATATTTCTTGGCTGAAAATTTTTTGGATCACTTTTGAAAAGTTGACACACGTTTCTCCAAATTTAATGCCCCGGACACGCGTCACTCCACGATTTAGTAATACTTTTGCCGGTTCTCGAGGTAATCATAGCCACAATTTTAGCCACATATTGCTTTACTTATACGCCCTGTTCTTCTCCTTTTTTATACTTCCCATTCTTTCAAATTATCTCTAACTTCTTTGTACTCAACTCTCTCTTGCTTTCACCCTTCTTCAATCTTCTTCTTCAAAGAACTTTCATTATCTTCTTCTAATCATGGTCTACTCCTTCAAGAACTCAAGCTCTATAAAAAAACAAAGAAAGCATTGATGATGATGCCCCTTTTACGGTAAGTACCATCATTCTCAGAAGGCTCAGTATAGCCAAGGATTTTGAAGAGAAGTTTCCTTCTACTAACTCCCGCACATGGGTTGTTGTAGTGACACCTTCTTTTATTCATCCTTTTAGTATTCCTGCTATAAAGGAGGACTGTGGTTTCCATTACCTTAACATAATCGCTCCCAATCTTGCGGAGTGAGTAACATTCCCTAAGAAGGGTCTTACGTGCGTTTACATATACCATTTCACTTTGGGCCCATTCTCATTGAGTAGGGGACTTGACCCCATAATCTTAGTGTTCTGCTACGAGTATCAAGTTTGCTTCGCACATGTAAGCCCCTCTGTGTAGCAGATGGTGGCTTGTCTATGGCGGCTATGCCAGGAGACGGGGGAAGACCTCTCATCGGCCCGTATAATGAACCTTTATTCCCCCAAGATTTTTTTGTGTGAGAACTTTATGAACATGAACACCATGCTTTGTTCACTAGCATGGATGATGAAAACGATTGTGTATTGATGGGGTGGTTGTTGTAGTTTCCACCAGGGATATCATCCTAGCCACAACTCCAACTTTCCCTGAGTCATGGACTAGTACACAAAAGTTCAATGTCTATATTTTTTCGGATTAAAGGTTGTTTCATGTTGTTAGTAATCCTTCTCTTTTTATTATTTCAACTACTCAGTGAACACCACGAAGAGTTGAAGGCTTGGACCAGTGGGTTCAGAAGATTTTAGATATTACCACGCCTGAGACCCACTGGTGGAAAGACTGACCCTCAAATATAGGTGGAAGGCCAAAAATCATAGTAAGTTGATTCTCGGACTAATCTTGTTTTCTCCTCATGTATAAAAAGAAATTGTTAAATTCTTTTTCTATTCAACTCAGGTCTTCCGAAAGGCTCTTTTACCATCCACAAGGAGGATGTTTTGGCTGATCCCACAAAGGCTGCGAGGTTGCTGAAGGAGGCCTTCACCCGAACAGGCACCATCGAATCCGTTTCCAGTGCAGGTGCTTTCTCTCGGAATCCCCGGTCGGAGAGCAAGCAACCAGAAAAGCATTGCTCTTCCTCGGCTAAGGGCAAAAGTAAAAGGTGAAGAGTGCCGAGCTCGAGCCAATCACAGCCACTGTGGTGATTGATGATGAGAGGGAAGTCACTGATGAAGGGGCTTCCCTATGTGAGCACCTAATTTTTTATTATATTTGAATTTTTCATCACTTTTTAGTTTGTAAATATTTGCTTAGTTTAATCTTGATATTTTAACCTTTATTTTACTTTTTAATACGTTTATTTGATAAAATTAAAACTACAAAAATAATTACACTAGATGTTATCTTTTACACAAGAAAGAAAAAGTCTCAAAAGATATGTATTTTTCTCATCTATTCTACTTTAGTTTTGATTATAGTAGTATTTTATTTATTATCCTTTAGAAAGAAATGAACAAGGGAAATAAAGGAATAGGGAATGACCACATGAAAAGATTCTTTTTCTTTACCCAAAATAACAAACTTCTATTATCCATACTTTCCCTTGGTCTTGATTCAAAATCAATTCTCACGTCACTTTGTCTCTAAATTACACATACCGTGCACTTTAATTTCATTCACACTTGCACGTATATTTTTCATACGTATTTTTTTCTCCCATTTTTTACTCATATTTCACGTTAAAATATTATGGTATAGCCAGTTTTTACACTGGTCAATGAAAAATAGTCAGCGTATATTAAGTCAATGAAAAATAGCTACTATTTTATTGCAATAGGGACCGGTCCAATATAATATACGGGAGTTCTAGTGCATTTGTGTACGAACTCCAACATATTATGTTGGACCGGTATACTTTGCTAACTTATGTAAAATTTACGAGAGAATGGAGCACCAGTGCTCTAAACTCCAGTATATTATACTGAACAATTATATTTGCTGGAACTCTCGTAAAATTTGCGGGAGTTCCAGCATAATAATGCTTGAACTCCCGTAAAATTTGGGGGAGTTCCAGCATAGTTATCCTAGAACTCCCGTAAAATTTACTGGCATATTTTTCCGGATTTTGAATAGTGTTTTCGTTCAGATTTACAATGGCTAAATTTCGATGACTTTTAAAACTTAGCTATTTTTCAACGACCAATAGTAAATCTGACTATTTTTAAATTTCTCGCCATATTTCACTCTGCTTTGGGCACATTCAAGGAACTTCTTAGGCCCCACTTCCCGTTTTTTATTGTTTCCTCACACACATTAGCACAACAAAAATAAATTCCCTAACAGCTATACAATCCCCCCTCCCTCCCCCCAAGAACTTCATGTTGATCCCCATATATATTCACTCGCATAACACAAAACGGAGGACATTTTTTTTTCACAAAATGGGGGATATGCAGAAGAAAGGAAAAACAGAGGAAGGAGATTGAAAAAAAGCTCGTTGCTCCTCCTCCTTCAACAGAGGCGACCTCTGTCCTCGTCCTTAAACCACGCCGAAATCACCCCAACCCCAACCGCAAAAAGTCTATCACGATAAAATTTATTAGCAATGATGGTACCTAACTCAATCCGCTAGGCAAGCTAACTTTACTATCCAATTTCCATAATATTTAATAAGGCAGTTTAAATAGGAGAATTATCTAAATCTTATACAATTTTGCAAAGACTGATAGTACAAATCATTAACTTCTAAGAATATAATTTACAAAGCAGACCGGATTCTCGAGCTCATGACTTGTCGGGACCCCGAGGGTAGGGGGTCGCGACCAGATTCTCGAGCTCATGACTTGTCGAAGCCTGACTCGGAAAAATGAAAAACGAAGCCAGGACAGAGGGGGAAGCCCTCTAGAAACATGGCTACGCCTGACTGGCCCGACCTATCTAGAGCCTATGCCGAAGCATCACGTTAAGCCATCCCATCATCGTACTTGGTAATCGATCCCCACATTCTTGTACCCAAGTCTCCCCTCCTATATAAAGGGGACTCGCCCCACCTTGTAAAGGCGCATGTTGCTCCATTTCTCCACAAGTGCAATAATATCTCTCTATTTTCTTCTAAAGTGGTTCGTTCTCACAGGCACGAGGCCTCCTTAGCATTTATTATTTTCTTACTTGTTCTTCACCATATCCAATAATATTGGAAATATAGAGCCTTGCTTAATCATACCTTTAACCGTTATCCCATCCCCGACTATTCCGATAGTTTGAGATCGATTCAAACACCGACCTCGAGGTCCCATCGATCACCCCTGCACTCGGGCAATAGGCCCGTTTGGTTTGATTACTGTCCCATCTTAGCTCGCGTTTTATTATCATATTTCAATTTCTTAGCATTAACTACTTTAACACCTAGCTTGGGAATGGATCACGTATTTTTAGAATCCCATTTACAAATTTAAATGTTGTTACCATTTTTACGGTGAATAGTTTGGCGCCCACCGTGGAGCTAGAAATAATAGTGATTATTTTTTGTTGGTTTCGTCACACAAACACACATTATCTTTCACACTTTTTCTTGTCCAATATCCTTTCATTTTACGCCAAAATGTCCAGCTCGATAAACGGAGTCGAGAACGGCAACCTCGAAAATTACAGTGAAAATGGCATGGCTATCTTGGGCGCTAGAGCACCTATGAGGAATCCTGATATCGCTCCCGAACTGATCCTAGCGGAAACATATTCGCAGGACGTACAACAAGTCGACGAAACTTCTCACACCGACAGGAGCGTACGCCGTAGCAACCAACAGAAAGCACAAAAAACCCCGGCCCAGGTAGAACAAGAAGTTAGTCTTCATGTTATTTTTGAAATGTTGTACGGACGGCAGTCGACTATCGCTCGGCTGCAAAGTCGCCCGAGGACCCCCAACACAATAGCTATGGAGACACCTCCTTACGATGAGCTAGTACCCGAGAGATCAAGTAACGACGGGTTGGTAACCGACCCCGCCGTAGTGAGGATGCTTGGGAATCTCTTCAAAAGGATCGAATCGGGTTCGTGGAAGCTCTTACAGCAACCTCTCCCAAGGAAGTGGTCCCGAAACTCGCCTCGCAGAAAGCCATATTGTCGGAACTCCCTAGGTGCGACAGGACCTTGGATCCCTACGGGCGCATCACCGCTTGCGCGTGCTCATTCAGAGGCATCGACACCCAAGACAATGGGTTCGAGCTCGTCTCATTGAAGAAGTTTGAAGAAACTCTTTCGAGAGGAACCGTGATGCAACACAATTTCCTGACATCTGACCTCACAAACTCGCTTACTATACCAGTGTGGTCCTCTGCGAAAGCGTGTGCCAATCCCATCAAAGCAGCACCCAGAAGGACCGATACACCTAAGGCCGAACGAAGAAGAAATGAAATGTTGCGGGAAGCTGCATTCCATTCCCTGATAGGACTAATGAGATGGCTTCAAGTTTCAGATGATCGGCCAACACGGGCCCTCACCCGAAGCCTAAGCGAAGCATGCACAATGACTCTGGGGCATTTCAAGCTGATCTTGATTAGGTACCCAGCTAAGGTCTGGTTGGATGCCTACACCAGGCACCACCGGGGCCATGGACAACTCTCCAGGAACCTCCACAGGTTCAGTATGTCCAAGAAGACTCCCAACAAAGAAGCCGATACAAAGCAGATGGAGGTACCATCCATGCATGGCGAATGGAAGGAAAAACTTGATATGATACCTACCTCGCAACAATTGGGAGATGGCCCGAGGACAACACCCTCAAGGAACCTCCAATGGAACCAGATTCAACTAGGCACAACTGGTAGGTAAATCCCACCCAGCCAAGTGCGATTTCAGCATTACTGTACCAAACATCGTGATCATCATAAGCGAAGCCGGGAATGACAAGCGGCCCTGACATGTTCGCCCAAGACCTATTCAAGAGAACTATGGCCTAGTGCAGGAACCACATGGCACGTGGGGTCACCGGCCCAAAGAACGACAACCGTGCTATTCAAGAGGTCGACACCAAGTATCATCGAGCGGTCAGGATTGAATCCATCTCCAAGGGAAGAAGGATATCGGGAAAAACAAAGCTGACAAGCCATAGCGCATTGCCACGATAGTAAAAGGGTGGCGACACCCTTCAAAGATCTATGAAATGCAGAGATAAAGTGCTCATTGCCATGAAAAGACGGGTCCAGGGAAAACACCCATAGGACACCCTTGCATAAAAAAGGGACGCCGAGACTTTGCATCGGCCTCGTATTCACACATTGGTAACCCACTCCCTCATTTAACCTATTTCAAATAAAGTAGGTGTTCATGAGTGCAGGTGGTTCGACCAACTATACCGACGGCATCAGGCTAAATCCAATAGGGAAGTTCGGACCAACGAACCAAATCACTCCCACACCTCGAATTTGTGGTGGATTCCAGATGTCGATCGCCACAACAATCAGGAAGGCTGATCCCTCTATACACCTCAGTTGAGCTCGGACTGGAACATCGAACCCGCAAAGCGCGACCATCTTTATTCGGATGACAACAAGAACACCGCCCAGAGGTGATTTCGACCCCACTCTGCCAAACGTGTGAAACTCCTTATGAAAGGGGGGAATAAGGCATTCGAAAAAAAGCTACACACAACAAGGGGAAATTCCTCGCTCTATGGCCAGTTGCTGGGTCAAGGACTCTGCCTTCAAAGTGATCAAAAGGTAAGAAGAACCGCATCTTTGGCCAAGCCTGGTTTAACGCGGTGGAAGGATGCATTAGGACTCGCGCCTCAAAACAGTAGGAACATACATGACCTCAAAAACATCGCCTACACACCCCGCAGTAGGGAAGGACTACTCTGCTTCTTTGTTGTTCCTCTCCTTTTACTAACATACAAGCAGGTAGGCATCCAAGTCATTCACAAAAACCCGAACTCCACTCGGAGATCCGAGACCTCTGTAGGACTCGCCGAGTTCTCTTTCCTTGATCGGTTTCCAACCTAAAGGTCCCGCCAGCAAAATTACCAATAGAGCAATGTACCCCCAAGGAAGGGATTCAACAAGATCGTAGTCCTTTCTTCTGCAGACGAACGATGTGCAATGACCTCCTATTAAGGGCACCATCCCTTCGGAAGGGCCAATAAATGGCAGGTTAAGTTCTAACGCGGAATCATGTAAATGGATCGGATAAACAGAGGAGATGCACACATGTGGGCCGAGCTCACAGCAACCGGACAATATGTATTTACAATAAATATTTATGCCAAGCTATAAAAAATACCTTTTCGACATTTCCTATTTTGTGAAAGATGACTTTGAAATACTCGCGGCAAATATTTTTCCGTTAATGAGTACCGATATATTCGGAGACTCAGCATCAGTGATTCGATAACTTGAATGACCCAAGGGTCAGAACTTCGGGCTCATCAAGCCCCTAGAAAGCAACTCCGAGCTCACGAGAAGTTGTCTTCAAGCTCAAACAAACTCGATGACTCAGAGACTGTTGTTAATCGCCATAAAACCCAAAACTATAAGACCCCTAGCAGGCAGCCTCTGCATAACCGGATCTATTCTACAAACTTTAAGACCTCAACAAGCATGACAAACTGCAAGACCTCAACAGGCATGACAAACTGTAAGACCTCAATTGGCATGACAAACTGTAAGACCTCAACATGCAGGATAAATCCCGAAGTATAAGTTATACATCACATTTTTAAGAAACCTTAAAGGGCATACCCTCGATGGATAAGCCTGAACTATCACTAGGGATCAAAATTGGCTACGACCAAACACATATGACTACGGCCAAAATGGCTGATACAGACAAAATAACGCGACTTGGGATGCCCGACTGTCACTAAAAAATTATAGGCCACTACTTCAAATATACTTCAGAAAGAATCCGTTAAAAGAGGCTTCCCTTAACAGGCAAAAATGAGCTCCGACAATGTCGACTCCAAAATGCAAGAGCGTCGATCTACTCGACCTACGAGCTATGACCTTACGAGGTGCTCGAAGCATCACTAACAATGACCTGAAATTGATTTTCCTTTGGAACCAACGACGGGTCAGGAAAAAATCCCATAAAAATACCTTAGCCAACGGACAAAGAGCCTACAAAAAGCCCACGGGAAAAAATAGCATAAGAGCAATTGTCGCCATCTAAGCAAGCCTATGGGCCTCAAATTGAAAGTCTTTACAACCAAACAGTTTAAGAGCCATAGTCGCCAGCTAAAAAATCTTGACAACTTGAGGATTAAAATGAGCTCGAACAGTAACTCGATTCGGAGACTGGATCCCAAATAGTTAACTATGCAAGCCTCCGAGCCACATACTAAAATGTCTCAATGACCAGACAACATAAGTGCCACTATCACCGGCCAGAGAATCATGGAAACATTTGGGTTGATTACAGCTCGAATCGCAATGCGACTCGCAGAATGGACCCAAAAACTGCAATAATGCCTAAGGGCTCGGCATAAATGCCCCATCGCCGACCAGAGAATCATGGAAACTTATGGGTCGATTACAGCTCGAATCGCAATGCGACTCGGAGACTTGACCCAAAATCGTCGGCCAGAGAATCATGAAAATTTATGGGTCGATTACGGCTCGAATCGCAACGCGACTAGAAGACTAAACCCAAAAGCTGCAATATGGCTAAGGGCACGACAAAAATGTCTCTATCGCCAGCCGAGTAAGCCTCCAGATCAAGCGCTGATAAGGTCACTTCGACCCAAAAGTACAAAAGCTATCACCATCCACCGCCGAAGGCAAGAAAGAGCCTTAGGGTCAATTGAAGCGCGAGTCACAATATGACTCGGAGATTAAGCATAAACGGCCAGACAAGGCATAGAGGCCTCGCACCTGCTCGCATCAAGGATCACACTGAAGAGCCCTCGGGTCTATCCGATCAATTACGGATATATGAGGACCTTTCCAAACACCAAAATCGGCCGGTCGAAAGCAACAACAACAGAAAAAGAGAAGAAATAAAGCTTCAAATTCTTTTTTATATATTACACGCGCGAAAAGGGCACATTCCCCATCTACAAGCATGTCTTACGTATATCATAGACAAAGCAACAAAACAAAAGATCTACACTCTGCGTTAAAGTACTACATCTTGTCACCCTACGCAATGTCAAGAAGAAGTGACTGAGCGGAAAGCTCATCTGCCCCTGCTCGAGCCAATTCCTCCGAGAGAATGAAGCCCCTTGAACCGATCTTCTCGATTACCATTCTTTGCGATCTACAGTGAACGCATTCCTTGATCCTCTTCTCCCGGTCGAGGGCTCGCTTCAGTTCAAATTTGGCATCAGAAGCATCTTTCATATGAATCTCCATCTCACGATCAACCTCGGTTCGGCTTAATGCTGCTTCTGCATGGGTATCGATTATCTCGGTTCTGACGTTTGAGAGATCAAATTCAAGTTTCCCAACCATGTCCGCTTGAATGCATTGTCATGAGTCAAGCTTAGTTGGGCTTCAAAGGAACGGACCTTAGTCGAGATGTTCACCTTCTCTAAAGCTCGTGTTTGCACCTGAGCCCTTAGCTATCTCTTGAGGTACTCCAAGGCCTCCGACTTTTTCTGCAACTGATACGGTAAAAAGGAATTAGCCTTAAGGTTATAAAGGGGCAAAGCACGCGTTACAGGAAGTTACATGCTCCATCAAATAACTCTCATAGTTTGAGACCTAGTACGCATGATATCGCCAATGTTGCAGCTCAACTTCCTTCTCCTCAGTAAGGAGCCTGAGAGATTTTCCCTCACCCGAAATTTCTGACGCTTGGCCCCTTGACGGAACAAGTCAGACCTGAGCCCATCACATGTTTCTACGAGGAAGATTCAATAGAGGAAAGAGGACACATTGTACATGGAAATTGTACATAAAACTCACCACAAAGTGAAACCGACAGACTCTTTCGAAGTCGGAACAAACTCCTGTTGATCCTGCCCCTGAGCCCCTATAAGAACCAACCCCAGGCACAACATATTCGCTCAAAGGAATTTCCAGATAGGAATCATGCACTCCGAGAGCAGCAGACTCGGGAAATGCTCTTTCCTCAGAAAGGTGATCCCGACCAGCGCGTTTTAAGGCTCCATCACACCGCGAGTGCCGATCTCTCTTATCGCCATCGCCACTTGGCCCGAAAGCCAATGACACTTTCCCCTCTTCGGAAGAACATTGCCCCGTCCCATTGAACCGTCTGATATCAATAAATGGCACAAATAAAAGGGGAAAGGGTTACCTCGGGTATACAAAGGTAGGGAAAATGTAGCATACAAAGGCAGGGCAAGGCAGCATACGCACATACCTTGGTCTTGCGCTCCCCATCCGGTATGAAGTACAACACACTATCTACGCTCATCACAAAATGAATAGGTTATCAGCCTCTAGACCCATCAGGGCAGGTCATGGACCCCCCTCCCCCCCTCCCCCGTCATCCATGAAGTTGCTTCAACAAGGGAAACAACATTATTATTCAGCTGATTTTCACCTTATGTGGAATCTGAAAAAGTGCCAAACGCATCACTTACGTGCATAATTCCACCCTTCGGGAAATAGTAAAAACTCCACAGGGATAATATCGTTCTTCTGAACCCTGATAAACAACTAGCCTACTCTCGATCCCCGCCGTCCTCACCGTCGACAATGAAGGGCGTGGATAAATGACACCTCAGAGTTAGCAGGCCTCGATGATGAAAGGTCTGATATATCCTAACAAGGTGGTCAAGTGTGAATCCAAGCCCTGCCTTCTTTGCGAAGAATCTCATCATCAACGTCGTTCGCCAAAATGACGCATGAATCTGTGCTAGGGTAACCCGATGCTTCAAGAAAAAGCAAGCATAACCCTTTTAGGAGGGCCAAATGCGAAAGGGTATAGGTACACGCTTAAGAACCCATCAGTGGAGTCCGCAATGCCTTCCTTTGGGGTAGGCATCTGAAGTGTTACCCCCTCGCTCCAACCGCAGTACCTCCTCACCATCTCAAAGTGTTCCTCTCTTATCAAGGACGTTGTCTCCAGAATGAAGTCCCTCGATTCCTGAGCACCAAAAGTAGCGCCCCCCGTCGTCTGCCGGATTGGCCCCGAAGTGGTTCCCATGACTATGGTGAAACTAACCGGTCAACGCAAGGGAGCGCACCATCGCTTTTTGTGCTTAAAGAGATGAAGTATTCCCGTTCCAAAGCAAAAAGGCAACTATCTAGAAGTGGTGAAGTCTTTCCAGGGAGCTAAAGCCACCCCACATATATGCGAGAAGCAACGACGATTCTCCTACCCAAGGAAAGCCCCGAAAATTCAACAGCCTTGATACAGATCGACGGGTCGATACCCGATCCAAAAAGCATTCTCCAACATGGAGTCAAGACTTGAGGGGTCATTTTGTATTATCTCCATGTTCGGGGCAGCACTCTACGTCAAGAACCCCCGGCCCAAAGAAGTTGTACCTCGGTGAACTTTTATCATTGACACTCAATGCAAGGCAAGTACCTAGTCTCATTATCCTTTTTTCCTGAAAAAAGGAGTACACACGGGAAGCTCCGATCGCGAAAGCTCCACGAAGGTCCGAGGAAGTGCCCAAATACGAGCAAACGCCCTAGTGTAAGTCAATCTTATTCATTCTAAAAGGTTATCTACATAGAGATCAATAGGGACCCCTTGGTACCCGAAGATGACCTTCATCCGGGGTAACATTCCGGAAGGCCTCAAAATTCAACGCATGATCTCTAGATAACTCGGAGGGCCTCGGTAGCCAGTAGCTATCAGAATCTATCCAAGATTGGTCCGAAGTACGATGTTGGGTCGGATGAAAGTTATGTAGATCAGCATAAGATCAAAATAAGGACTCGTGCTCAAGTTAGATATCAATGGTCAACAAATAAAGGAAAGCATTCGAAGAACCTCGAATGGCATAAGAGCATATAGAAACAAAGCAAAGTAAGGAAGGCATAAATCAGCAAAGTATATTCTTATTCATAAAAATTTCCGTACAAGCAGCCCTCAAGGGGTTGTTACATGCAATTACAAAGGCCTACAAGAGTCCACGCCTAGAGTAATAAGAAAAGGGTTGCACACGCTAGGTGAAAGCCCGAAGACCAACCCACCTTCGAAAGTCCACAACAGGCACCTCTTGACACTTGTCCTTGGAAGTTTCATCCCAACTTTCCACAGTGATATCCCCAAGGGAAAAGGCGAGTGACATGGAGGGATGAAAAAATGCCATAGCTTTCCAAGGCTCGAGGACCTTCTTTGGCCAAGGAAGCCTCGGAGAGATGGCGGATCGAGCAATCCTCAGTCCTGCTTGCACGACTACTTTGAATCCACTTCTCGGGACGTCCAGCCCTGCAAGCCTCCAACTCGGAGCAGAGCGCCATGTCGATATGGGGTATGAAGGTGAGCAACGGTGTATAATTTGAGCCCCCTTTTGAGCAGCGGTGCATAATCCAACCAACTGTCTACATAAAAAGGAAGTCGGCTCCCCCTCCCTCATCATTTCGGGCCACCAGCAGCAACGAGGGCCAGCATACCAATGACCACAGCAATAGCGGGACAACATGCTTACGTTCGATGAAGGGAAGCCCTAGAAGAAAGCCACGACGCAGCCTAAGGGAACTCCTCTAAACGACCTTAAGATCCTGAGCTCCTAACATAATGCTCAAGGGTGAAAGATGATAATAGGAAGGAAAAGGCAATAAAGCCAGCGCACGCATTGAGATAGGAGAAACAAAGCCAAGGCACCCCCCATTTATAAGGGATTACGACATGGTCATCTATGCTTTGGAAGACAGACCGACGAGCGCAGTTAACACATATATGAAAAACTGAACCAACGGCGGTACCTGCACCTTAGGAAGCAAAAATCAGGGAGTAAAATGAATGAGGTTGGAAATCACAAGATAGGGGTTGCATCATCGATATGGCATCATCAAAGGAAGCTTGAGGAGTCAAGTGTCAGAATCATTTCCCATCACTTCATTATAAGAAATACGGAGACTATGTGTACGCGATGAAATTAGAAGACTTGATTTCTCGCTATCAAGATATTTCAGAACCATGTCCCAGGACCCCGAGGGCAGAAGGTCATGACCAAATTCTCGACTTTGGTACTCGTCGAAGACCAACTCGGAGAAAATGAAGAACGAACACAGGACAGAGGGGGAAGCTCTCTAGGCACATGACTGCATCTGACAAGCCTGGCTTATCCAGAGCCTATGATGAAGCATCACGTCAAGCCATTCCATCACCGTACTTTGTAACTGATCCCCACATACTTGTACTCGAGTCTCCCCTCCAATATATAGAGGACTCGCCCCACCTTGTAAAAGGCGGATGTTGCTCCATTTCCCCATAAGTGAAATTATCTCTCTCTCTCTCTCTCTCTCTCTCTTTCTCTCTCTCTCTCTTTCTTTTCTTCTAATGTGGTTCGTTCTCATAGGCCCGAGGCCTCTTTAGCATTTATTGTTTTCTTAATTGTTCTTCACCATTCGTCTAATATTGGAAATATAAAGCCTTGCTTAATTATACCATTAACTATTATACCATCCCCACCTGTCCTGATAGTTTGAAATCGATACCAACGCCGACCTCGAGGTCCCATTGATCACCCTGCTTTATTTCATGTTTTTAGCATTAACTGCTTTAACAACTAGCTCGAGAATAAATAACGTATTTTTAAAATTCCATTTACAAATTTAATTCTTGTTACCATTTCTACGGTAAACATTTATTGAGTACAAAATATCAATGAAAACCAGTAGGATGACAGTGAGAAATAACCACTGTGGGCCCCAACAATATCGGCAAAAATCCTAAATATGACAGCTAGAATGATTAACAACTCAATTACTTTATCACATAGTGAAAACATAAATATCAACAAGATAGGGCCACTATACAGTGCTATAAAAACATTAGAGTCACAATTCACAGGGTGCACGCCCACACGGCCATCACCTAGCATGTGTGTCACCTAAACATCAATCACATAACACGTAATTCGGGGTTTCGTACGCACTACGTTTAGAAGGGTTACTTACCTCGAATAAGCCAATTCCAATACCGAGCAAGCCAAGCGCTGGTCCAAAAAAGCTATCTCACGGGTTTCGACCTCCGAAAAATCAAAACTAACCAAAAAAAACTCAAATATATCAAACAATGCTAAAGGAACCAATCCCAATTGAAAAAGGTCGAATTTTTTAATTAAAAAACCAAAATCAACCAAAAAGACCAATATGGGTCCGCACCTCGGAACTCGATAAAATTCACATAATCCAACAACATATTCAATTATGAGCCCGAACAAACTAATTTCACTCAAATCCGATCCTGAATCGTATTCAAAAATTAAAATTTTACTTTATAAAACTTTAGACAAAACCCCCCCAAATTTTACTTTGAAATCATCAATCAAATCCCAAAAACAAAGATGGATTCCTAAAATATAACCAAAACCAAGTAGAGAACACTTACCTCCCAATTCATATGGTGAAAATTGCTACTAAAATCGCTTAAATCCGAGCTCTCCAACTTAAAATATGACCAAATGAACAATCCCTTATTTTTATATATTTTTCTGCTAGATATTCTGCCTCGTTTCTTATACCAAACAATCTCAAAACTTGCTCTTTATTCCTCCAATAGGTTCCTTGTGAAATTTTAGTCAAGTTAGGCTTTTGAATCACTCCATTTGACCTTATAACGAAGGAGATATGTTGGTTTCAATATTTGCAAATACTGTAGATTTTTAAATACGAATTCAGTAGCAATTTCGTAATTAATCTGGAAAAAAATTTTGCAGCCCAATTCTTAAAAAATAATAATAAATTCCTCGTAAAATGTCCAAATTTGATGATTCTTTTTGCTATGGATCCTTAATTATGACACGGATCTAATGCTTCAATCAAAATAGAAACCGGAGCTCATTTTCTAAATGTGGTACCATTTATGCTTGAAGAAACGACCTCGAAACATAAGAAAAATGAGCGCAACGCAGCCCAAACCTATCGAAAACTCACCCGAGCCCCTCGGGACATTGTACTAACATACCAACAAGTCTCATAACATAACACAGACCAACTCGAATCCTCAAATCATGCATAACAATATTGAAATGACGAAGTATGCCTCAAATAAAACTTAATGAACTTTCAGATTTCAAAAAATCGTGCCGAAACATATCAAATATATCAACTCGGAATGAACTTAAATTTTTCACATAAGTCCTAATACATCATAACGGATCTACTCGTGCCCCTAAACTACCCAGCCAAATGCAAATCCTCAAAACGACCGATCAAATCGTTACATTCTTTCCCACTTAAATATATGTTCATCCTTGAACGTGCCAAGATTTATTCCTAAGCCGTCAAACCCTTGTGTAACCTTACCATGAACATACCCGGAGGTGATCCTGTCACCCTCTTCTTTATTGGCCCAACAACACAATATAACTGAAGATCATTACTTCAACCTTAGTCCGCAAACCACAGAATCCAAATTTCAACAACCCGAATTTACTACAAGGCCCGAACTTCGCATCTATGCGATGTGTAATCCTGGACAAGCTTTATCAAGTCATAACCACAACCAAGGATGTAACCACCCAACATATCACACGACTGACATACCCGTAGTAAAAGTTCTGATCACAATATCTGCTCAAAACAACCCAATACAGGTAATAAACCTTATGTAAAAAACCTCGGTCTAAAGCCTTTCTGTATGGTTGATGATGAAAGAAACACTTAGAAACTCATAACCATTCATCAGATCAACCAGTTGTGGAACTCCCTCAACATAACTCTGCTGCAATGCGTGAACCTATCCAAATACTGGTCCATGGCATATACCTCAAGCCACCTTGCTCAAAATCAACAACCACGCAAAATTTGACATCAAGCATCCAAAGTGAATTACCATAACCATGGAGAAGCAAATGACACAATGCCACACAAAACTCGAAAGAGCATAATCAATACGCAATCAATCATGCGATACCCAAATACTCATCTCACTCAAATTCCACTATAAGGTACCAATAGAATCGAATCATGTGTGCATATAACCAACGAATAACAACTCCTCGTAGCATAGAAGAGTAACTCGCAAATCGTATCAGAACACGAATGAGCACAACAACAACTAAATGGCACATCCCTCAACCATAGAAATACGGAGCCAACCAATCTGAACCGATGTAGAATACACATCCTAATTGGGCTTATCAATGGACCCCAAATCAACTCTAGTTATCCATAAATCGATAAATAACCCTCCGTGGTCTAGAATGGCCTAACCATAACGCATACCATCCTATGACTAGCTTTGACCACATTTTCACAATCCACAACCATGAAACGATTTGCTCTTGAGAACTCCCAGTCTCTAAATCCATAGAACACATGAACCACCATATCTAATCCCCAACTCCACCACCCAAATGTCTAACACATATCTAATTTGCGATCATCCCATGAGGAATAATTCTCAAATTCTTTTGTCCCACAAAGAAAATTTTGAATATCAGTATTCGATCAACTAGATGAGTACCACAATACCAATGAAGTATCCATAAATCAAAACACATTGTCCCTTATGAATTATATACTTTCATAAAGTCATACCAAATAGTAATGCCATTTACCTAGTCATCTGAAACCGTCCATACTGCCTAAGAAATTACGTCCTTCCCTTCAAAATTGAATCGAGACCTTTCACTTGCCAGTTTTAATCCCACCCAACACACCGCATATGCCATGCCAATATATGAAAAATATGAGAACTTCATAAAATCCACTCCGAGTCACGAGAAACTACATACGTCATAGCCAAGAATCTTCCATTTCATCCCATCCAGAAGAAAATCACAATATGTAGCTTGTCCCACATACCAGTAGGAAATGTACATATTTAATCGCGGTATAAACCATCAAGAACTCTCCGAAACCCATTTGCTCATAACCAAACCATCAATACTGAATCCCTATAACTCAAACAAGTCACGCAAGCCATCAAAACCCGAGGGTATAGCCACAAAATACCGTAGAAACTCACTACATCATAAGAAGCAAAAGAGCCAATCACATCCATTACCATGCTGATCCAACTTGTTACCAAGCGGTCATAATTCTCCGAGTTCCTTCCGAATTGCCTTCACATTAATACCTTTCCTTGCTAGAACACTACTATCTGTGAGCACGTGATTTTTGCTTCACGGAAAATACTCCAAAATAAATGAAAAATAAATCGAGCTACCTTGGGGTGCAATTTTTGAGAATTTACGTGATATTTTTGTAATTATTTGGTCAGTAAAAGCTCACCTTGTTTGTAGTTAATTGAAAATACCAAAAATACATGTTGCATGCATTTAGGAATTAATTGTGCATTTTAGAAATAATTAACCATAATTTGGTAAAAAGAAAATTAAAAAAAATATATGCATGTATGTGTCTTGCCACTTTGTGATTTTGTTTAATTGATGTTTAATTATTGTAGGTTTTAAATACTAGGTGTGTGATTTTGTTTTTGAATTTTATTTTAATAAATTATTTAGGAATTTATTTGATTTTTATTAAATCAAAAGAAAGAAGAAAAAAGGGTGAACTATCAAAGAAAATCGGATTGGGCAAGTGAAACTAAAATTCAGGCCCAAACCAAGTACATTGACCAAGTCCAAGAATTGGACTCCACAGACGTATCTCCAAACGACGTCGTATTTGTCACTCTCATGTGAGCCATTGATCAAACCAATTGAACGGCCTAGATCAGGCCGTTCATTAAGCCAAACGACGTCGTATTTAGACGTGTGATCTGAACCGTTCATCTAGTTCAAATCCTACGATACCTAAACCTCCCCTCGACCCGACCCATCATCGATTGAGACCAACCCAGTCCCCCTACTAAACCAAACGACCCCGTACCCACATCAAACGACCCCATTTCATTCAAGCAATTGGATCCAAGCCGTTGATCATTAATGATCCAACGACCAAGATTCATCTCCCCACTTCGTATATAATTTATCTTCTCTTACCCAGAACCCCCCAATAATCCACCCCACGCTCTTCACTCTTCGTCTCTCTCAACTCGTCTAGAGACGAGCCCCGAAACCCTAGCCGCCCTTGAACGATTCTCACCAGAAACCCGGTGGAAACAATGCCACCGGTCACCTCCTCAACACCACATGACCATCTCTTCATCCCTAACAAGACTAACCTAGCCACATCTCTCGAATCAAGCCCAAACTTCTCGAATCCTCATTCGAAGATTCGAGTCCAAACTCAACCTATGCCGGTCGACCCAAACTTGCACCAAACATTCCCCTGACATCACTCGTAACCAAACAAAGCTTGGTTTGGTTCGAATCTACCCAGAAAATCTCAAATCCCAAATCACACATATGAACCCTAAAAATTCGAAACTACGACGTCGGTTCAAATTGACAGGAGATTGAGGTTAATAGGCTTTAATCTAGGTGTTCTCAACTGAGAACACCCCGATTAGAGTCTGTTCGACCTCAAATGGTTAAATCTGACTCAAGACTGGTCCGTTTGGTCAGGAGGTTTTCGGAGATAAGTGCTTCTTTCATTCCTTTCTTTTTTTATGTGTTTATGTGTTCATTTGCATGATTGTTTTAATTTAGTTGATTTTTCTATTATTTTTATTTCAAAACTTTCATCTTAGACATACATTTTATTTGGTCATTTAATCATGTTAGTTTGTTGTTTGTCTCATTATGAATTGTGTGTTTAGCATGATTAGTATAGACTAGTTTAATTCATTTTTAGGTTCTAGTTGAAATCGCTAAAATCCTCTAGTCTGCCTGATAAACATTTTTAATTGATTGTTTGCTATCTAACGTAGTTCACATGGTCGATTAGATGAGTGTCTTCAATGAAATCAATAGAACTTAGAGAAGCGTGAATTAGATGTTCAAATGTATAAATTGCAGTATGCTTTTCCCCTGTATCAATATGCCTTTATTCAGTAGCTTCAAACTCATCGTCTTGTAATATAAAATGCCCTGTATGATTGGTTTGGAGTGGGTAAGTTTGTTTACTAAACTGATCAGTTCACACCTTTTGAATTTTCACCCTTTTGCCTTTGAACTTTGGTTTGGTATTAGCTGTAGAAATCACAAGTTTAAGGCCTGGAATTAGAAATTGAATGCATTGTTATATATTAGTAATCTCAGACTCTAAACCTTAGGTTAATCATAGTAGTTACCAAGGGGTTCTAAGGGGTAATTTGGATAGTTTAAATGGGCCGTCGTTATAGGGGTATTTTGGGAATGAAAAGTAGGCAAAATTGACTAAGTTAATGGACTGTTAGTCAAACTTTAATAGGTGCCTTGAATTAAGGAGGAAATTAAGGGAAAAATACCTTTGAATAAGTTTTTCAAAAGGGGTAGGCAGACTTTTGTTATTTTGGGAGGTCAGGTGGTTAAGCTTTTCAAGAGGGGGCAGGTATGTCTTGGCTTATAAATAAAACAGAGTTTGCACATAATAGGGGAGCTTTTTAATCAATTAGAGAGGGCATTGAGAGTAAGAAAATAGGCTAGATTTTTCTGTAAACATTCAGAGAGTTTTAGAGAGTTCTTTAAGCATTCTGTTTTAAGACTAAGTCTGAGAGGTTTGTTGGCTTTTAAGAATCCTGAAAAGTCCAGCAGTTGAGGGTTAAAGAAAAGAATCCAGTGTTTCATTGCATTCCTCGATCAGTCTACTTCTGTTTTTTTGCTATTGGTAATCCAAATTTCGTTGGGCGTCCAGACGGTGGGTTGCTGTGGTTTTATTTGGATTTTGCGTGGTTTGAATTCTTCCTGGGCTATTCGAATTGATTTCTGGTGCTGTTGATTTCTGCTCGTGACTGTTGCTGACCTCTCCTTATCCTTCATTATATTTCTACTTCCATGTATATTCCACTACTCAAATAATGTTGAAGAGTACTTCTATTTGTAGAAAATCAGTTTTGAAGTACAAATGACAAAGAGATGCGTCTCTACACTTGAGTTTTTATCTTTATTCGTTTAGTCCTAAAATTGTGTGTGATTGATTAATTTAGACTATAATTTCAGTCATACTAGTGAGATTACATGCTGAAATTGGACTATGTTAGATTATATATAGCTAAGTGGACTGGAAACCGTTTGAATTAGTCGGGTTGTCATTTGTAATGTCTCGGATGAAAGTGAACTGTTGAATTTGAGTGTTAGTAGTAATTAAGTCCATGTTATGTCACTAGAATACTTTAGGTAGTTTCCGTTAGCTAATTTCCGTCATGTATTTCATAAATCTATTTGAAAAAGAGATTCAATGCTAAGATAGACCTTCAGTAGTTTTGATATGTACTCAAATAAGATGTTGGTTGTGAAAATTAACACGTGTTATGGTACTGCATGTTCAAGCTCATATGCAAAGAGAGTTTTTCTTCAAATTTAGTTATTTGTTTATTCTGTTCAAGTATAAAACGAGTACATGTTTTACTATGAAATCAGGATATCAGCGATAAGCAAATTTGTAAGCAGTACTAAGATCATCAATTTAATATGCATGAATAAGGCTCGTTAGAATTCTCTTAAATGTAATAGAATTTTCAAGTTATTAATTAAGTTCAACAAATTCTCGAATAAGCCTTAGCAATTAAGATTAATTCTAGTTTCAGATAGTGTAGACCATTAATTCCAATGGCTCTAACTTATCTAACAATGTAGGTTTAGTTTAGTTAAAGGATAATTAGTTTATTTTGATGATATTATTTGTAAATTTCATGTTCTATTTATAAATTCCAGATTTGTGTAATATTGGCTTATAAAATAAGGCACAAATTAATCTCCATGCGCGTAAGTTCGATTATAATTTTTTCGGTTGCGGTTGTCCTAATCCAATAAATAAGTTACGACATTTTTTCAAATATGTAATTAATTAGGATTGTTCTCTTTTATTTTAGAGACAAATTTAATAGAACAATATAGTAATTTTAGGAATTTTGTTTTCTTAAAAAAATAAAAAAATCGAATAAAATGAGACGAGCCTCGCTAAATAAAATGCACAGATTGCGGGTTCCTCAAAAAATGTATATATTAATTGATTAGAACTCGGGATCGGCCGCTTAGCAAAGTTCGCGGCCTTGCCCCAAAACAACACTACGCCAGTCGTTGAGGGCGCGCCTTTAAATAACAATACCTTCTTACATTCGGGTGTACATTGATGTAACCGAAATTCAAATCTCAACGGAGTCAAAATGTATTGACGACTACATGTACACTGGTTGTAACGTAGTTCGAGATACCTTTCCACAATGTTGCAATTCCTCTGTTAAAAAATGATAACAATACTAATAAAAACGGTAAAAGAATCATAATTTGAAGTAAGTACATAATTGTTAATATCAGATAAATAAGCCGAATATAACAGTTGAGCGACCGTGATAGAACGACGGAACTCGGGAATGCCTAACACCTTCTCCCGGGTTAACAGAATTCCTTATCCGGATATTGGTACGCAGACTGTAATGTAGAGTCAACTCCTTTCCTCGATTCGAATTAAAACTGGTGACTTGGGGCACCCTAAATCTCCCAAGTGGCGACTCTAAAATAAATAGCAAATCCGGTTCGATTGTCCTTTAATTGGAAAAACTCTTTTACCCCTCGCGGGTGTGGAAAAAGGACGTGTGACACTATCCTTAACCAAAACATGCCCCACGAATTTAGCATCGGACCACACCGTTATAAGACTCATAAGCTGATGAATTCCCTCTTAAGCACCCAAAAGTGTCACAATTGAGATTCCTACTTTGAAGAGACCTTCTGCATATCTAAAGTTGTACCTCTTGCCTTCCCGATAACGAAATATAGAATCCATAGGGATATAGAAATATCATAAGTCTCGACATCATCCAATGTAAATCTCAGCTTCTGGCCATGTGCAAATCATGAAGATTCCCAATTGCTACATATAATTCTTGAACCCATTAGAACCATTCTTGAGAGTCATCTACTCTGCTAAAATCTCAATTAGACTAATCAAACGGACGGAACGACCTGTGCCCTATTAGCGCGCCAACACCCAAGGAAGTAACCCCACCTTAATGCAACCAAATAAGTTTATGCTCCATGCACATTACATCATTTACCAATAACAACTCAAATTATTTTGTGATTTACATATACCCATAGAGTGTAATACAACCCGTATCCAGAGATTCCCTTACTCGAGTCATCCTCGATCTTACCCTCTGCAGAATATAACTCACTCACAAGTATACCTCAAATCGAAACCAATACAACACATAACCGTGTAATTAACTTATCAATAGAACATTCACCCACCTGGCTCAAAGCCATAGAATAAAACGCACCATAACTCAAAATTCCCATACTTTATTACAACCATAATACCGTAGTGAGATTCAACCAAATCCTCCATAAGCTCGTATAATACAAACCATCTAGCATCTCAAATCATCTACAAATCTCTCATTCACCCTTGTAACAGTCAAGCCAACTCTCATAAGCGATCCAAACTCAAAATTGTAGCATATATAATTTACTGGTAAAAGAGAACTCGCTACAAAACAACATAAGGATTATGCAGCCTCAGGGCACCTCGTAGGAGATAACCCACATGCTTAGCATTAAACAGACATCTTTCCATACCCTTCCACGGTCACAATTACTATGAAATTACTTAATCTTCTTGACTCTGAACTCATCAACAAGACAGGGGAATCTAATTTGTTCTGCAATTAAACAACATGAAAGATTCCCTAACGTGCTCATAACTCGATTCTATACGTTACATTAAGGTAGAAATCAAGAACCCAATAGTCCTTTTTACATTGCAAGAAAACTCTTCTCGTCAAAACCAACCCATATTAACACATCACGTAGCCACATCATACTCATCACGTAGTCATCCAACCACAAATTTCACTAATACGGACATTATCGGACATATAAATCAAAAAGCACGTGCTCACACAATCAACACCTTTGTGCTCAAGCCATAGTGAAAACCCGACCTCAAGTCCTCTAGACGGGACCATCATCGACACAGAGAAATCACATCTCGCACCTTATTCAGTAAATCAAAAGTTGTTGATGCACAAGTGATACTGAGCGCTCATGTGCGCATACGAATGCGTGGAAGGAATTCAAAGGATTATGCTTCAAGTTGAATCATGTCGCATGATATGGAAAGAAAGTTGTGAAGTATATCCTAAATGCCCCGTAGCCTCTCGAAGATATGTATGGATACATCATACCGATCTGCAAAATTTTAATAGACACTTACTCATGACTTGAAAAACCTATGAACCTTGAGCTCTGATACCAAACTGTCATTATCCAAAATCCACTAGTCGTGATGGCACTTAACCCAGCCCACTAGGTAAGCCAACTATACTATAAAATTCCTATAATATTTAATAGGGCAGTTTAAACAAGAGAATTATCTAAATCTTATATAATTTTCCAAGAACAGGTAGTACAAATCATGAGCTTATAATAATAGAATTTACAAAGCCGATATGAAGTAAATATATTTTTTTTTTGAAAAGTACATAAACAAAATTTTATAAATCTATGGCTACCATGAACAAGAGGCAGCTACAACCGAAATGCAGGTACATTTCAAATCCAACAACCATCGAACATAGCAACAACAATAGACAATATCTGTACGCAATGTCCAAAAGTGTAGTATCAGTACAACCGACCCTAGTAAAACCCTCAGATGCCCATTCATCTGGCACGACCGATAGCTACATCCTTTCCTTTTGAAATCTAGTCGCGAACTCTGATAGTAGCTCGGACTCCCCTTGTGTAATTCTGAATATGGAGGCCTTCGGGCATACACTTTCCTGGCCCCAACACGGGTCTTGATAAAAGAGTCTACGAGAATTTCTTAGGAATCTATTAAGTGCTCGGGTAAAAGTGAATACCATGTTAGGGCCCCTTCGTGAAGGTTTCCCCGAACTTCTTCAGCAAAACTGACTCAGAGTTAAGTTGTTTTCTTTCACCGTCATTATGTAGATGGTGATGTGCTCCTGAGCATTCAAAGTCAATTCATATTTTGGAACGTCTGACATTTTGAACCACGTCAGGATTAGCTCCAATGTTGTGCTTGGTTTGAACAGCAACTAGGTGTATTTATTTGAGTTTGGTCCTTTCAATGCAGACGTTATGCCCGAGATTTAGTCTATTCAGGAGTTTATTTCCATATAAATTGCATGAGTTCAGTTTTAAAGGGATCGTTCCCGTTATTATTTCCATATCCGATGTCGTCCCCCCGACCCTGTCGAAGTCAACCTCACCCTTCAGGGTGTTGTTATCAACACTTTGTGTTGTTTGGTTTGCGGGAGCACATGGAGGAATTGTACCTCTTCCATCTGCGTAGTTGGAAGCACCCGAAAATGCTTGCCTCAACTCTGTCATGACCCGATCTTTTCGCGAGAGATTGGCTATAATAGAATTTTTTTGTTCCCTAAGGATTTTCACTATTTTTGCGACATGCCCGTCTTCATCATCAAGAAGAGTTGCCTCCCAAACGTGTTGTAGATATTTCCCGCCATGGACCGGCGTGGCTACATCCTTCTTTTTGCGCGTATTACTGATTGAATCTTCCTATTTAGGCTAATTTCGTTGGGCCTCGATATATTGTATGATGTTGACATCCTTATCTGCCATTTTACTACATTTTCCTAAGAAACAAATAATTAAACATGTTAGTAATATCTACAAGGATCAACTCAATTACACAACTGTCTAAGTCCCCATGGTGAGCACCAAACTATTTACCCATAAAACTGTACAGTTGAATTTATAACATGCTTTATAGACAAGCGAATCAATTTAATCCCAAAATAATAAATAAATTAAGTCAAATGTAAGACGTAGCATTGAAATCGAGATAAAACATCAAATAGCTTGGGTCCAGGAGAAAAGTTTATGAAGGCAGTAATAAGAATATCAATAGAAAAGAATTAAAGTATTATTGAGCTTTTGAATGATATGTAGCATAAGTTTATTAGAAAATTCGTGTCCTTTAAAAATGGCAATTGATGAATATGTAACGACAAGCGATGAATGCCAAAATTCCATATAACGAACTGTGTATTACTGAAGAATATTCCTCATTGAAGGCCTTTGGGTGGCAAACACTCATTTATCTTTGTTAACAACCTTCCCGTCGTGGTCTTTCCGGTGCTAACTAGAGTTGTTGTCCTCGATCTTGGTTTCTACTTGCCTTGCTTTCCGCCCGTCTCCGGTTTCACGTATCGCTCTATTATTTGAGTATTTAATACGAACTAATTTTACCTTATACAATTTTAGCTAAGTTACTCATGGATCAATTTGGGTTAAAAGTTAGGATTTTTACATTCTTATACACTATTTGAAACTTTATTACCTTCCCTACTCAAATTTTAATTTAATTACATATTATATACAAATTTACCAATTATATACACGTTAGGATTAAATGAGTATCCATTTATATTAGGAATTAATTATTTTCCATCATTTTTCTTTCTCCCTTATATATATGTACAGATCCCTACTTTCAGTAATGTAGAGCAAAGAAATGAGAGCAGCAATTCCACCATTGATAGCCATTAAAAAACTTTGAAGCTTTGAATCGAATTTGGGTTTTGAAAAATATTATTTGTTTGAATTATGTGTTATTGCAAACTATTGGGAATTCTCTATATGTATCTCTCTATATCTCATTCCTTAATTCCAGTAATGTAAAGCAAAGGAAAAGAGATCAGTAATTCCACTATTGACAACCATTAAAAAGCTTTAAACCTTTGGATCCGATTTTGGGTTTTCAAAAACTATTATTTGTTTGGATTAGTTGTTGTTGCAAATAATTGGGAATACTGTTTGAAGTTTATATCTCAATTTTGAGGGTGTTTTGGTCAAAATTAGACTTGATTTTTATTGAATTTCATATTTAAACTCGAAGCAGAAGAAGAAGAAGAAGAAGAAGAAGAAGAAGAAGAAGAAAAAGAAGAAGAAGAAGAAGAAGAAGAAGAAAAAGAAGAAGAAGAAGAAGAAGAAGACATGACATACATTATATTTACGAAATTGTAGTAAAGTTGTAGAAAAATTATATTATGTTGTTTATATATTTTTTATTTAAATATTATATAAAAGTTGAACAATATTGTATAACAATTATATTTAAGTTGTATGATATTGTAATTGTATATAAGTGGATAGAAATAATGTACGAAAGTTGTATGAGTTATATATTATATAATTAGTTGTATTAAATTTGGTTTTACTATGTATAAATAAAATATAAAATATACAAAAGATATATTGTATAAAATTGGCAGAATAGCCCGAATGGCACTTATACTTGTGCCACTTTGTCATCCCGGTCCCCATACTTAACATTTGCCAATTGGACATTTAAACTCGCTCAAAACTTATATTTTAAACCCCTCTGACCGTTGACCGATCATATGTGGCAACATCATTGTTGAGTTGGACAACAATCATGTAATTCACACGTACAACGAGAGTAAGTATAAAAAGTTAGACTAAAATAATTAAAATAAGAAGAAAAAATAAAAAGAATAAGTAAAAAAGTAATATAAGAAAAGGTAAAAGTCTTTATTGTTGTTATGAAACAATAAAAGAACAAGAGAAATATTGCAGAAAAAGAGAGAGAGAGAGAAAATTCTTATTGAATTTTAGAGTTATTTACAATGGGGTAAGACCCCTCTATTTATAGGAGGAAAAATGACTTAGCCTCAAAGTAAAACTCTCTACAAGATAGACATTCACTCTAATTATAATTCTATTCTTAACACTCCCCCTTGAATGTCTACTTAATAAGTAATGTGCCTCATTAAAACATTAACTAAAACAAAACCCAATGGGAAAAAAATTCTAGAAAAGGAAAAAAGAGTACACATGTTTAGAAATGCGCCTATTGGTTGCCTCGTTAAAAACCTTGCAAGGAAACCCAGTGGGACAAAACCTTGTAAGTGAAAAAGAGTGCAACGCGCATTAACTCCCCCTGAAGAGAGCATCAATTCACATCCTTGAGCCTTCACATCCCAAACTTGTGCACCATGTTCAAGAGATCGTTGGTAGAGATTTGATAAATAAATTAGCCATATTAACTATAATGAATATTTGCACCTTGAAATCATAACTCGTGATATATGTATAATGTCGTCACAAATATCGTCCTCGCTATCACATTATCATACTTATAGTATAACAAGATACATCTGTGCATAAATTGCACTGAGAAAGTGGTACTTCAAGATCAAGAATTGTAGATGCTTCAATCAACTTAAATCCTTCATGGATTGTCATATAAGTTAAGTCATATAAGCCATATTATAGACTTTAGATGCATATCAAGTTTTCATGTCATGCTAGACAAATAAGATATCGAAAACTTATTACAAATACCATTGACTTTATACTTTCAAGTATTTGAACTACATGTCCAAAATTACATGTCTTTCATATGGAATCAATTCTACTTGAATTGTATCTCTTCCATTTGGCCAATACTTTTGTGTCTATATTCGATAGACTTAAGATCTTCATCTATACTTAGCGTTATGATAGATATCGTCGACGAACATGTTATACCGGTTCCAATAAAATTATCATAACGACATAACATAGAGATCTTCATTCATATATTCAGGTACCTGAATCTCTCATGAGATTTTATGAAGGTTAAGTCATGCGACCTTCTAGATCACTTACCTCCTTTATTATTATCACTTTGATCATTTGCTCATCTTCTTTATCAAGAAGTTTATTTGAAACCGATTTGTCTGTACACTTTAAGCGTACTATGCACTTTATCCTTCCAGGACTTAATATGAGCATTTGCAATGAGAATACAGTTACTTTCTTTGGGTCAATAAATGCGTATGGCATGCTTTGCAATATTTTGCAAATGAATTATCTTTTTATGAACTTCAAGTTCATATTATGATATTCGAGAATCTATATATACCAATGATAATCCGATCCACGTAACTTTTTCTCATCTATTTATCATGTCTCCCCCTCGTGTTAGAAAAACTAATTTATTTCCTCAACTTTGGTAATCCATCTTTGTGCATTATTGTATTAATATACACTGCACATCAATAATAATAAGATGAATTTATTTGGTTCCTGACCTTGAACCACTTGTGAGGGAAGAATGTAATATACTTTCGTATCTAACCTATATCAAACTGATATAGATAACTTTGTTCTCGTAAGCAAGAGTTTAGCTATTAAGTTGAGGCACTCAATAAATTATTTTGCTAAACCAGTTGTGATATAAAGCAACTTATCAAGATCAACCATCTTGGACAGAAAATCTGAAAATTGTGCTCTAAGTTAAATTATTGAACAAATTACCTCGCAAACACCAAATTGCGGGTTAATAATAATCGCACATGTAACCATCTCATAGATGCATCTTATGTGGTATACATGGTAGATGAATGGGCACATATTCACCTTTGATATTTTCAGAATTCATGGGATTCAACCCCAACTTTAGTTGGTCAGTTAATTAATAAGAACAAGCAATGTAAGAGAATTCATAAAGAACTTTCTAGTTCTTTAATATTTACCCATGTGAATTCTCTATTATTTTTGCACATCATACTTAAATTGATATGGCTAAACCATGTATGCTAACTGAATAAATTAGCAATATTGTAGGTTACACCACGATATGTGCAATTATCAATAAACTCCAAGTTTATTATGATATGAGATTTTTTATCAATAAACATCCACGTATGTGTGGCATTCTTTTGTTTGTGTAGTACAAAATGGAGAATAAAGCAATAGCTTTTCACATACATATTATCCCGCTACAAGTTGTAGAAATAGGAGATATCAAATCTTTCCTTTATTTATTGTCTCAATATAATCAACCGCTTTCGCATATACTTTAGAAGCTGAATAAGTTTATTTGAGACTTACTACAACACAATACCTTATTGGTAATCAATTGTGTTTCTCCAAAATAGTATAATTGGTTCTTATAGAGTTCTCAATTAATTTGGTACTATCACATATTAATCAATATCCATATAGTGAATATTTCCTTTCAAGAAAAAGTTGTACCATTATGGTCAAAATTATATGCACGATATGTTTCTTGCATTATTGTTGTCCTTTAATAATCACATTACCAAAATATTTTGGCGCACAATAGGTACGTGATCAATGACCAATAATGCCATAACAATGACATTATTTTCTTATATCATCTCAAACCTCCTTCTAGAGGCGAGTGTGGTATATTCACTACCACTAGCATGTTCACAGTCTTCCAAGAATGAATATGTATTCATAAATTAGATGTTGTCACACTCACATAATGAATGGACCATAATCATCTATATGTGCTTTATAAAATCTTATACTGTCAAATTGATGACAAATATTACTTTCACAGAGTGAAGGATTATTTTGAGAATCGTTATTATTCTCATTATCACAATGATGACGATTATAGCTTCGTCTATTGTCACGTACACATCCATTGATACATTCACGGTAATAATTTTGTCTTCTTTCAGACTTATCACATACTGCTATCACATTCTTTATAGGGAATGAGAATGGAGCAAATTCAATTGGACGAGTTTTCAATTCTTTGCTCACAATTATACATGAATTTGATCATGGCAAAGCATAGAAATTTTACCACTTTGGATGATTATAATATCTTTCAAACTCCATTAGAGTTGGAATAAAAATTTATCATCTTTACTTGTATGTAAAGTCAAATTATAGAATGTCAAGAATTTGAAAGAGAAAAGTAAAATACTTACCTTTAATCCAGAATTTAATCATGAAGGAAGATCATAGAATATTTGACGATCATTATTCTCAATCCCAAAGCTTCTACTCAATAGGTTAGCGTCTCGTGTTGTGACTGACGTCTATTGTGTTGGAACTGCGACGGAACCTCGGCCGGACCTTGACGAACAACGACTTTAACAGAAACGGAAACAAGAACAAAAATTGCCAACGACCTCGACGCCCACCCGTGCTGGCAATATATAAGTTCATACTAAATCCCAATACAACTACTCGACTGAGAACCTCGAGCCCTTCTTTGTATAAACCTGCGTTAGCACATATGCTTAATATAGAGGACAAAGTGGACGAGTTCTCCCTGATACTTTGAGACACCATTTTAATATACAAGTACACTGATTTTCTTGGAAACCTATAATGACTATATCCAGAAATCATAATATTCCATGTAACAACATCACGTTTAGGCATTTCTTCAAACAGGTGGAGTGCAGAGGTTAAAGACCCATAATTCACAAGATCGTGTAATGTTCTGTTCAGTGAGTAAACATCATAGTTGCTCACGAAGCAGAAGTCCAGGGGCAGAGTTGGTTGTTGGCTTTTCTGTTGGCACTTGTGAGAAAGAGTGGTTACATATCTGCGTATAGCACATGGAGCTATAACACGTTTGCCTTGCATTAGTCTTGAGACGGTAGAGTCTCGTGATGATAACGTGTTATAAAATAATAAAAGAACAAGAGCAATATTACAATGGGGTAAGACCCCTCTATTTATAGGAGGAAAAATGATTTAGCCTCAAAGTAAAACTCTCTACAAGATAGACATTCACTGTAATTAGAATTCTATTCTTAACAGTTGTTTCTTTTTTCCCTTCCCTTTCTCGCTCCTCCTCCATTTTTTTTCTCTTTCTTCATTTATTCCTTTCCGGTTATCCCCTCCTCTATTTCTCTTTTCTTTTTCTTCTATTATTCCCGGACTTCCATTTTTTCAAAATTTTAGTTAATAATTGAAAAAAATAGTAATTTTTTTTTGAATAGCAGCCACCATTAATGTTTTTGAGATGAATTAGATTTATGTCCATTGAAAGTTTTTGAGATGAATTACATCCATGTCTATTAGATCTATCTCTAAACCTTTTGTTTTCTGCTGCTTCTTTCTCTGCAGTTTGTTGAGAGGATGTTGAATGTGCCATAGCTAAAAGATTACTTACAGTTAGCGAATACAAGAATGAATCAGAAATCAAGAGTGCAGTAGAGGAAGTCTAGCAATTACATTGACTTCTTGTTGCAAGTTGGTGTCTGTTACCATTTCTAGGCTTGCTGTATTTGTTCAATTGAGAGTCAAGGGTGGTCAAAAAACAGAGATAGGTGGTCAAGGGTGGGGAGGAGTGGAAAAAGGAAAAAAAATTAAATTAAAAAAATAATGATGTTTCAATTAAAATGTGATGTGGACTATGATGTGTCATCCATATCGTGTGTTTGAAGAGCAGGCGAGGCCGGAGGAGTTTAAAATAATGTATTTTAAAAATTAGCATGGTTCTAAAACATGGGTCAAGTTAGGCGGGTTAGGTTATGACCCATTGTTTAGCCCATCTTGACCCAAATACACTTCAGCTGGGTTTGTTAGGATTATGATTCCTACTAAAGACAATAACCTTCATATTGAATAATCCGGAATTACAACTACATGAGCGGAAGCTAACCTGAATCCATATGTGTGGAATTTTATGAACCACCTTTGATAATTGTCCTTGATTCCTTTTAAACCTCTTGATCCTTTCTTCAAGTTTCTTGAAGTTTGTATGTTACCACAAGAATGAATCCACAAGATTTAACAATATGAGAATTGTTACACAATAACAATAATATGACAATGATCAAATTTGGCTTATGGTTTTCCACCCTATTTGCAAGACAATGGACAATATGGTTCTTGATTCAATGGGAAGAAGAAGAACTTGTCTTGCTAAATAATGGGAACCATAACCCCACTTTATAACTCTAGGAGTTACATAACCCAATATTCAAGAGTTACAAGACAAAAGTTATGTCTTGAGTTATGTCTTGCAAGAGTTACAAAACTCAAGAGTCACAAGCATTCATGTAACCATAGTTACATTTGTAACCTTAGTTAGCCCATCATAAACTAAGGTTACCCTTTTGGGTATCTACACATTAGTCCTACACTTTAGTATGACAACACATTGCCCCCCTTAACATAATGTCCATAAGACCACATAATTAGGCCAAACCAAAAGATAGCACATAACATATAATTATCCATATATTATTCATATGTGTGGAGATATAAGTCCATATATCTAGATATAAATCCATATATCTTACAATCTCCCACTTGGACGAGATATACATACATATGTACAAACCTTAATATTATATGTTACAAACCTTAGGTGCACAAAATTGCTATCACAATAAAATTGTCATGAACAATCCGGTCCATCAATCATACCAACATAGGAACTAAGTGCTCGTCGTTACTCATTCGTAACTAGAACCAATCATAAATCACGTATATCAATATAACCAACGACATGGATCAAGTGTAGGTATGTAGCATGGAAATAACATAAAGTGTGGTCAATAGAATGTCTATTTCCAACTGGTTCTCTTTATTGAGATCAAACATAAACTGTAAGAGTACAAAAACTTTAAAACTGAATATCTGCAGATATAACTGAATTTCTGAATATAATGAACAATTACATAAATGTGCAATACAAACTCCCACTAAAATACATAATCCTTATCTGATTTGACACCCATACAAGCAATATGCTCATGAAATACTTTTGGTGTCAATCCCTTTGTTAGCGGATCCGCAAGCATGGAGTTTGTACTAATGTACTCAATGCACAATTGTCCATTTTGTACTCTTTCTTTAACAACCCGAAATTTGACGTCCATATGTTTTGCTTTCGTCAAACTACTGTTGTTATTAGCATAAAGGACTGCTGATCTGTTGTCACATAATAGCCTAAGAGGCTTCTGAATAGTATCAACAATACACAGTCCACCAACAAAATTCCGCAGCCATAATGCCTCATTGGATGCTTCAAAACATGCCATAAACTCCGCTTCCATGGTGGTAGTGGCTGTAAGAGTTTGCTTAATGCTTCTCCAAGAGATAGCACCACCCGCAAGCATGTAAATATATCCTAAAGTAGACTTCAAACTATCCTGACATCCAGCAAAATCGGAATCGGTATACCCAATGATCTCAAGCTGGTTCGATTTCCGGTATGTAAGCATGTAATCCTTTATTCTCTGTAAGTACCTCATGACCCGTTTGGCTGCCTTCCAATGGTCCATTCCCGGATTGCTTAGATATCTGCCTAACATCCCAACAATGTATGCTATATCAGGTCGTGTACATACCTGAGCATACATCAGACTACCTACCGCCGAAGCATAAGGTGTCTTCTGCATTTCCGAAATTTCATAAGAATTGTTTGGGCACTGTTTGAGACTAAATTTGTCTCCCTTAGCAACAGGGGCGTCGCCTGGTTTACAATCCTGCATGCCAAATCTTTTCAGAACCTTATCGATATAGCCCTTTTGTGACAGACCGAGAACGCCTTTGGAGCGATCTCTTAGAATCTGAATTCCTAATACAAAAGAAGCTTCACCAAGATATTTCATTTCAAATTTCTTTGAAAGAAATTTCTTAGTTTCAAGTAATAATGCTATATCGTTACAGGCAAGCAGTATGTCATCGACATATAAAACCAGAAAAATATACTTACTCCCACTGAACTTATGGTATATACAGTCATCAGCAATATTCGGTTCAAAACCAAAAGATGTAATGACTGCATGAAACTTATAATACCATTGACGAGAAGCTTGCTTGAGCCCATAGATGGATTTCTTTAATTTGCAAACCTTCTTCTCTGATTCATCCGAAACAAAGTTTTCAGGTTGCACCATATAAATTGTTTCCTCAATGTCACCATTGAGAAAAGCAGTTTTAACATCCATTTGATGAAGCTCAAGATCAAAATGTGCTACTAATGCCATTATAGTCCTGAAAGAGTCTTTCGATGAAACTGGAGAGAAAGTCTCTTTATAATCAATGCCTTCTTTCTGAGTGTAGCCTTTTGCGACAAGACGAGCTTTGTACTTAATAACATTGCCCCCTGAATCCCTTTTGGTTTTAAAAATCCATTTACAACCAATAGGTTTCGTACCTTCGGGCAATGTAACAAGCTCCCAAACGTCATTATCGCTCATAGACTTCATCTCATCGTTCATGGCATCAATCCACTTTTGAGAGTTAGAACACTTAATGACTTGACGGAAGTTGATTGGATCATCTTCCTCAGGTCCAATATCACTTTCTTGTTCTTGGAGAAATACATAATAATCATCCGAAATTGCATTTCTCCTCTCTCTAGTGGATCTCCTTAATGGAATTTCAGTTTCTTGAGGTTGTTGAGTTTGATTTTCATTAGTTATATCAGGTTCCTGATGAGGGAGATTTTCGAGATTGTCTTGAACCGGAGTTGTGTGATCCGAGTCAGTAAGACCAAGATCAACAATTTGAGGTAAAGACACATGTTCTTCCTCAAAGACAAAATCTCTAACAACTTTATCTCCCCACCCCCCAAACTCAATATCCTCAAAGAACCTAGCATTTCCCGTCTCAAAAATAGTTCGTGATGTGGGATCATAAAACTTAAAACCCCTGGATTTTTCAGAGTATCCAACAAAATAGCTACTAACCGTCTTAGCGTCCAGTTTCTTTTCATTCGGCCTATAAGGCCTTGCCTCAGCTGGACAACCCCAAATGTGTAAATGCCGAATACTGGGTTTATGCCCAGTCCAAAGTTCATAAGGGGTTTTGATTGTAGCTTTAGTTGGAACTCTATTTAGAATATAAGTTGCAGTTTTTTATGCTTCACCCCAGAGTGATTCTGGCAAAGAAGTACGAGAAATCATACTTCTTACCATATCCTTAAGGGTCCTATTTCGTCTCTCAGCTACACCATTCATCGTAGGACTTCCTGGCATAGTATATTGAGGGACGATCCCACACTCATCTAGGAATTTAGCAAAAGGCCCTGGACGTTGTTCACCGGAACCATCATATCGACCATAGTATTCACCACCGCGGTCAGATCTAACGGATTTAATTCTTTTGCTTAGTTGATTTTCAACTTCAGCCTTAAATGATTTGAACACGTCTATGGATTGGGACTTTTCGTGAATAAGATATAGGTACCCATAACGAGAGTAATCGTCTATGAATGTGATAAAGTATTGTTGACCATTCCGACAAGGAGTAGGAAATGGCCCGCAAATATCCGTATGTATCAATTCTAAGACGTCCGAAGCTCTCTTGGCACCTAATCTAGTCTTGTTTGTTTGTTTTCCCTTGATACACTCAATACAAATTTCCGAATTTGAGGTATCAAGAGAATCAAGAATTCCATCTGACACGAGTTTCTGAATTCTTTGAATTGATATGTGACCCAAACTTTTATGCCAGAGTGATATAGAATTCTCATTAGTTAATTTCCTTTTAGTACCACTTAAACTTGTATGCAAAGTTTCTTTATTTGAAGTTATTGTATCAACCAAATATAAGCTATCAAATGTTGATAAAACACCAGTACCAATAAGATTTGAACACTGAAAGAGACTAACTTTATTATCCCCAAATGTACATTTATAACCAGATATGTCCAATTGGGGAACCGAAATTAAGTTCCGTCTAAAAGACGGTACAATAAAAGCCTCATCCAAATCTAAATGAAAACCAGTTTTAAACAACAGCCTAAATTTGCCAATAGCTTCAACTGGCACCTTCTTGCCGTCACCCACATAGATGTATCTTTCACCATCATTTGGTTTTCGGCAGTTCAGGCAACCCTGCATTGATATATACTTATGTGAGTAAGCAGAATCTACCCACCAAGTATCCTTAGGTACCGAAATTAAATTAACTTCAGAACAAACAAGAGAAAGAAGTGTACCTTTTTTCGCACGCCAGGCATGGTACTTGGTACAATCCTTCTTCACATGATTAGTCCCTTTACAGAAGAAGCAACCTAATGCAGTGATTTCAACCTTAGGTTCCTTATGTTGCTTATTCTTGGGCTTTGCAACCGCAACTTCCTTACCCTTCCTCTTCTTAGTTTCCTTAGAAGAGGATGCCAAATGAGCACTTTCTGTCTTATTTAGCTTTATCCTTTCCTCTTCTTGCACACAGTGTGAAATGAGCTCGTTAAGAGACCATTTCTCCTTCAGGCAGTTGTAACTGACCTTAAACTGATTAAAGTGTGCAGGAAGAGATATCAAAACAAAGTACACAAGCAGTTCCTCAGTTAAATCCAGCTTGAGTGACTTAAGTTTCGAAGCAAGATGAGACATTTCCATAATGTACTCCCTAATGTTTCCCTTGCCCTTATACCTCATGGAAACAAGTTTACTCAATAGTGTACTTGTTTTCGCCTTTTCGTTTTGAATAAAACGCTATTCGAGGTTTTCAAGGAAAACTTTGGCATTGGGTTCATCATTCATAGTACCCCTGAATGATTCTGGGATTGCACGCTTCATGATCATGAGACTCATGCGATTCGAGCGTTCCCACTTCTCCATCACCCTCATGTCATAAGGAGAGGATGTATCCTCAAGAGGAGTAGGTTGCTCGGTCCGAAGTGCTAAGTCAAGATCCATGCAACCGAGAACGATCATGACGTTCTCTTTCCATTCCTTAAAGTTAGTGCCGTTAAGCACATGGATGCTATTGATGTTGGCAGAGATCGTAGAAGCAGAAGAATTTACTGAAAATAGAACAAAAGGATTACTGAATACATGCTTACATAAACTTGAACTTTAACTTTATAGATTCAAAATTAGGCAATTCCCATTACAAGATACCTAGCACAACATTGATTTTAGTCTTTGGACAGAAAAACAACTTGTAAGTGGTACTCTTGGTGTAGTGATCAAACATAGACAATAAACTCCTGTCAAATATTAAACCTTCCTTTGGGCCGATTTAATATTCACATGGAAAACCAAATAATCGTCTCATATTTACCACCACAAGAATGTTCGAATTCCTGCCAAATAACACCTTCCTTTGGGCCGGTGTTAAACACATGGAAGACTAACATCCACAGTCATCTTATATTTTAAAATTAATCAATCTACACAATAGAGGTTACTTTGGCAACATAGTGCTTCAATTGAATAACTAAAATATTAGATGCTATAAACTTTAGTTCCTTAAGCCATTTTATGAATCTCAACTTAATGTGTTACATATTTTGATATGTAACACTTGAATATTAATCGTTGTTTACATGATAGGACAATTCTAAATATATTATAAGAATTGATGGACTTTAAAACAATTAACATTCAATGAAACTTAAGAGAGTTGAAACGTTTTTAACCTTACTGGACCAACACTCGATTGTCAAAACCAGACAATCGATTGTTTGGTTTTCTGAAAAAGTTTTTGTTACTGGACCATCCACAATCGATTGTCAAAGCCAGACAATCGATTGTTTGGTTTTATGAAAAAAAAAATTTAAGTTACTGGACCATGACAATCGATTGTCAAAACCAGACAATCGATTGTTGTGGTTTTATGAAAAATTTTTAAGTTGCTGGACCATGACAATCGATTGTCAAAACCAGACAATCGATTGTTTTGGTTTTGATAAAAATTTTCAGTTTCTGGACCATCACAATCGATTGTCTAAAATAGATAATCGATTGTATGGTATAATTAAAAAACGTTTCAACTCACTGGACCAGAACAATCGATTCAGGCTTTAACAATCGATTGTCTGGTGTTCCAAAATAACTGCCAGAATATTTAACGTCTCAGACAATCGATTGTTTAAGGCAACAATCGATTGTCTGACTGGCAGTGACCAAAAAATAATTTCCAGAATAACACATGATTTTCAACATGGATTTTAAACATAAAAAAAAACATGTTGGTAACCAACTAAATCATGCTGAATCATACAATGTTTTAACATCAAATACATTAAAACATAACAATCATAAGATCATGCTATTTCATGGTAGAATTTTATAAACAAAATTCTAATTAAACTTAAACATGATTTCTAACATAACATGAACCTTATGATCATCCAAATTATCCAAAATGAAGGGTGGCTCTGATACCAATTGTTAGGATTATGATTCCTACTAAAGACAATAACCTTCATATTGAATAATCCGGAATTACAACTACATGAGCGGAAGCTAACCTGAATCCATATGTGTGGAATTTTATGAACCACCTTTGATAATTGTCCTTGATTCCTTTTAAACCTCTTGATCCTTTCTTCAAGTTTCTTGAAGTTTGTATGTTACCACAAGAATGAATCCACAAGATTTAACAATATGAGAATTGTTACACAATAACAATAATATGACAATGATCAAATTTGGCTTATGGTTTTCCACCCTATTTGCAAGACAATGGACAATATGGTTCTTGATTCAATGGGAAGAAGAAGAACTTGTCTTGCTAAAGAATGGGAACCATAACCCCACTTTATAACTCTAGGAGTTACATAACCCAATATTCAAAAGTTACAAGACAAAAGTTATGTCTTGAGTTATGTCTTGCAAGAGTTACAAAACTCAAGAGTCACAAGCATTCATGTAACCATAGTTACATTTGTAACCTTAGTTAGCCCATCATAAACTATCTACACATTAGTCCTACACTTTAGTATGACAACACATTGGCCCCCTTAACATAATGTCCATAAGACCACATAATTAGGCCAAACCAAAAGATAGCACATAACATATAATTATCCATATATTGTTCATATGTGTGTAGATATAAGTCCATATATCTAGATATAAATCCATATATCTTACAGGGTTGGGCAATTACCTATTTATTGACATAACCCATCTTGACCGCCCAAATTCAATCCAACTCACCCATTTGCCACCCTTATCACAATGACCAGATAAGATTTATAAAAAACTAAGGTACCAGATGCAAAGCATTTTCCAGTTTACATAGACAGTTTGCTGCAAGAATGTTCCTTTGCCAAAGACTTTATAATTCTACCTTGCTAGTAGCTACTTGTTTCCTTGCAATACACATCGACCCACTTTTATTAATTGTGTGTGTCATAGATGTGCAGTTGATTTGAATTTTTGTCTTCAGTACTTTATGCATAATTGTCTAAAACTAATAATGAATATTTGGATTGGCGCAGATCACAATTATTCTTCAGAAACAACATCTCGATGAACAGAAAAATGAGTTTAGCCATAGGACGAGAAGAATGTTTGATGTTGAAAGACAATCTCTTCGTGTTTTGTGGCAATCCAAGGTTGCGGTGACACCAAGGAAAAGAACAAATATCATGTGTTTATGCCTTCAAATAATGGAATCATTTCTGGCTTAATTTGCTATTTCTGACAAACATATATATATAGTCTCATAATTACTGCAGTTGTTAATACTCTAAAAGACAGGGTTTTTGCTATCAATATCAACAACAACAACAACCCATTATAATTTCACTTAATGGGGTCTGGGGAGGGTAGTATATATGCAGACCTTATCCTTACCCTTGGGTAGAGAGACTGTTTCCAAATAGACCCCCGACATCCTTCCCTCCAAAAACTTCTCACCTTGCTATTGGGGAGACTCGAACTCACAAGCTCTCTTGTCTTTGAAAGTGGGGTTGCTTACCATCAGAGTAACCCCTCTTGTCTTTGCTATCAATATCGATCACCAAAAATCGGGTCTTTAATAGAAGCAAAGACCCTGCACTAGTGAAGTACTATTTTTTACCTGGTGAAATGCTACTTTACAATAAAAAACATCTTATTGATCACAATTAGTACAATATTTCTCTTTTCCCTACAATTCATAAACAAAATAAAAACAACCAACAGCTTGATGACGTGTACAAAGTGAAAAGTCAGAAGTGCCATGTCACATGTCCACGAGGAACAACTTTATACTTATTAATTCTCGAACGTGCTTTGATTTTTTTCATCTTTATAGATCACGTTTACATGAATATAAATCAAGCGACTAAGATTTAAACATTCACAATATAATATAAAAGGACCACAATCAATCAGTGGCGCTGGCCTAAAGCCAAATTTTATTTAGAGGCCTTAATATTTTATTGCAAAAGTTTGTACATTATATAAAATTTATATTTTATAATATTTTTAGATGCAAAGTTCTTATATATTTTATTATTTCCTTTCATGTATGCACTTCCAATCAATTTAGTAACTTGTTTATATTCTTGGAACACTCTCATTATTTTTTTAATTTATTTTTTCTTGTCAATTAAAATTTTTATCAAAAGCTCCATTATGAGGTTGCATTAAAATTCCAATCTTTTTTTCCTTTTTATGAATTTTGAGTAATTACATGATTCATATTTTCATGTTGATATATTTATAATTGATCATATAAAAAGCAATATAGACCTACGAAGTAAAATATTAAAAGATAATAACAAATTTCAAATTAGAAAAAGAAAGAAAAGAGAATAACAAATTAGAACAATATAATAAAATTCATTCCAGAAGTTGTAACTTGATATTAAAACAAAATTTTATTGTTAGTTTGCTTGCTGCAATGTCTAACAACTCGAGAAAGAATGAAGAAAATGTGCAATTTGATTTATTCAATGCCCTTCAACACTTGTTTTTATGAGAATAGATAGTTTAGAAAGAAAAAAGAATAAACAACATAAATTACAAAGTATTTTTATGAGAATGAAAAAGAGAATAAAAATAGTTTGGATAATATAGCAAAAATGTATTTTTTTTAATTATTAAATATTTTTTTAAAAAAATTAATACATAAGACCTACTTTTAATAATTAGGGGCCTAAAATATTTGGGGGCCTAAAGCGCTCGCTTCAGTCGCTTGGCCCTTGAGCCGGCATTGCAATTAATGAGCAGAAAGGAGAGTAGGTGATTCTTCATGGCATGAATTCAGATTGTACAAATTTGCAAAAGCAGTAACTTGTAAATTTAAACAACTCAGATCGACAGTCTCAATCAAACCGACCAAAAATGAAAATATTATTTTTCTTTCAGCTGCTCTTTTGATGGATCAAGATCAACGTAAATTAGTAGTATAATTATTCAGATGTTTGTGCTTTTATCATTTCTTTAATTAGTTTCCTACAACACCGTCCTAGCTATGAGGAAAAGAAACAAGAATATTTAAGAAGAGAACACAGACGTTTCAATATTGCTCTGATCGATCAAATTAAAGGTAAGGCATAACCAGAATGAAAAGCGAAAATGGGTTCGAGGAAGGGGAATACATATATAATATATATATATATATATATATTTCCCATAATTAAGAAGAAAACCATGTACTTCTTCGATGACTTAGCTTGAAGCAAACATGTTACAAAAGTATGTACTATGTAGTCATCTTAAACAAAGAGACATGCCCCATGTCTAGTTCAGAAAATGACGGTAGTGTCAAGTGTCATGTTCATTTAGATGAATGTTTCCACTTTATACGATTTAATTAGTCTTTATATACTTGTACTTTAAGCTTTAACTATACCATCAACTGCTCTACATACTGGACTTTATCTTTTCTCCTCTTTGATAAGTTCGTGTAATATTTGTACAGATGATCTCTATTGCATAATTAGAGACCAGAAAAGGATATGATAAATGAAGATATTTGAGAATTAAACTCAAATTTATTCGGTAGGAAACTCCCGTCATTGCATAGAATATGCTTTGGTGATAGTTATTCTTATAATATCCAGTCTCGTCCTTACACAACAACGTTTATTAAAATAATATGAATATGTCCTATATGCATTTGTCGGAGGAACGAGCATGGAAATTAATTAGACTGGGGATATCTCAAGATTATCTTGTTTCATTTTATTTTTTATTATCTACTAGTAAGACTTGATTAATGCAGTAATAGTCATTAAGTGTTTAACAAACTCGTTTACATTAATTTTGTTGATTAGGAGAAGTATAAATTAAATGAAAAGGATAACGATAAGCTTGATTATTCATTTAGGATTATGCGGTCAATAAGTGTGGGCGATTTAACGAGCTTGTGGGCCCGATAGCGAGTAAACAGCCATGTGATCCAAAAGAATAGAAGGGTATCCAAGGCTGAATTGACACTCGCGTTTGGACAATATTTTACCTATTTCTTTATTTATTTAAAATATCTATATTATTTTGAATTTCAAATTAAGAAACGCTTGTCAACTTATAATTGGATATGAATATCTAGCCCGTTTGGCCAAGCTGCAAAAATCAACTTATTTTGAAAAGTATTTTTTTCAAAAGCATTTTTCTCAAAAGTACTTTTGGTTAGAAACAATATGTGTTTGGCTAATTAATTTGAAAAATACTTCTGAGCAACAACTAATATTTGACCAAGCTTTAAAAAATCGTTTCTAAGTGTATTTTTCTCAAAAGTGTTTCTCGCTTTTGGAGATAAGTTATTTTTTTCTATTTCTCCAAAATTGCTTCCGCTTTTCCTTAAAAGCATTTTTTTCTTTCAGAAGCCTGACCAAACACCTTAATTTTTGATCAAATATATTTTCTGCAAAACAAAAAAGAAACACTTTTGACAAAAAAAAAAATTGGCCAAAGATGCTATAAAGCGTGGAACTTGACTTGGCATAATTCAAATGAGCAAGTTGAGCATTTTGAAGAACGATTCATTTTTTAAAGATAAGCACAATAATTTTTTATCAGCCTCAGTTTATTTACTTTTAAGTGGATGAAAACCAACAGTGGTTGAACTTGCTGAACATATTAAAGATGGTTTTAATAAAAACGTCTATCAATTTTTCTTCTTGAGTTTATTTTTTGCTATATACTACTGATAGTCTCTTTTACATATCCGCGGTCCACACTAATAAACTGAGCTTATCATTTTCTTATTTTACCATTTTCTATATGTCGTGAAAAATTCTTACATTATCAAAGTAGTTTCAGAATATTTATACTTTTTCAAGTTATCAATCAATGCTAATTAATATATAAATTAATTTGCAAATTTAATTTAAGCTGCTAAAACGAAACCAACGTGGCGGCGGAACCTAAAAGGGCCTTTTGAGGGGCTTCAGCATAGTGCTGCACTGTGGCCCGGGCCTGAACCGGGCCCACGGTCATGGCAGCCTAATGGGCTTGGTGGGCCGGTCCTTGTGGTTCTGGGCCTGGTGTTACTTTTAGGTCTGTGACGGGCCGATTCGTATTCATTAGCCCGTGAGCCCGGGACCGTTAGGCCCGGGACCGTCAGCCCGGCCTGGGCCGGTCTTGGCGGGCCTAAATGGGCCCAACGGCTATATATATATATATTTGAAATTGTTTTAAAAATCAGCAACGGACATATTTTAAAAAGTAGCCGTTTGAGCTATTATTTGACCGTTTTGAGGTTTAAAAAATGGCCATTTGACCCCCAAACTTTAATTTAACCCAATACTTTATATAATTACACTTTTACCCATTTCTCATCAATAAATACCCCATCATTCTTTCATTTTTATTCACCAATTCATCAATCTCTCTCAATCTTTCTACTACAATTGCTTAATTTATTGTTGAAAATCATGAAAAATTGTGAAGTTGTTGAATTGAAGTTTTCAAGTGTTCGGCAATCCGGTAAACTCGTTTCAACTCTTACGTTTTAATAATATGTTTTTGTGTGATTTAGTTTCCATAGTTATAATTAATATGACATTTTCTTTGATAAAATGTTTGGTAAAGGAAAAGGTAAAACCGGTGAAAGTAGTGGCCATAATACTACCCTTCCCTAGGCTCCCCAGCCTAGAAAAGATAAGCAAGTTGAAAGTAGTCGCCAACCTAGACGTCCTCCCCTCTTCCCGTAATGCTTGATAGTGATCACCCTTATTTTCAATTTACCGATAGTTAATTTCTACATGATGTTGCAGTAGGTGATATATTATATGATGAAATTATGAATGCTCTTTATCGTAATGAACATATCTTAGAGGAAAATGAGGATGGTGATGATGATGATGATGAAACCCAAGCACCAGATTTAGATGATACACCTACTAGTCATGTTCATAACTCAAGTAATGCACCGGCCGACCCACCTGTAGAAACTCCAACTTTTAATAGACAACCTGCTAAACGTCAAGAAACATCATTAGTTTGGAATTTTTTTACTCAAGTAAGAGAACTAAATAAGGCTAAGTGTAAAACTTGTGTGAAATTACTGGTTCATAAATTTACTGGAGACCGTAGCGGCACGGGTAGTTTGACTAGGTACATAAAAACACACCCTAGAGACAAGGCTAAATTTTTGCAAATGCTAGCGCATCAAGAGGGGACAAGTGTAGATTATGCGGTTAACCCTAGTACAAGTTCAAATCTAGTTCAACCAGGAATTAACACTGTCACCGGAGGTATTTTATATTACGATCCAAATAGAGATCGTGAAGAATTAGCAAAGATGATTACTGTTATGTGCTTACCATATACCATTGCTTCTAATCCTAATTGGGTTCATTATATTGGAAGATTTTTTAATCCTACTTATAAAGGTTGGCCTCGCGCAACAGGTAAAGCCGATATTTATAAATTCAAACATAAAATATTGCTCTATGTATTTATTCATATACTTAATCGGATCCCTATTACTACTGATATTGGTAGAAGTGGTAATGATTGTGATTATCTAACCGTTACAAGTCATTTGATAGACGAGTACTGGACAATGTAAAAACGTATAATTGCGTATAGGATAATTGATTCACGTCACACATGTAAGTTTATAGCTAACAATGTTTCAGATTTTTGTAGATATTTTTGCTTTAGCGATAAAATAATGACAATTTCTATGGATAATGCTTCTAGTAACACTAGTGCTACATACATGCTTACAAAAACACTAAATCATGCATTTACTAATATTTTCCATGTTAGATGTATTTGTCATATTTATCATTTAATTGTCGGTGATGGTATGCGAATTTTAAGCACAGAAATTGAAAAGTTTCGAATGGCTCTTAATTGGCTTTTTTATTCAAACCGTAGAACTAGAATTAGAGAGTATTTTAAAAAATGTGATGAATATGGACTTAGATAAAGAAATGTTCCTAAACCTTGCCCGACTAGATGTAATTGTATGTACAAAAGTTTATTAGTTGCATATGAATATAGAAACCCAATTAATGCAACGTTTAATTCTTGGGTAGGTGGTGGGGATGATGATGAAATGCTTACTACCCAAGACTGGACGAATGTTAAAATTATTTTAGATTTTTTAGAACATTTTCAAGTTGCTACAAATATATTTTCTGGGCAATATTATCCTACTATTTCAGACTGTTTAGTTTATATTGCCGCACTAGCTGATTTGTTTGTTGAATTTGGCGAGGGTGGAGATATTTATGAACTTGCTATAAATGGAATGAAACAAAAATTTTAAATTCCTATCCCTCATATTTTTGGTGTTGCTGCAATGTTAAATCCTACAATGAAATTGTGAGGTCCTCATTTTTTGTATTCAAATACTTATAAGGCTTTAGATCTTTCTAACGAGGAAGTTGCTACACTTGCAGATGCAAAAGCATCAATTACAATTAATGCTCAAACAGTTTATAATGCTTATCAACTTGCCTTAGAGCATGCTAGGCCAAAAATTCCAACCCTTACTTCGTCTAGCTCACAATCATCTAAAAGAGCTGCGGGCTTAACAACTCTTAAATCTTGGACGGAGTTCCGTGGTTCTCAAGGTGATAATTATGATGAAAATTCACATATAAATGAGCTTCAAGTTTATTTGTCCATGGACTTGAAAAGGAGAATCCAGACGGCTCTTTTGATCTTTTGGAATGGTGGAAGTCAAGGGAAAAACATTTTCCGGTTCTTGCAAGAATGGCTCGGGATATTTTATCAATTCAAGCTTCAACTGTTGCATCGGAGAGCGCTTTCAGTCAAGCAAGACTGCAAATAGGTGATCATAGAGCGTCGATGAGGGATAGCTTGGAAAAATCGGTACTTTTTAGAGATTGGATCCGCGCGGAAAGAAGAAACTTTGGAATTGCAAAATCACAACCGGCGATAGATGAAGCTTATGAAGAATGATAGCGGAACTTGCGGAGGATTCAGCTTCGCCCGGAAGTGGTGATGAACAAGCTTCTTTTCCACCACCACCAACACAACCTCCTCCCAACCTTGACAGATTTATGAGATTTGCTAGAGATACATTGTAGATTATGATGTAACTTGTACTTTGGCACATCTTCTTTTAGGCTTTTTCTTTTAATGGTGGAATTAGTACTTTGTTGTGCTCATTCAATTGGGGGAAGGAAGACTAAGAAAGATATGCCATTTTGGGTAATAAAAATTATAAGACATACCCTTGAATATCCTTTTTCTCAATATTTCTTTGTCTTTACTTCGAATTATTTATAAGCTACAATATATATATATATATATATATATATATATATATATATATATATATATATATATATATATATATATATATATATATATATATATATATATATACTACAAGAAAATATATACGAGAATATATATACATAACATACAACCTAAACTACAAGAAAATATATAAGTAATAACATATATACATATATATATAAGAATATATATGCATAAGAGATACAATATATATACTACAACAAAATATATAACTATATAAGTTATAATATATATACATAAGATACAATATATATACTATAAGAAAATATATATATACATAACATACAATATATACTACAAGAATATATATATATATATATATATATATATATATATATATATATATAATATATACTAATTATTACAATGCAATATATATTATATATACTATACTAATAACTAGTATACTATATAAATATATTCTATACTAGTATATTATATACTATACTAATAACTACTATACAAGATATTGGCTTAAACAAAAAAAAAAATTACAAAAAAGTCCACCAGGCCCACAAAGCCCGACCTACTAAGGCCAGGACTGCATGGGCTTAGGCTCGTCACGGGCTGGTCTAACCCATTGAGCCTACGAAGCCCGAGATTGCCAGACACGAGATCGCTAGAGTCCAGACCCACGAGGCCCGGTCCGCAAAGCCCATTTAGACCCGAGCCCGGGACAAAATACAGCACTACTTCACCACGAGTGAGTTTGGGCCGCTCTGGCAAACCCGAGAAAATAATGGTCCGAAATAGGAGTAGAATGGGAAACTAGGAATCTAACATTGGCGGGAAAGAGAGCCGTTGCTCTTCTAGACACCAAAAAACTGGCGCCAAAACTCTAAATTTCCAGTTGCCCACTGCCCGAAATTCCATGGGCAGCCCACTCTTTTTATTTTCTGTCCCCCCTCCTAGAAAAACAAAATTCTCATAATATTAATGCTACTAAAGAAACTTTACGAATCTCTCACTCTCATATTTTCTCTAATTCCTTCAATTTCCTCTCTCTCTCCAAAAAAATTTCCTCTAACTTTCCCCTTCATTTTAGCGCCATTTCCCCCTTTTCTTTCATTCAAAGTCTTTTCCTTTCCAACCCTTTTTTTCTCTCCTCTTGACTGCAAAAATTCTTAGAATCTGAATAACAAGAAAGACCCTTTTGGTTCATTCTTCTTAATTCCTCTTTCCTTTCAGCCAAAAATCCATATTTTTGGTTCCTTTGATATGTTCCATATAACAGAGTCTTTGTTTCCAAGAATTTGAAGAGTTAACTTTGTTCCCGCAAATTTCTTAATTTATTTACAAAGTAGTGGGTTTTTGTTAAAACATGGGATTTTCAAAGAAGCACCAAGTGGAAGGAAGTAAAGAAGAGAGCAAAAAGTGGGTAATTGCTGGAATTACAATTGTAGCACCATTGAGGCCAATTTCTACGAAGCCAAGAGAGGATTCTGAAGATGAAGAAGAGTGTTCAACAACTCCGACGGCAAGAGATTCAAGGATACCGGAAAGACTACCATGCCCTCCGGCGCCGATGAAACGCCGGCCAAAATCCACGTGTCATTATAATAGTGTTAGGGAGTTCTTTAATCCTCCTGACCTTGAATCTGTATTTATACGCCATGTGGAGAGAGCTAATTAAGACAGTAAGTGGAGTATTAGTAAAGGGCCAAAACCAAAATGGAACAAATTAAAAGAGTGGCCCTTTTGGTTCTTTTTCCTGTTTTCTTTTTCTTGTTTTGAGTTTGGTAGATATTATTAGGTTAGGAGTTAGGTTTGAGTTGATGATGATAATGTAATACACAAGCTACATATGGTTTCTTCAAAATAGCTAGGTCTAGTGTGTACTTTTTCTTCAATGAGAAGATGAAAATTATTTACTATGTTCTTTTCTTGTATGGAATGAATCTCAATTTGCACAACTTTTTGCTTTTTGTTTTCCTTTTTCTACGTCTAAGCTGCTTCAAAAAACTTACTAATCTCATTTGCTAGACTCTTTACTTCTGTAATAATATGTAAACTGGTTAAAAATGCTACTATATCTCAAAAATGTGTTTCATTTGCAAGGCTTTTTAATTACTTCTGTTTCTAACATGTAAACTGGTTCAAAAATTGCATTTAAATTAGTAAGACTTATTGCTTTTTGTTTTTCCTTGATTCTATATGCAAACTAGTTCAAATTTGAAAATTTAATTAGGTTCCTGTCCTCGGATTTTTTTTCTATTTTTTTAATAAGTATTCTATTTCTTCATTTTTTTCTTTCTTGTTTTTGCACCTACTTCTGTTTTTCAACTCTCGTTTTCCTACATAAACAAGCAGACGCACGTGGATTTTAAGCATAGAAAAAAAAAAGCAAAACGAGGAAAATTACAGAATTCGCCGAATACATCTAAACAAAGGTAAAATCTTTTTCATGGCTCAGAGATAAATTGATTGACTTATGTCATCATCTCTTTTACTGCTACTAAGTTGTACTCCATACGTCTCAATTTGGAATTTCAAAAATATTTTTAAATATGTCATAATATTTTATAAGAATAAAATTGTCATTAAAAATAAAACAATTCTTCAAATATAAGAAGTACTCTTATGGAGTAATTCTTTTGTTAAAATAAAACAGAAGGGTAGCTTTCCTTGGCTCGCAAGTACTTTCACAGGTATTCTTCTACAAATAATAAAAATAGCGTCTTTAGTGTTTGTAGGTCCCACTTAAACATGTCCCCACAACAGCTGAATTCTGTATTGGCAACTCCAACCTTTTTTTCTCCTCGTAATGCTTCATTGGTAATTAAAAGACAAACAGATAATGGAAATGTACTGTTAGAGAATCCTATGTGGGGTAAGTATAAATAATTATTTCAAATGAATAGTAAAAATATAAAACATTGCCTTTAGTTGGAGTTTCCACTTTTATCGTACTCCATATATTATCAAATCAGTGTTGTGGCATGTTAATTAATCCCAAATACCTAATTAAAGTTAGATAGTTTACTTTATGTGCATGGCCACCCAATTAAAGTGATTTATCAAATAAGGTGGAACTTTTCCCAATGTAAAGAAAGTATCCTAGGGATCACAAAGCAAATTCCTAATTTGCAATAGTAACTAAAGTTGGGACCTTGTGTTAGTGTTTTCGATTGACTAAAACAAAGTATGATTACTAGTAAAAACCTACTTAAAAAAATGTTCTATGCATTAATTTTGTAAAGTATATATACATAATCAAATTACTTTAAACTAATTAGTACTATAACATGGTAGATTATAATGACGGTAAAACTTGTTATAAGTAAATCGAATTTAAATAATTCAGTAGGTATGATGTTAATGGTTTTCACCGGATGCATACAAATGAAGTTTAGGATAAGTGTCAATTGTTACCTCGTGGGGAGCACCAGATGTATTTATTAATTAGAACGTAGTTTATGCCTATTTCAGCCTCTCTCCAATAATGAGTCTACTACATTTATATACAGCTATAATTCAGGGCACTATTTGATTCCACAGCTACCCATTTTTTTAATTGGTTGCTAATTTTCTAGAAAGAGAAGAAATATTAGGACGACTTAAAGCAATTTGATGTGAATATACATGGGGCGATGAACCTCGTCATAGACAAAAAGTCAGAAATTCAAACGCCACTTACAACTTTTTATAACAGAGGTGTTGGAGCGAACTAATGCATTATGCACATCCACTATTTCATAGGTTATCCGCTTCTCCCTCAATTTCAATTTAAATGATATACTTTTTTAATTGGTTCGTTTAAACAAAAGTGATACATTTTTATATATGGAGACAATTTAATTTTAAGTATTTTATTTTAACCATTTTATTCTTAATAAAAAGTTTTTATAACCATATAAATAACATGATCCCACAAAATTTTGCCCCTTAAATTTTTAATACCACATATTTTAAATAGTCTTTTATTTTACTTTAAATTTTGTACCTAATCAAACTATATCATCTAAATTGAAATGAATAAAGTATTTTCCATGGTGGTGGTGGTAGTGACAAACCATTTATATTATTTTGTCTGCATATCCATGTCAACCTGTCCCCACCATTGATCAAATCTGTGCTAGACCACCATGCAAGCTAGGTCTTGACAAGGTTAATGTGGCTCGTGCTTAGTCAAATTCTAATATAATTTAAGATATTGTTCCATAGAGATTGAAAAATCTATGCTACAAACTTGTAATATTTTAGCCACTAATTGAGAGAACCAAATTGATGAAAAGAGAGTGAGGTTTAAAATTTGGTAGTTACTTAAATAAAAATCAAGAACTTCCGGAAGATTTATAATTTAAAAGAGTTGGCAACCGTTGAATTCACTTGATAATATATTACAATAAAATCTCAATTTTACATGTATTTATCTAAGGAATAATTGCTTATTGCTAATACAATTATATTTAGCTCACTAAGAAGTAGCCAATTAATAATCCATGAGGTTATGTGGTTAATTGAGTTAAAACTAGTGACAATTAAACCGAAATATTTTTCTGGCTTGAATTGTGCCAAGGGGTAATAAAAACTTCGTGAGAATATTTTTACTACAAAATCAATAATCTTACCTACAACAATTCCTCCGTGAGAGTTAAAACTGAGGCAAGCAAGATTACAAACTTGGAATAATAGTTTACTAAAAATTACTCTCACTTTACTATTTTATTCATTAGTTATTATTTATCAATTTTGCTCCATGAGAATTACAAAATTAATATAATAATAACTTAGAGATAAAATATGTAGAAGTGATAATAATGATTAATTGAAATTATTATTACAACACAATACAAAGTATAAAAAGAAAGTTTCAAGTCGAGTTTGTATTAAACTGAGATAGTATTTTATATATATATATATATATATATATATCTCAAGCTTTATCAACTATCCCAACACAAAGACACTACTCCATTATAGAGTATTTGAAAAAGAAAGTAATTCTATGACATATATTGCCAATACTACTAGAAAATCTTAAAATTAAAAGAAATAATGAAAGAAGAATAAGTAATAATAAGAGACCAAAGCTTTAGAAAATAAAGTGACTCTTTTAATCCTTATTAATCGATGCCTATTACACATAGAGTTGCCTTCAATTTATAGAAGTGCATTTCTTCTTCAAAGTGTTGTGATCTTAAGTAAGGAAGATGTATCTTGAGAAGAATATCTTGATGGAGATGCATATTGAGGAATGTGTATCTCGAGGAAGATGCGTCATGAAGAAGATGCGTCGTGATCTTCTTGCGATGCGGAGTGAAAATGTTACGACCTTCTTGTTTTTTTTCCTTCATTTTTTGCTTAATTAATAGCATTCTTATCTCCTGCAAAACATTGTTGGAAAATATAGAGAATCGAATAATTATATAAATACTTTATTTAAAATAGAATAGTATTAAGTATATAATATATGAATATTTTATATTCATCAAATTCCCCTACACTTGAGTCTTTGCTCGTCCTCGAGGAAAGATATTTCTATTGATAAAATTTTTTTAAAATATTTTCTTCAAAATGTTTGGTCTTTGTAGGATAGAAAATTTATTCAAAATAACTTCTTTTATCATACCAAATGATTAATCTTTTAAGCTTCACCAAATCTTTTACCTTGCTTCTGATTTTACTTTTGAAAAAATAAAATCTGCAGTCCTTTTTGCTTGAATCATTCTGAATTGATAACTTTATTATCACACGTTTTGAATATCACAATTCTTCATCCATAGGCTTGCTCTTCATGTCAATCTCTACTAATACAGATTTAGCACTGAATTTTGAAATCTATTTAGGATTTTTTCTTGGCTTATAATGTCAGGCTTCAGGCTGGTAGGATAAAAATATTTTTGTAGTTACTTTTCTTTTTCCAGCTTGGAGCAAATGTTCCATAATACTAATTGTTCCCTTTTTTTTGCAGTACATTTTCTTTTATATATGCGTTCATCAACATAAAGAGATATAAGAATACACACACTTATATATTATATCTCCCATTTTCCTTTTTTTGTTTCGTGCCTTGCACAATCTGTTTTTTTCTTTTTTTTCTCACAAACATTACTTATCATGGCTAGAAGAAATAATAACTATAATAGTAATATACATCTCTTTTTTCTTTTTTGGGGGGTTATAGACCATGGTGAAAAAAAATAGGATAAAGGCTCAAAGATAGGTTCTACGAGATAAATTTTTTTTAGGAGAGAATAAACTAAAAGAGGCTAAAAGGTGTATCAAAGAAAGTCTAATTTCATCTTTCAAGAATCAGTGTCATCCATTATTTCGCCTCGAAGAACATTTAGAGCAAGTTTTAGAAAAATTATTGAGTATACCTTCTTGTGATAATAACTTTCTTCAATTCCTTTAGTCTCGCGAGTTGGAGACACTAGTTTTTGCCTTCACAAAGTTAAAGTCATAGGCATAGAATTGATATGATAATGAAAAAAAGACTTAATATTTGAGCATAATAGAAAGAATTTATTTTACTAGTTAAAAACGTACAGCGACACAATCATTTAAGAAGAAGAAAAATTATTATAAATACATAAAATACTAAAGAAATTTTGAAATAAATAAATTAAAAATATTTTTAGCTTTCAAATTTACAGACACAGAAGAACGATTGAAAGCAACTGTGACCACATATATTCTATGTGTAATAGACTGGACTAGCTTTTAGACCTTATCAGTCATGGGGTCCAGGTTTAAATATAAACCAAAATTTACCTGTGCCACCATTTGAATTGGATCATTAAATGGTTAACTAACCGGTCACTTAGGCATACCTATTACCATGAAGTTGCTCCTGTATAGGTGACTTTGTTTTTTTAGAGGCCTTCATGAGATGTTCCGATTGTATAATAATCAGATATTAACCAAATCAGTTAGTTAAGCATTTAATTACTCAACAATGGCTACGGGTAGGAAAATGTAGTCCTGAGTTTAATGTCGTCAGCTCGACTTATTTTCTACATGATTCTCATTCAATTAGAGTAACTGATGGTTGTTTCTCAAATTACCCTCCAAAATATAATTTTAGTCTCTAACCATTTAAATTTTGTCTCCACCACTAATATGTTGAATCTCAATAGAACCATATGGAGTAACAATTGTAACATTGTAAGGACCTGTCCATCTAGACTTTAATTTTTCAGGGAATAGCCTGAGTCGGCTATTGTAAATAAGTACCTTATCTCCAAATTTGAAACTCTTTTGTCGTATCAACTTGTCATGCCATATTTTTGTTTTTTCTTTGAAAATTCTGGTATTTTCATAAGCTTCCAACATCACCTCTTCTAATTCATTAACCTGAAAAAATCTCTTTTTACCAGTAGAGGTAAATTCAAAGTTTAATTCTTTTAGTGCCCAAAAAGCTTTGTGTTCTAATTCAACTGGCAAATGGCAAGCCTTTCCAAAGACTAACTTATATGGGGATGTTCCAATTGGCGTTTTGAACGCCGCTCGGTATGCACATAATGCATCATCTAATTTTAAAGACCAGTCTTTTCTTGAAATTCCAACCGTTTTTAAGAATTCTTTTTAACTCGCGGTTGGAAACCTCAACTTGCCCCTGCGTTTGAGCATGATATGGTGTTCCAGTTTGTGAGTCACACCATATTTTGATAGCAAAGCAGATAATTTCCTATTCATAAAATGAGTTCCTTGGTCACTAATGATGACTCGTGGATTGCCAAATCTAGTAAAAATATTTTTCTTAAGAAAATTGCGCACTGTACGAGCATCATTTTTTCTTGCAGGGAACACTTCAATCCATCTTGACACATAATCCACATCCACAAGAATATATTTAAAAGAGTGAGAAGAGGGAAAAAGTCTCATGAAATCTATTCCCCAAACATCAAATATTTCACATGCCTGTATCGATTGCAGTGGCATTTCATCTTTTTAGTGATGTTACCTGTTCTCTGACATCTATCACATTGTGCAACGTATGTTCGGGCATCTTTAAAGAGCGTCATACAGAAGAATATAGCTTCCAAAACCTTAAAAACTATTTGATTTGCTGCATAATGACCTCCAATTGCTCCATCATGGCAGTGATACAAAATTTTGGTCATCTCTTCTTCAGGTACACACCTCCTGATGATATTAGCTGCACAAATTTTGAACAAGTAAGGTTCATTCCACAAATAATACATAACATCAGAAATAAGCTTCTTTCTCTGCTGGTAAGAGAGATCCTGGGGTTTCCATCTTCCAACCAAGTAGTTAGAAATATTTGCGAACCTGGGTGGTTGAGTTACAATAGAGTCAACTGAAAAATGTGTTCATTAGGAAATTTTTGTTTTATATCGCTGAACTCAAGGGGAGGGTCTTCTAGTCTAGACAAATGGCCAGCTACCTGATTTTCTGTTCCTTTTTTATCTTTTATCTCAAGGTCAAATTCTTGAAGAAGTAAAATCCATCTTAACAATCTAGGTCGAGCATCTTTTTTGGCTAAGAGGTATTTTATAACTGCATGGTCAGTAAAAAAAATCACCTTTGTTCCTATCAAATAAGAACGAAATTTATCAAAAGCAAATACTACCACTAGTAATTCTTTCTCTGTTGTGGCATAATTAAGTTTAGCCTTATTCATTGTTCTACTAGCATAGTAAATGGGATGAAAAATCTTATCCTTTTTTCTGGCCTAAAACATCTCCAACTTCCGTATAACTAGCATCACACATAACCTCAAAAGGTTGACTCCAATCAGAGGATACAACTACAGGGGCAGTTGATAATTTCTCCTTAAGCGTGTCGAAAACTATCATACAATCACCTTAAAAATCAAACGTAACATCTTTCATCAAGAGGTTAGTCAGAGGTTTTGAAATCTTTGAAAAACCCTTTATGAACCGTCTGTAAAAACCTGCATGACCTAGAAAGCTTCTAATGCCTTTAACAGTTGTGGGTGGGGGTAATCCTGCTATAAGATTAATTTTAGCCTTATAACTTCTATCCTATTAACAATGATTTTATGTCCTAAAACAATTCCATCTATAACCATAAAATGACATTTTTCCCAAATTAGAATCAAGCTTGTTTCTTCACATCTCTTAAGAACTAAAGTCAAGTGGTAAAGACAATCTTCAAATGTTATGCCAAAGAGTGTAAAATCACCCATAAAAATTTCAAGAAATTTTTCAGTCATGTCAGAAAAAATTGCTGATACGCAACGCTGAAATGTAGCAGGGGCATATGTTCCATGAGGACATGTGAAAGTTGTCTTATCCTGATCTTCAGGTGCAATTAATATTTGGTTATACCCTGAATATCCATCAAGAAAACAGTAAAAACCGTATCCTGCAATTCTTTTTAACATTTGATCAATAAATGATAAAGGAAAATGATCTTTTCTCGTAGCATCATTGAGACTTCGATAATCAATACAGACTCTCCATCCTGTAACTGCCCTCGTAGGTATGAGTTCATTATTTTCATTCTTTATAACTGTCATACCTCCTTTCTTTGGTACTACTTGAACATGACTTACCAAAGGACTGTCTGAAATAGGATAAATGATACCTGCTGCCAAAAGTTTTACAATCTCCTTTTTTACCACTTCATGCATTGCTGGATTCAATCTCCTTTGGGGTTGGATTATTGGTTTGTAGCTATCTTCCATGAGGATTCTATACGTACAAATTACTGGACTAATCCCTTTGATATCTGCTATTGTCCACCCTAAGGCTTCTTTGTGTGTTTTCAAGACTTGAATTAATCTTTCTTCTTGTTCTGATTTGGCCAAGTATCTTTCCATTGAGTTAGAGTTAATTGATCATCTCTATATGCATATGTAAGATAACTAATCATGTCAATTGAAAAACATGAAGATGATGATTCATCTCCTGAAAATCTTAGCATCTTTTGCATGTCAAAAATGATCCTTTCTTTATCAACTCTTAGAATTAGCTGTCCTTGGTGGACATCTATAATTTCTCTACCTGTAGCAAGAAATGGTCTACCCAAAATAATTGGTTCATCAGGATATTCTTTCATTTCAAGTACTATAAAATCTACGGGAAAAATAAACTTATCTACTCTTGCAAGCACATTTTCAATTATTCCCTTAGGTTTCTTAGTACTTTGATCTGCAAACTGAAGAGAAACACCTATATCTTTCATTTCACCAAGATCCAATTTTCTAAAGATAGAAAATGACATCAAATTTATTGAAGTTCCGGAATCACAAAGTGCTTTTTGAAAATACACTCTTCCCAAAGTGCATGGAATTGTAAAACTGCCAGGATCACCAAGTTTTTGTGGTAGCTTATTTTGAAGTATAGCACTGCACTTTTCAGTAAGCATTACTATAGAAATTTCTTTTAATTTTCTTTTACTTGACAAAATTTCTTTTAAAAATTTAGCATATGAAGGCATTTGCATAAGTGAAAGGAATATTAGTGTGAATTTGTTTCAATATTTCTAAAAACTTTGCAAATTCATCATCAAACTTTTATCTTTTCATTTTTTGCGGAAAATGAATTGTCACATGGAGAGGAATATTATTTTCAATATTTTTATCTTTTTTTTTCTTAACTTCTTTATCTTCTAATGGTTCAGAGGGTGTCTCAACATTCTTACCCTTGTTTACCTGTTTTTCTGACTGATTTTTTTCTTGTGTGACTATATTGGGTTCATCAAGCTCCTACCTAATCGTAAGGTGATAGCCTTAAGGTTTTCCTTTGGGTTTTTTTTAGTATTTCTTGGTAAGGGGCCTTGGATTTTTGCTGACACAAGAGTTGCCAATTGGCTCAGTTGGATTAGCAAATTTTTAAGGCCTGAATTTTGACTTTTTATTTTTTCATCAGTGACCTTAATGTATTTTTACAAAAGGTCATCAAGACTTGGATGTGTTTGCGGAGGCCTTTGCTGATAAGGTCTGAAATTTGATTGCCCATGGTTTCGATTTTGGTAACCAGTGGACCTTGTACCTGTGGCTTCTGGAAGCTTTGAGAGTTCTCGGCCCCATTTGTATTGCTCCATTAAAATCCTGGATGTTTATGTGCCATTGGACTTCCAAAGGGATACTGCTTGTAACCGATTGCCTTGACCTGTTCATCATTTGGACTGGTTTCTTGGCATTCACGATTCAGATGGTTTCCTCCGCACATATCACAAGCCTCAGACTGGCTTGAATTGTTTTGTGTTCACCTGAAAAGATTCAAATTTTTGTGCCAAAGAGACAATCTATTGTGTTAGTGTGTTTAAAGCATGATTTACCGTAGCAGCCTTTCTGATGATTATACGCTGAGATGCCCATTGAATGGAGTTTTCAGAAATTTCATTCAATAATTGCAATGCTTCTTCTGTGGTTTTTCCTATCGCCGAACCTCCTGCAGCTGCATCAATCACATTTCTAGAAGAGGGTTTTAACCCGTGATAAAAAATATACAATTGCATGTGTTCAGGAATACCATGGCGTGGATATTTTTTTAACATTGCTTTTAATCTTTCCCAAGCTTGATGAACTGACTCAGTATGAGTCTGCAAGAAATTAGATATTTCTTGTCTTAACTTTGTTGTTTTAGCAAGGAAAAATATTTGTTTAAAACTTCTAAGCCATCTGGTCCCATGTAATAATGGACCCTTGAGGTAAAATTCGCAACCAAGTCTTGGCATCTCCTTTTAAAGAAAAAGGAAATAGCCTTAACTTGATAGCTTTAGGAGGTACTCCATTATACTTAGCCGTTTCTACAAGTTCTAGAAAATTAATTAAATGACTGTGTGGATCTTCACTTGAATCTCCTGTAAAGATACAAGATTATTTAATTGTTTGAATTAGGCCGGTCCTAATTTCAAAGTTATTGGCTGCTACTTGGGATTTTCTAACACTAGATTCACAGTTGAAGCGGTCAGGCCTAGCATAATCCCTTAGGATTCTGTTTGCTGGTCTTGGCGCCACTTCATCAAATTGATCTTCTAAATGGACTGGTGATGGAACTTCGTGTGGATTGATATCTTCTACTCCTTGGTTTTCCATTCCTTCACAAGCTATACTCTGAGAAGATGATGTTTGTTCTTTCCTGCGTAAACGAAGTTATCTTTCAATTTCAGGATTATAATGTGCCAACTCTTTTGTAAAAGAGCGGGTCATAAACTAAGTGAACTGTTTTTTGAAGTAAAGAAAATTAAAGTTTTTCTAAAGACAATTAAACTTAATTTCTACAATAAGAGTGTTACTAAAAGAAAATAGTAAAAGAAAAGTAGTCGTAGTGACTAGTACACTTAGTGATAATAATTATCAATATTAAAGGAAAAGATAGTTATTACAATTCGTATTTTATGATAAAAGTACTATGACGTGAAGTTGCTGATAATATCATATGAGTTATAGATATACATATTAATTATATCTACACATGTTAATAATAAAAATAATAGGTAATAGTTACAACAATGAAAAAGAACGAGAGAAGAAGACAAAACTTTTATATTTCTACGGAAAAAAAAAATTAAAATGGATATAATAGTAATAGTTATAGAAATATTTAGTAGGTGAAGATAACACTAACAAAAATAAGAATACCAATATATATAATAATAAATTCTCAAGTTAGTAATAAAATATTTAATTTGAAGTAGACTTATGCCAATACCCGTCGACGACGCCAAAAATTTGATGAGGCTAATGTGCATAGGATTTTTCTACTCGTGCTTAGTCAAATTCTAATATAGTTTAAGATATCGTTCCACAGAGATTGAAAAATCTATGCTACAAACTTTAATTATTTTAGCTACTATTTGAGAGAACCAAATTGATAAAAAGAGAGTGAAGTTCAAAATTTGTTAGTTACTTAAATAAAAATCAAGAACTTCCGGAAGATTTATAATTTAAAAGAGTTGGGAATCGTTGAATTCACTTGATAATATATTACAATAAAATCTCAATTTTTACATGTATTTCTCTAAGGAATAATTGCTTATTGCAAATACAATTATATTTAGCTCACTAAGAAGTAGCCAATTAATAACACTCCGTGAGGTTATGTGATTAATTGAGTTAAACTAGTGACGATTGAACCGAAATATTTTCTTGCTTGAATTGTGCCAAGGGGTAGTAAAAACTTCGTGAGAATATTTTTACTACAAAATCAATAATCTTACCTACAATAATTCCTCCGTGAGAAATTAAACTGATGCAAGCAAGATTACAAACTTGGAATAATAATTTACTAAGAATTACTCTCACTTTACTATTTTATTCATTAGTTATAATATATCAATTTTTCTCTGTGAGAATTACAAAATTAATATAATAATAACTTAGAGATAAAATATGTAGAAGTGATAATAATGATTAACTGAAACTATTATTACAACACAGTAAAGTATAAAAAGAAAGTTTTAAGCCAAGTTTGTACTAAACTGAGATAGTATTATAATATATATATCAAGCTTTATCAACTATCCCAACACAAAGACACTACTCCATTATAGAGTATTTGAAAAAGAAAGTAATTCTATGACATATATTGCCAATACTACTAGGAAATCTTAAAATTAAAAGAAGTAATGAAAGAAGAATAAGTAAGAATAAGAGACCACTCTTTTAATCCTTATTCATCGATGCCTATTACACATAGAGTTGCCTTCAATTTATAGAAGTGCATTTCTTCTTCAAAGTGTTGTGATCTCAAGTGAGGAAGATGTATCTTGAGGAGCATGTCTTGATGAAGATGCATATTGAGGAAGGTGTATCTCGAGGAAGATACGTCACGAAGAAGATGCATCGTGATCTTCTTGCGATGTGGAGTGAATATGTTATGACCCTCTTGTTTTTTTCATTTTCTTGCTTAATTAATAGAATTTTTATCTCATGCAAAACATTGTTAGAAAATATAGAGAATCGAAATATTATATAAATACTTTATTTAAAATAATATAGTATTAAGTATATAATATATGAATATTTTATATTCATTGGGCCTCAAGCATCATCAGTAATGGAGAAAAGACATTAGAGAAGAAAACGAGAGAGGAGAATCAGATATTCTCGTTGATTGTGTAGTAAAATCTGTACAATGTATCCTATTTATACTTACAACTAACTCACTACTAACCATACATCTAACCCACATTACCAACTTAATAACTTCCCTAACTATAATTTAAACTATACAACCAACTATTACATAATTCTCACGTGCCTAATCTCTAGTTGTATCAATACTTCCCTTCAAGCTGGTAGGTGCAAAGATATTGTGAACTCATAGCTTGGACATCATAAATTCATGTTGTTGTCTTGCAGGTCCCTTTGTAAGAATGTCTGCAAGTTGATCTAATGACCCTAGGTGCATTATTCTGATCAACCCCTTTTGAATCTTCTCTCTAATGAAATAGCAATCTATTTCAATATGCTTTGTCCTCTCATAATATACATAATATGCTGCTATTTGTAATGCAGCTTTACTCTCAAAATGTACCAAAATTCGCAACTCTACTTCTGCTCCCAGCTCCTTGAGCATTTCTATTAACCATACAAACTGTGAATCACTGAAGCCATGCTCCCGTACTCTGCTTTTGCTGAACTTTTGGACACTATATTCTACTTTTTTGATTTTTATGCAACTAATGAATCTCCATGTTTCACAGTAAAGCATGTTACAGACTTCCTTGTAGTTGGACAAGATGCCCAATCAGCATCATAAAAAGTAGTTAATGTGTTCTTCTTGTTGCTGCTCATCAATATCTCCAATCCTGGTTCCCTCTTCACATACTTAACTACTCTTATGGCTGCTTACCAGTGTGACTTTTTTGGATTTTGCATAAAATGACTAAGTGTCTAAACAGAAAAATTTAATGTCTAGCCTGGTCAATGTGAGATACATGAACTTCCCAGTCAACCTCTGATACTTTCCCTTATCTTCCAGTAGTTCATCGTTGTTTGATTTTGCAATCTCATGCATCTCAGTAGTTCTAAGCTCCAAACTATATTTTCTCTGATTCATCATAATTCCTCTATGAGATCTACAAAACTCAATGCCCAAGAAATACTTCAACTCACCCAAATCCTTTATCTTGAAGGATTGATGAAATTGCTTCTTGGTTTCTTCTATGAGTGTTAGATCATTACCAGTAATCAGCATGTCATCCACATAAACTAGGATGACTACAACTTTTATGTCCTGCTTCTTAGGAAACAAAGAATAGTCTAGCGAGCTTTGCACAAAACCTTGATTAACCAGTGCTTCAGTAAGTTTTACGTTCCATTACCTGTTAGCTTTTTTCAGACCATTAAGGGATTTGACAAACCCACACACCTTGCCTTCATTCTCCCCCTAGCTGACAAATTCCTCAGGTAGCTTCATGTATACTTCATCATGGGTATCCTATTGAAGAAAATCATTATATACATCTATTTTATATATATATGCCACCCTTCAGTAGCTGTAACAAAAATCACAGCTCTAACTGTAATCATTTTCACTACTGATGAAAATATTTCGATGCAGTCTAGGGCTTCTTTCTGGCTATATCCTCTAGATACCAAATATTCTTTGAACCTATAATATCCCCATTGGCTTTGTACTTCACCTTATACACCCATCTAAAACCTATAGTATTTTTCCCTACTGGCAATGTTACCAACTCCCATGTCTTGTTGTCTTCTAAAGCTTAAATTTCTGCCTTCATGGCTTCAATCCATCTCTTGTATTTAGATGCTTCATGGAAAGTCTATGGTTCAATGATAGCTGATAAGGCTCTCAAAGTGTGTTGATAAGTTGGCTTCAATCCATCATAGGAAACATGGTTGCAAATAGAATAAGTTTTATCTGACTGATCTAGTGCAACTGCAGTCACATAGTCAGTCATCCAAACTAGCACTCGTTTGTCTCTGGTGGACTTCCTAGGCCCATTTCCATCATTTCCTGGGACTTCAGTGGTCATTTGTTCTGTCTCCTCTTGACTGAATTATTGGTGATATGCTAGAGTCATGTCTTTTACATCATCAATTATTCCTAGAACATCATTAAGGACAATCTGTTCTTTAGTGTTAAGAATTAGTGAATGAATGGGTGAATGGGCTGGTGGAGAGGCTGCTACATCATAAGTTTGAATGTCTATGTCTAAGAACATAGGTTGTTTCTCTTGTTTCTTGAATTTGAAAGGAAATAAAGACTCCTTAAAGACAACATCTCTATTTTAGAAGAAACATTGCTTAGACAAATTATACAGGACGTAGCCTTTTATAACTTTTGAATATCCCATCAGAAATGTTGTTGTTGCCCTAGCTCAAAACTTGTCATGTATATTCATTTTTTTTTGCAAAACACAAACAACCAATAGTTCTTATATGCTCAATGTTTGGCTTCTTCTGATGAAATATTCCATAAGGACTTTTTTTTGCTAATATGCTTGATAGTAGTCTAGTAATGACATACAATACTGCTACCACACAGTTTCCCCAAAATTTCTAGGTTATATGTCCTTGGAATCTCATGGGTCTTGCTATTTCTAGCACATGTCTATGTTTCCTCTCACCAATTCCATTTTGTTGAGGTGTATCGACATGTTTCCTTTGATGAATGATTCTATTAGATTAAAACAATTTGCTATATGCCTCATTTACAAATTCTGTCCCACTATCAGTCCTGATCACTTTAACTTGTCTATTAAACTGAGTCTGCACTAGCTTTATAAAATTTCTCAGCAAAACCAACACATCACTTTACAATTTCAACAAATAAACCAAAGTCATTGTTGAATGATCATCAACAATTGTTAAAAATAGTTTATTACCATCAAAGGTTTGCACAAGATATGATCACATATATCAATATGCAACAAGTGAAATATATCTTCAACTCTACTATTGCTTGTTCTAAATGGCAACCTACAATGTTTAGCTAAAGGACACATACTATAATTGTCTATTTTTCCTTTGCAATCATCATATACCAATGAAAACAAGTGCTTCAATGCTCCTGCTATAGCATGCCCAAATCTTCTGTGCCAAAGTCCAATGTCCAGTTCTGCCTTCCTTACAACCAAACCTTGAATTATTCCTTTATCATTCCTAGTAGTAGTTTGTGGTAATAGGTAGAGGCCTCCCTGCTTCTTACCAATTATCTTCACCTTCCTACTGCAAAGGTCCTGACGCAGATAGAAATCAGGATAAAATGCTGCACAATAGATTAACTCCTTTGTGATATTAGAAACTGACAACAAATTATACTTGAGCTCAGGTAAGTATAACACATTGTTAATTCTCCCTGCATTTTCTATGCTAAATGATCCTATGTGTGTGACATTTGACACTTCTCCATTAGGCAAGTGTAACCTTTTTGTATGAATTCTAGCTTCTTCTAATTTGTGTTCTAGTATTTCCAAATTACCTGCTATATTAGCTGATGCTTCAGGCACATTTTCCTTATTGAGCAGCTTAAGGATCTGATTGTATTGTTCTGCTGTGAAATATGGAACTGGAGGAACTTTGAAAGCATCTTGACCTCTTCCTCCTGCAGCTTGTGGCTTAAAATCTCATGTAATTGCACTGTTAGTTGTTGCCTCCAAATTTCTTCTTGAACTTGAAATCATCAGGATATCCAATCAATTTGTAACATACCTCTCTACCGCATCCTTCTATTTTGTAGTAATCACAGAACACATTGTAATCTTTTCTAGGCTTTTGGTTGTTGAATCCTTTTGATCTTAATAAATCTGTCATCTCATCATTTTCAGTAGGAACGACTGCATTTGCCATGCTTCTTTGGCTCTCCCTTTCCATCAGCATAGAGCATGCCTTTTTCACAGTTGGAAGTGGATCCATCATCATGATCTGCTTGTGCACTTTGGCAGATCTATATAGGCTCTTGTGTGTGCTTAAGCACCCACTACATTTGATTATATTTAGTAATTTGTATATGTAATTACAAAAATATTTAGATAAATATTGAATGAGAACCCATAATTAAATTCTTTTTTCTTGTGAAATTTTAATGGGCGAGCACCCATAACTTTGAAAACCTGGATCCGCCGCTGCTTGTTCATATGTCTCATTGAGCCCCACAAGAAACTGAAATAGCTTCTGCCTACGCATGAAAACTTCATACTCACTCGACTTTGGGCAATCACATCCAGGAGCTGGTGCCAAACAATCAAACTCAGCCCACGATTCACGCAGCTTTGGAAAATAAGTTGCAAGAAATCTGTTCCTTGACTCGTCGTAGCTATGGCTCTATGCAACTGAAGGATTCTGGATCCATTGACCTTATCAAATCTCTCTTTCATGTCCTTCCAAACATCACATGAACCCCACTAAGCAAATCGCTCGATACACAATTCATTATCCATGAGAGAATGATTGCATTGCACATCTCCCACATATCTGTCAAATTTGTACCATAATCTTCCGTTTTACATGTACCCCTTCAATGAATCCTACTTTGTTGCGACCTAATGTCGCAATGCGCATTGCTCTGCTCCACACAGAATAGTTATCCAATCCTGTCAATTGCAGCGAGATCAGAACAACTTCTAAGTTATCTGTTGAGTATAGGAATAGAAGATGATTATGGCTTAAATTCTCTGGCAATGTATCATCTACCATTTTTGGATCTCTTCATTTCGTGCCATAAATTCGCAGAAGAGAAGATGAAACTACTGAACTAGAAACAAATCATGAAATTTAATCTAAGATCGATGAGCTTAAGTCCATATTAATGGCCTCATTGCTCTGATACCATGGTCAAAATCTGTGCTAGACTTCATGTAAGATAGGTATCATCAAGCATCAATAATGGAGGGAAGACACTAGAGAAGAAAACGAGAGAGAAGGAAAATCAGATATTCTCATTGATTATGTAGTAAAATCTGTACAATGTATCCTATTTATACTTACACCTAATTCGCTACTAACCAACTAACTAACCCACATTACCAACTTAATAACTTTCCTAACTATAAGTAAAATTATACAACCAACTATTACATAATTCCCACGTGTCTAATCTCCAGTTGTCTCAATACATTTCGATTATTTCATCAAATAAATGTACCAGGTAATAACTATGTCCACCAACATTAAGTAATAAGAAGAATAATCACCTACTATATTTTTTGTTTTGTTGAGATTAGAACTGAGACCTCACGAGTCTCGCTTCATGAGAAGAATCACCTACTATATCCGTATCTATAAAGGGAACACTTTTTGAGCGGAATAGTTGTTAACAACTCAGTTACTTTTGTATATGCACTAAGTGAAACAGGAACTTCAGCATGCATCTCTATCATTTGGTGATGGTTAAACTAGTTTAATTTGAAACTACCCTGCCTCCTGCGCAGTCCGCCTGCTTTTGGATGTGGCCTCATGGAAAGAGTTCAGAGAGATGACATTTTGAGGGAAAACCCACGCAGGTTGCATCCATTTCTATGCGGTCTGAATTATTGAAGATTCAGAGGCTAGGATTGAAGGCACAAGATCCATGCGGCCGCGCACCAAAAGCAGGCGGTCCGCGTGGGCACAAGTTCAAAGAAGCAACATTTTGCCAGTTCCTCTTGTGCGGCCGCACATCACTTTTATGCGGTCCGCCTGATCCAACCTACGCGGCCGCAGTGCATTTCTATGCGGTCCGTTTGCCAAGACCTACGCGGCCGTGATACATTTTGATGCGGTCCGCATCTATTATCCAGAGGCAACTAAAGTGAAGACACCATGCCCTATGCGGCCGCACGCCATTTTTGTGCGGTCTGCATCAGACCCTCAGGGGCATTTTTGTCCAGTTTTCCTGAGTAGTATAAATAGAACACTTTACTGTTTTAGGTTAAGTTTGATTCTCTGAAGAGTAGCTGCGCTCGTGAGGTTTTACATTAGCCTATTTTAGGCAACTTCCTATTGTAATTAAAGTGGATTTGAGTAGATTTAGCATATAGTTAATGGTTATGTTCATCTCTTTCATTATCTTTGCTTTTTCTATTACTTCCATATCTAGCTAAACCGATTATCTAGGGTTGTGGCTCAATCCTAGTGTGGGTAACTAATGGGTAGTTTTGCCTAATGCTTGGATGTAGTTGGGTGTTTGGTATTAGGTTGTGTGTATTTTCACTTTGATTTGGTGGTTGCAAACTTTAATTCAAGCTTAGTGGGTCTTGATTCTTCTTAAGAAAGAGAGTCTATGACCTCACATTCAACCCAACAAGGATTTGGGATGGACACGTGAGAATAGTAGTCCCAAGTAACGGGTTAAACCTTGAGAGAGTAATTACCCTACTTGAACCTTGTGTTGCTTGGGCAAATTGGCCTACCCAATTGGTCTCTCGAGAGTCAATTGGGAAAAATCGTTCTCTCTACCGAGAGGTGTGAGAGCGAGTACTAAAAGTTCAACGGTTATCCATATTCCCCATAATTAGTATCCTTGTGTTAGAATTCTATACTCGTTGATTATTCGTCTAGGTGAGTGTCACGACCATAGTGCTTTTCTCTTATTCCTTAAATCTAGCATCAATCATCTTAGCTTAATATTAGATCATAATAGTAGTTGATAATTGTAGTTAATAAGTATATTGAAAACCCAAAAATGAAAGAAGATCAATTTGAAGCTAGAACGCATCTCTAAGCCATACAATTACTCATCTCCAACTTGAAGCTTCCTGAGGAATTTCGACCCCGATATACTATTGGTTATTAGTGTCGTGTCCACTCTTTCATAGGATTGAGTTCGACCGGGTCACTTTTTGGCGCCGTTGTCGGGGAGCTTTACGATGTTTGACTATTTGTTGGCTAGTTGTGTGTTTTTTCTTCTCTTTCCTTCTTGTTACTTATTTTGTTTGTTAATTTCACTCAGGTACCAATGGCTTTGAATGCAAAATGAGCCTCTTAATATTGGAGTGGAGGAGGTGGATGACGTGGAACAAGATGAGATTTTACCCCAAGCTCACAGGAGGGGTAGAAATGCAAATGCAAATGACAACATACCAGACCCTCCTCCACCTCCACCAAGGGCCACACCAAGGATATTACCCAACCAGGGTTATGCAAGTGCAATAGTTCCTCCCTGAATCCGGGCGGGGAACTTCCAAATTACCAATGTCATGCTGACCTTGCCCGAACAACGAGGGTACTTCACAGGCGCCTCGGACCTAAACTCTTACAAGCATATTAAAGGATTTATGGATACTTTTTGGGGGAGGAAGTAAACAAATGTTTCTGAAGACGTATTGAGGTTGAGGCTTCTCCCTTTCTCACTTAGGGGGAAGGCGCTCGATTGGTTAGAGAGACTCCCCAGCCATTCCATCACCACTTGGGATGAGTTGGCGGATAAATTTATTGCCAATTTCTTTTCGCCTAGTCACATGGCGGCTCTTAGAGACGAGATTCTAGCATTCAAGCAAGAGCCCACAGAGCCTTTACATGAAATTTGGGAGAGGTTTCGGACTATGGTGAAGGAGTTCCCCAACAACAGTATGAATGATGTGATGATACAGCAGACTTTCCATCGGGGTATCAATACAACCAATCAGTGTATAATCAATCAGTAGGCTGTTGGTAATTTCATGAAACTTCCTTATGATGAGGCGTGTGATGTTCTTGACGAAATGTCCGACACTTCATCGGCATGGCTAAGCCGTGCTAACGTTCCTCAGGGTGATCCCAATGTTATACACTTGCAAAAGGAGCTACATGATCATGGGCAAGCCATAGATGAACTTACAACCACAATGAGCCAGTTGGCCAAGGCACAACTTCAACAAGTTCAAAACCCGAGACAAGTAAATGCCATGGAGGGGGTGAATTTGATGAGGAGAAGGAATAGAGGGCAACAACAACCTCAAGAGAACTTTGTTAATTGTGATGACGGAAATGGTTGTTATTCAATTGAGGGTTATGAGGATCAAGAATAAGTGCAATATGTGAGTAACTACTAAGGGAATAGAGGTAATCAAGGGAACCAACAATGGCGTCCCCAAGGCAACAATTGGGGAAATCAATAAAATAGTGGGAATTGGTACAACAATAATCATGGCAACAATTGGAACAATCAAGGGAATCAAGGAAATTGGGGTGGCAACAACAACAATTGGAACAATAATGGCGGGTGGAACAACAATCAGGGAGGAAACCAAGGAAATACGGGGGCAAGGCTTTCAAAGGCCCCCAATGTACCAACAACCGAACAACCCACCCCCATTCCAATCTCAAGGGTCTAGTTCTTCAAGCAATTATATGAGTAGAATTGATATTATGTTTGAGTAAAAGATGAAGAAGAATCAAGAATCGGATGCCCAACTAGCCTCCCATAATACTTCAATCCGCAACTTAGAAGTACAACTTGGGCAAATATCACAATCTATTAACACTCATACGAAGGGTGCTCTACCGAGTGATATGGTAGTAAACCCAAAGGGTGGGCACAATAACCATGTGATGGCAGTGACGACACGTAGCGGAAGAGGTGGTGATATGCAAACCTCTAGGGGTAATCAAGTTGTGATCGATGAGGAGGAAGTGCAAGAAGATAATGCTCCATTTGTGGTTGATGATATTGTTTGTCCTACTGTGAGAAATAAGGTGAGAATTGATATTGATGAGGGTGAGGAGGAGACCCAAGAGGCCGTGAACCCGTCTAGGGAATACATCATTGACATGCCAGAACCTGCAGTGCCAAAATCCAAGGCACCTTTACCTAGGCATCCTCCGCCATATCCTCAAAGATTGGCCAAGCAAAAGGGTGACAATCAATTTAAAAATTTTATTGAGATGATGAAGAGTTTGACTATCAATGTGCCTTTGGTGGAGGCACTTGAAACAATGCCGGGATATGCAAAGTTCATGAAGGACTTGGTTATTAAGAAGCGATCTATGGAGTGTGAGACCATCAAAATGACACACCAAGTGAGATCCATTGTTCATTCTATGGCACCAAAGTTAGAGGATCCCGATGCCTTCACAATTCCATGTACGATTGGGAGCTCTGATTTTGCTAAAGCCCTTTGTGATTTGGGGGCAAGTATCAATATCATGCCATATTCGGTGTTCAAAACTTTGGGTACCAGACATCCTCGTCCAACTTCTATGAGGCTTCAAATGGCATACCTATCTATAAAGAGGCCTTTGGGTACTATTGATGATGTCCTTGTTCGGGTCGATAAGTTCATCTTGCCGGCCGATTTTGTGATTCTAGGTTGTGAAGTGGATTTTGAGGTATCCATTATTCTTGGAAGGCCTTTCCTAGCTACGGGGAAGGCCTTGGTTGATGTTGAGGCGGGAGAATTGACTTTCCGTGTTGGTGATGAAAAGGCAGTTGTCCATGTATGCAAGTCGATGCGCCAACCAAATAGCACCGAGGTGTGTTCGTTTGTTGACATTGTCACGGTGGTGATAGTGGATGACACAAGCACCATGGAGAATGTTGAGGACCCGCTCGAGGCCGTGATATTAAACATGGATGTTGATGATGTTCCGGAAAGGGTGGAGTGTGTGAATGCACTTCATGGCATGGGCTCATATTCCTACGAGCCGAGGAAGCTATCTTTTGATCTTGAAAATCGCAAGACTCCACCCACCAAACCATCCATTGAGAAGCCACCAGTGTTGGAGTTGAAACCACTTCCTCCTCACCTCAGGTATGAGTTTCTTGGTCCAAATTTCACTTTGCCGATTATTCTTTCTGCTTGCTTGACTAACGTGCAGGTGTACGCCACTTTGGCGGTTCTTCAAAAGCGCAAGCGGGCGATTGGATGGACCTTGGCAGATATTCGGGGTATTAGCCCCGCATTTTGCATGCACAAGATAATAATGGAGGATGATGCTAGGCCATCTCTTGAACATCAAAGGAGACTCAATGAGGCCATGCAAGAGGTGGTCAAAAAGGAAATCATCAAGTGGCTTGACACCGGTGTGGTATATCCAATCTCCGACAGTTCATGGACCTCTCCGGTCCAATGTGTTCCAAAGAAGGGAGGAATGACGGTAGTGACCAATGATAATAATGAGCTGATTCCAACATGTACTTTGACGGGTTGGAGGGTATGCATGGACTACTGAAAGCTGAACAAGGTTACAAGAAAAAACCATTTCCCATTGCCATTCTTGGATCAAATGCTTGACCGTCTTGCGGGCCGGGAATTCTATTACTTTTTGGATGGGTATTCAGGCTATAATCAAATCCTCATTGCGCCGGAAAATCAAGAAAATACAACATTTACATGCATGTATGGTACTTTCGCATTCTCGCGGATGCCATTTGGGTTGTGTAATGCACCGGCGACCTGCCAAAGATGTATGACGGAAATCTTCACCGACATAGTGGAGGACATATTAGAGGTCTTCATGGATGAATTTAGTGTGGTCGGGGATTCATTTGGTGAATGTTTGCAAAACCTTGATCGTGTGTTGGCCCGATGTGAAGAAACAAATTTGGTGCTCAATTGGGAAAAATGACACTTTATGGTGGAACAAAGAATTGTGATGGGTCATAAAATTTTGAAGAAGGGAATTGAGGTTGACAAGGCTAAAATCGAGGTGATCTCAAGGCTTCCTCCCCCAAACTCTGTCAAAGGGGTGAGAAGTTTTCTTGGACTCGCGGGTTTCTACCGAAGATTCATCAAAGACTTTTCTAATATAGTGAACCCGTTGTGTAAATTGTTGGAAAATGATGCGAAGTATGTGTTTGATGAGATGTGAATGGAGGCGTTTGAGCTTTTAAAGCAAATTGATGACTACCCCCATCATTACCGTACCCAATTGGAGCTTACTCTTTGAACTCATGTGCAATGCTAGTGATGTTGAGGTGGGGGCGGTCTTGGGCCAGAAAATCAACAAGTTGTTCCATCCAGTGTACTACGCTAGCAAGACAATGAATGAGGCGCAAAGAGATTATACGGTCACCGAGAAGGAATTGCTTGCAATTGTATTTTCTATGGAGAAGTTTCGCCCGTATCTATCAGGGGTCAAAGTGATTATTCATACCGATCACGCCGCTCTAAGGTAATTTATGAATAAGAAGGATTCAAAATCAAGGTTGATGAGATGGGTGCTTTTTCTACAAGAGTTTGACTTGGAGATAGTGGATAGAAAGGGTAGTGAAAACCAAGTCGCGGACCACTTGTCTCGTTTGGAGGAGGAAGGGAGGCCTTATGATGGCCTTGAGATAAATGATTCTTTTTTGGATGAGCAACTCCTCTCGGTTTCTATGCTTGACTTGCCGTAGTTTTCCGAAATTGCAAATTATTTGGTAACCGGTGTGGTCCCGTGTGAGCTCTCTTCTAACCAAATAAAGAAGCTCAAGCGGGATGCTTTGAACTTCTATTGGGATGCGCCTTATCTTTTCAAAATTTGCACCGATGGTGTAATTCGCCGGTGTGTTCCCGAGGAGGAACAACTAAGTATTGTGGAAGCTTGTCATTCTTTGCCTTACAGTGGCCATCATGGCGGGGCGAGGACGACGTCCAAAGTGTTGAGTTGTGGTTTCTATTGCCCTTCATTGTTCAAGGACGCTGGTGAATTTGTGAAAAGATGTGATGAATGTCAACGTGCGGGAGGAATTTCAAAGAAAGATGGGATGCCCCTTAACCCGATTCTTGAGGTCGACATTTTTTATGTTTGGGGGATAGACTTCAGAGGCCCTTTTTTGAACTCTTGTGGCAACACCTATGTTTTGGTAGCGGTGGATTATGTGTCAAAATGGGTTGAGGACGTTGCCTTGCCTAATAATGAAGCTCGTAGTGTAGTGGCTTGCTTGAAGAAGAGCATCTTTACTAGGTTTGGAACACCCCGTGCCGTAATTAGTGATGGTGGCTATCATTTTTGCAACCGGGCTTTCGATTCTTCGCTTACCGAGTATGGGGTAAACCACAAAGTGACCACTCCTTATCATCCTTAAGCAAGAGGCCAAGTTGAGGTCTCGAACCGGGAAATCAAGAGTATTCTTTCCAAGAGCGTCAATGCAAATAGGACCGATTGGTCAAAGAAATTGGATGATGCTCTTTGGGCTTATCGCACTGCTTTCAAGACTCCGATTGGTATGTCGCCATATCGGTTTATTTTTGGTAAGGCATGTCATCTTCCGATGGAGTTGGAGCATAAAGCAATGTGGGCCTTGAGAAAGTTGAATTTAAAGTGGGATGTCCCAGCCAATCTCCAGGTTGAACGATTGAATGAGCTTGATGAGTTCTGCTTTCATGCATATTCTAGCTCATCTTTGTACAAAGATAAAATGAAGTATCTCCATGACAAGTACGCCCGGGGAAAAGAGTTCAAAGTTTGTGATATGGTTCTTCTCTTTAATTCTCGGTTAAGGTTGTTTCCGGGAAAGTTGAAATCCAAGTGGTACAGTCCTTATGAAGTGGTTGGTGTTACGCCTTTTGGTGCTATTGACCTCAAAAAAAAGAATGATGAAGTGTTCCAGGTAAATGGGCATAGGGTAAAGTACTATTTGGGAAAAATTGATGATAGCCATGTGGTGGCGCTTCTTCACTTGAAATGATCATGATGGTAACAAAAGTCGTGCCGCAACGTTAAATTAGGCGCTTCTTGGGAGGCAACCCATGTCTTTTAATTTTCTTTGTTTTTTCTTATGTAGAGTAGGATTTTTGAGCTGATAGTTTGTGGGGTGTTGCAGGGATAGGATTAAATCAGTGCAAGGAACACATGAAAAAATGCACAGTCTCTGTCAAGTTTCGATTGGTTCTCTTGTTCAAGTATGGACATAAACTGATGATTCTCAACTGAGCAGGGGACAAAACTTAAGATTTTTCATGTTGAAGTGTGAACTTATGCATAAATGACCTACCCACTCTTTTTGCCCTACCCGGCCGCACGCCCTTCTCATGCGGTTCGCGTGAGTTTTCCTAACTCCTAAGGCACCCTCTGTGGTGCCCGCATGGCCTTTTTGGTGCGATCCGCATGGTGTCTTGTTCGGCTGCGGTCCAAAACCAGGCAGACCGCATGACTGGGTTATCAGAGACCTTGATCTTTTTGGATTTTTTTTATGCGGTCGCGGTCCAAAACCAGGCGAACCGCATGGCCGTTGATCAGATGGAACTTTTGGTGCTGGCCTGCGCGTACCGCGACCAATTCTGTGCGGTCCGCGATATTCCTGTGCGACCGCAAGCTCAAATAATGCGTTCCGCATGACCAGATCTGAGCAATTGAATGCTGAGGCTACTTTGCCTGTGCGGAATGCATGACCTTTTTGTGTGGTCCGCCTTACCCCTATCTTCAACACAAGGGTGTTTAATGATTTATCTTTCACCTGTGTATTTCTTCTGAGCTTTCACTAACATTGTTAGATGTGACTCTTTTGCAGACAATGCCTCCAAAGGGTAAACAAGTACAACGTGGGGGTAAGGATAAACAATCAGCGAGGGGTGGAGCCTCCAATGTAAAGACAGTGTGGAGAATACTCAAACTCTCTGCTAAGGAAAAGGAGGATATCAGGAGGACTAGAAAGATTATACGGGAGGCAGACAAGGCTGCCTCTCATTCTTCTGGCAGTGAATATGCCCCCTCCCGGATTTTGACTCCAGAATCCTTATCCTCACGGATGTCCATAGAGGTACCAGTGCCAGTGTCATCTCCTGAGCATGAGCAGGAAAATGTGGCCACTTCCACGAGGCTAGTAAACAAAATACTAACGGATTCATCTGATGAGTCCGAGGCTGAGAAAGAAGCTGATGAAGAATACTCCACCTTCTCTAACATATCATCATCAGGGGAAGGTGAAGGTGGTGAGCCACAGATTGGGGGGCTCGAGAGAACCAGAAAAAAGGAAGTGTGGGAAGATATATTCGTGAATGAGGTCGCCTTTCACATTTTCAAAACATGGTGGCCCAAAAGGAAGTTGATAGTCGAGAGGAGATTCATTGTGGCTGATTTGCTCCCCCACAACCCTCACGTACATGCTCAGTTCCATACGAGAGAGGGTTGGGGCTTCTTTACAAAGAGTGTGGATATGGCCAACGAGCACATGGTGAAGGAATTCTATAGCAACGTCCACCACATGGTTAAGGGTGCAAGAACTACGAATGTGAGGGACAAGGTGATTATTTTTTATGGGAAAACTTTGAATGAATTTCTGGGGTTTTCTGAGGAGGACGAGTCTCAGTATTTGGAAAAACTGGCTCTTAAATAAGAGGTTCGCCCGTGGTTAGCCGGGATTATTGCAACTTCAGGTGCAGTTCCTGAATGGCTAAAGGCACCGACAAGAATTTTCAGAAACACCTTGAGCTTTAAGAAAAAGGGTGGTTATCATTTGTGTGCAACAGACTCGACCCTTATACTCATGAAAACTCTATGCCAATTGAGCGTGCTATCCTAGTTGCCTCCATTATGGCGGGTTTCACGTTAAATATGGGTAACATCATGCAGAGGGTGATTTCAAAGGTGGGGCACGACACTCAGCAAAAATACCCATTCCCCAACACCTTGTCCATGTACTTTAGTGATATGAAAGTGAAGAAAAAGAACTATGATATTGAGGTGCCTCCGGTGGGTGCCTACTCGTGGTATGATCAAAGAAAACCCCAAAAGCACCAAGAAGGGTCAAGCCTCGACCTCTACTGTAGCTGGCCAGTCTTAAGAGCCAGCTGCAACTGAGCTTCTATCAGAGCCCAACCCTGAGGCATTGCAACCGGGCTCATCTTCAGCCCCTCCTTCTACTTCTGCGGAGCCAGTGATCCCGGTGTCCAAGACTCATAGATTCACCGCTCATCAGCTGTCTCAGTCTCTTGTTAGTTTGAACAAATGGGTGTCGGCAGCGACATCCAAGTTGTCAACATTGACTACGAGTGTTGAGGCTCAGAGGGCACCAGTGACAGTTGAGGTCCCTGCTTCGATCGAGGAGACTTTGAAGAAAATACTTGAAAACCAGGTAGCTATGATGAAGAAGAAGGATCGGCTGGAGAAAGCAGTTGGGGAGCACAGCAAGGCACTGAAAGAATTGGCTAAGGAGCACAGAAAGATCAGAAAAGATAGGGCCTCAAAGGAGTCTGTGAAAGAGTTGCGGAAAGATGTTGACAGACTCCGTGCCAATCAGATGCCCCTGGATTTGCTATTTGGGGATCTTAGTGTTGATGAAGCAGCAGCACAGCCACAGGTGGAGGAGAGAATACCTCGAAATAAGAGGAAGCTTCCGAGCACAGAGGGAGTGGTGATGGAGATAACACCAGCATCGGATGGCCTGTCTGGTATTGCATACATTGAGCCTCCGGCAGCACTAGTGGGATGTGAGCCACCCCAGGAGCAGATACTTGATGTCCCAGCACCACAGCAGTAGCAGGCTGGGGACCGGTCAAAGGCCCCCGGCGGTATAGAGGACACAGTTGCCATTGACCAACAGAGAGCTGTTGATGAGGCTTGAGGGAGACTTCTATATCCTTTCCTCTATTTTTATGCTTTATTTGATAGCTAGCATTGGGGACAATGCTAGCTTTTATTCGTGGGGGTGTGGCCCTACTTTTTGATTTGGATGACTATATATATATACTACTTACTGCTTGCTTTCAGCACATTCGTAGTTAATATGGTTTGTATATAATTTTGGATTCGGAACCACTTTAGTTATATATTCTACTTCCCCATATGTATATATTCATTTGGTGCTCATTTGAGCTTTCTTGTTATTTTTCATTTGAGCTTTCTTGTTATTTTTGTAAACTTTTTCGTTTTAGCGTAAAGTTAGGCTCGTAGCCTCCTTTTTGTTTTTGGTTGATGTTGCAATAAGCCCCTGATTTTCTTATTGCCACGGTTCTTTCCAATGTTAGAATGTTGTGTAAATTGGGTGACTCTTCCCAATGATAGATAGCGTGACAACTTTCTTAAGGGTTGAGTCAGTTTTTTTTAGTTTTGTGTATTTTTTATTCTCAAGCTTTTTGTACATAAGAGTAATTCACTTGAGCCTAACACATTTGCCTTCGATCTTATGGTCAAAGACATCAAGTTGTGTTTAGGATGGTGAAAGTCATGGCCTTGAGACACTTGTGTTGACCAAGCAATCATCATATGGTCGTTTGGGGCCATTGTGTGATTAAATCGTATCTAAGATAGTTGTGAGCCCTCGACTCCATCTTTGGCAATCCTTGAGTGTATGTGTGGTGAGAACTCGATTTGTGAGCCCAAGTGTCGAGCCGATGGTCTAGAACTTGCCCCGAATGTTTGTTAAGGCGAAATCGTGGGTGGAACTTGATTTGAGATATGATTGTAGGCTCTCCTTGATCCCAAAACATTATCTTAATTAATTTCATGACCTACCAATATAATATTCCCTATTTCGCCCTTTTGAGCCTAAATCCTTATTCTTTCATACACCAAGCTACAAACCTATACCCGTTCTCGATTAGACCTTCTCTTGGCACCCAAAAAAAAATCTTCCCTTGGTTATTGGCAATTGCATAAGTTTGGATGGGAGACAAGAAAGTAACCAAAGTGGTATAAGGTACAAAAGGAAAATAAAAAGAAGGCAATGAAAAAGAGAAAAAGACAAAAGAAAAGGAAGTCAAAAAGAGAATAAGAATAAAAAAGGAAATCAAAGTACAACAAAAAGGAAAAAAAGGCTTGTTTTGCAAAACAAAGAGTGACAATGTTTCTCTCTAACCCCTTTGAAGAGGTGAATTGCATGTTTGAGTCAAGAAAGTGTGCAAAAACGAATCAAAAGAAGCACTTAAGGGAAGAGTAAACTCATATGAACAATTGTATATCCTATCCGTACCCAAAAGCCTTTGCAATGACTCCCCAAAAGCCCTACATGATCTTGAATTAAGGAAAACCTACATTAGTGGATACTTACATGAAGGGCAAATATATGGTACTTAGAGCCGGACTTAGGGTCTCTTCTTTGTGAGTGTTGAGTGAGAGTTGCTTTCCTACTCGATTTGTGTGCATATATTCAAAAAGGTGAGGTTTACTTAGGGAGAGTTGAGGATGTACGTGTTTGGGATCCACAATGACCAAAGTACTTGAGAAAAAGCTCCATGATGATATGTGTCAACTCTTGAGGCTATTGTGTTACACTTGATCCTCAAGTTCGCAAAGTTTAAAGTGTTAATGATGCATTTGCGTTGGAGACAATTGTTAGTCCCAAGTGAGGGTTGTTGAGGTTACTTTTAGGCAAATAGGAGTTACTGGGTCATTTTCTATTGATGGGTGTGTCTTATTTTATTTTCTTTAGGACAAGCAAAGGTCGTTTTAAGTTTGGGGGAGTTGATAACTATGAACTATATATGATTTATGCCCCTTTTACCTTAGCTTTGTGCATAATTTGCCTTTGATTAGTCCTGAATTACTTACAAATTGCGCTTGATTGCAGGTTTGAGCGACAAGATGATTAAAATCAGAAATCGGCTCAAGAAGGAGTGAAACCTGCCAAGTGACAAGAAGATGACAAAAAGTGAGAATTAAGAACTTGCGCTGACCGCACGGTTTCGGTGTGCGGCCGCGTAGGAATGATCAGCTACTTATCAAACTACCCTGCCTGCTGCGCGTTCCACTTGCTTTTTGATGCGGCCGCATGGAAAGAGTTCAGACATATGACATTTTGAGGGAAAACCCACGCGGGCCGAATCCATTTCTATGCAGTCCGCATTAATGAAGATTCAGAGGCTAGGATTCAAGGCACAAGATCCACGCGGCCGCGCACCAATAGCAAGCGGTCAGCGTGGGCACAAGTTCAGAGAAGCAACATTTTGCCAGTTCCCTTGTGCGGGTGCACATCAATTTCATGCGGTCCGCCTGATCCAGCCTACGCGGCCGCAGTGCATTTCCATGCGGTCCGTTTGCCAAGACCTACGCGGCGGTCTGCATCTCTTATCTAGAGGCAACTTAAGTGAAGACACCATGCCCTATGCGGCCGCATGCCATTTTTGTGCGGTCTGCATCAGACTCTCTGGGTTATTTTTGTCCAGTTTTCCTAAGTAGTATAAATAGAACACTTTACTATTTTAGGTTAAGTTTGATTCTCTGAACAGTAGTTGCACTCGTGAGGTTTTACATTATCCTATTTTAGGCAACTTCCTATTGTAATTAAAGTGGATTTGAGTATATTTAGCATATATTTAACGATTATGTTCATCTCTTTCATTATCTTTGCTTTTTCTATTACTTCTATGTCTAGCTAAACCTATTAGCTAGGGTTGTGGTTCAACCCTAGTGTGGCTAATTAATGAGTGTTTTTGCCTCATGCTTGGATGATGTTAGGTGTTTGGTATTTGGGTTGTGTATATGTTTTCACTTTGATTTGGTGGTTGCAAACACTAAGTCAAGCTTAGTGGGTCTTGAATCTTCTTGAGAAAAAGAGTCTATGACCTCACATTCAACCCATCAAGGATTTGGGATGGACCCATGAGAATGGTAGTCCCAAGTAACGGGTTAAACCTCGAGAGAGTAATTACCCTACTTGAACCTTGTGTTGCTTGGGCAAATTGGCCTACCCAATTGGTCTCTAGATAGTCAATTGGGAAAAACTGTTCTCTCTACCTATAGGTGTGAGAGCGAGTGCTAAAAGTTCAACGGGTATCCATATTCCCCATAATTAGCATCCTTATGTTAGAATTCTATACTCGTTGATTATCTGCCTAGGTGAGTGTCCCGACTCTAGTGCTTATCTCTTATTGCTTAAATCTAGCATCAATTATCTTAGCTTAATTTTAGATTATAATAGTAGTTGATAATTGTAGTTGATAAGTATATTGAAAACCCAAAAATGAAAGAAGATCAATTTGAAGCTAGAACGCATCTCTAAGCCATACAATTACTCATCTCCAACTTGAAGCTCCCTGAGGAATTTCGACCCCGATATACTTTTGGGTTATTAGTGTCGCGCCCACTCTTTCTTCGGATTGAGTTCGACCGGTTCAAATGGCGGTGCCTGCCCTTGAGGGCGGGCATTCAGTGGGGGTTTCCCCAGTTGGCTCAGGCCAAGGTGACACTACCGCTTCGACGGTTCAATTATCAGTTCCGGTTACTGAGAGGGGAGGTGGTTCCTCAACAACAGCATTGGTTGGAGAATCAGGCGCCATGGTATTAGCAGGGGCGGGAGCCTCAACTTCCCGAGCGGCGGGCGGAAGGAGGGGCGCCGTGGGCGAAGGGCCGAATTCAGAGTCCGACCTGGATCCTGATGACCCCCGCATGCTTCAGGACAGTCACATCTGCACAATGGTGCGTGCTGAAGGGCGGCTCCGCTACGTCGAGATCCCAACGGAGCTAAACTTGCTGCTTCAAGAGGAGAATCTGGTGCCGTTGTTCGAGGTACTATGCGAAGAGGCGGAGAGTACGTCGCTGAGGGGCATTTCAGACGATGGGTTGATGGGCGAGGTGGCCACGCAGAGCTTGAAGGTATATGTAGTTACTTTTAGTTCATCTTTCTTTTTTCTTTGCTTTAATTTGTCTGTTTTTCTGTTCTATTATTGCCTCTTTCTTGTTGCTCTTTTTTTGGAGATGGAGAGCATCCGACGAGCCAACGTCCGTTGGGGAATTTGCTCGCGGGAATTGGAAAGATACCGTCGTTACCAGGACCGGTGCCGCGAGATGCGTGAGCGTGTGAGAACGACCCCCAAAACCGGGACCTTGTTGAAGAACTGGCGAGGCGGGAACTTCAAATGCAGCAGGCCCTTGGTAGGGTCAACATTCTTGAGGAGCAGCTTCGTCGTAAAGGCGAGGAGACGGAGGCTGAGAGGCGGGCTGCTGCTGAGAAGGTACGCCAATATCAGGCCAGGGCGGGAGAGGACCTTAAAGCTTTGAACAAGTAGGTGGCTGCTTTGGGGACCGAGGCTGCTGCATTGAGGCTGCAGGCAAGGGATGCCCTATCGAGGGTTGAGACGTTGGAGACGGCGGACCGTATCCGTGAACGGGAACGGGAACTGGAGAGAGCCGCTGCGGCCTTTCGAGAGGGAGCAATGGAGGAATGTATTGGTATTTATGAACGGTATGCCCAGGTTGCGACGGATCGGATTACGACCTTAGAGCTCGAGAATCAGCATTTTAGGGATCAGGCTGCCTCTTTTGGCCCGGCTCGCGACCTGTGGATGTTTGCCGAGGCTCAGCTCGACGTGTGCAAGAGTTTGTGGGAGGCCGGCATTATGCCTGAAACCTCTTATGAAAAAGCCCGTCAAAAGGATCGTGAGGCTCGTGTTGATTGTGGATTTGACGCATCTACTCCAGCGGCTGACGATGGCGCCGAGGGCGCTGGCGGTGTTGATGGTGGCGCGGGTAGCGCCGAACGAAAAAGTTTTGTGGTGTTGGTTTTATTTTGTTTTTCTAGTTGTTGCTGCCGTTTGGATATTTTCTTTTTTTCTTATATTTACTGGCCTTGGCAGGGTGTAAGCGGGGATGACCCATTGTGATTGAAGATGTAAATATATGCGATTTTATTTCCTCTATTCTGCCTGGTGTTTGTTTTGTACCTTTCCATTATCTTTAACCGAAATGGTGGCGATGCCCTTGACCATAATAATGTTGGCTCTGGTGCCTTCGACCGTTGTCGAGTCGCTTGCTAGCCCTAGTCACAGACTAGGTCGGCTATTTAGCGATAACGCCCTTGACCACGATTGAGAGCTTTTTGTTTATCGCTTCTCTTTTATTTGGTGTAAACAAGTTGTGGCAGTTATTTGGCGGTAGTGGAACTTAGCCTCAAAGTTGTGGCCGTTATTTGGTGATAGTGGCACTTAGCCTCAGTCCCAGTTCGGGCGTGGTCTAACTGCTGGCCGTGATGGTAAGAAACGCAGCCTTGTATTTCGACAGGGGCTGAATTTTACGCGGCCCGAATTTAACTCGAGTTGGGCGTACTTACTTGAATGACCGAGTTTGGCGAAAGATATTTAGCTTGTTTCTTCGCCCATTGCTTCTTTGTTTTGAGGATAAAGGCATTCGTCTTTGATGATTGGACCAGATTGGGTTTGTGATGGTGAAGGCGTATGGCCTGAGTCCCAGTTCGACCTGTAGTTGAACTTTTCGGAGAGGACACATAGCCCAAGGTTTTGTTCAAGCGTAGTTGAATTTTGTAATTCTTTTGTTGGCGAAGGCGCATAGCCTGAGTCCCAGTTCAACTTATAGTTGAACTTTTTGGCGAAGGCACATAGCCTGAGTTGTTGTTCAACCGTAGTTGAACGTTGCAATTTTTGTTGGCGAAGGCGCATAGCCTGAGTCCTAGTTCAACTTATAGTTGAATTTTTTGGCGAAGGCACGTAGCCTGAGTTGTTGTTCAACCGCAGTTGAATGTTGCAATTTTTGTTGGCGAACGCGCATAGCCTGAGTCCCAGTTCAACTTGTAGTTGAACTTCTTGGCGAAGGCACGTAGCCTGATTTGTTGTTCAACCGTTGTTTAACGTTGCAATTTTTGTTAGCGAACGCGCATAGCTTGAGTCCCAGTTCAACTTGTAGTTGAACTTCTTGGCGAAGGCACGTAGCCTGAGCTGTTGTTCAATCGTAGTTGAACGTTGCAATTTTTGTAGGCGAAGGCGCATAGCCTGAGTCCCAGTTCAACTTGTAGTTGAACTTCTTAGCGAAGGCACATAGCCTGAGTTGTTGTTCAACCGTAGTTGAACGTTGCAATTTTTTGTTGGCGAACGCGCTTAGCCTGAGTCCCAGTACAACTTATAGCTGAACTTCTTGGCGAAGAAACGTAGCCTGAGTTGTTTTTCAACCGTAGTTGAACGTCGCAATTTTTGTTGGTGAAGGCGCATAACCTGAGTCCCAGTTCAACTTATTGTTCAATTTTTTGGCGAAGGCACGTAGCCTGAGTTGTTGTTCAACCGTAATTGAACGTTGAAATTTTTGGTGGCGAAGGCGCATAGCCTGAATCCCAGTTCAACTTGTAGTTCTTGGCAAAGGTACGCAGCCTGAGTTGTTGTCACCGTAGTTGAACGTTGCAATTTTTGTTGGCGAAGGTGCATAGCATGAGTCCCAGTTCAACTTGTTGTTGAACTTCTTGGCGAAGGAACGTAGCATGAGTTGTTGTTCAACCGTAGTTGAACGTTGCAATTTTTGTTGGCGAAGGCTTATAGCCTGAGTCCTAGTTCAACTTGTAGTTGAACTTCTTGGCGAAGGCACGTAGCCTGAGTTGTTGTTCAACCGTAGTTGAACGTTACAATTTTGTTGGTGAAGGCGCATAGCCTGAGTCCCAGTTCAACTCATAGTTGAATTTTTTGGCGAAGGCACGTAGCCTGAGTTGTTGTTCAATCGTAATTGAACGTTGCAATTTTTATTGGCGAATGCGCATAGCCTGAGTCCCAGTTCAACTTGTAGTTGAACTTCTTGGCGAATGCACGTAGCCTGAGTTGTTATTCAACTGTAGTTGAACGTTGCAATTTTTTTTGGCGAAGGCGCATAGCCTGAGTCCCAGTTCAACTCATAGTTGAAGTTTTTGGCGAAGGCACGTAGCCAGAGTTGTTGTTCAACCGTAATTGAACGTTGTAATTTTTGTTTGCGAAGGCGTATATCCTGAGTCCCAGTTCAACTCATAGTTGAACTTTTTGTCTTTTCAACCGACCTATTTTCTTGGGGGGGGGGGGGTCAAGTTTTCGTTTGAGATCTTGTCTGATTTGTACGTAGCCTTCTTGGCTAGTTTGTAGAGGCCATTTTGTTAAGGATCCTGGTATCATGCCACTTTCCGGCAGGAGGGTCTCATGTTAAAGGGATGAGGGTCTCTCGCCCGTGTTCTCCCCGTAGGGAGGGGGTTATCCGCTTCTTCTTCTTCTTCTTCTTTCATTTTCTTGAGAATGGGGAGGGGGAGGGAGGAGTTGGGCTTCATGCTCTTACTGGGGCTTTCGAGTTCCCCTCACCCATTGTGCTACTTTTGCTCATTCAAGCTGGGTTGCTTTCCCTTTTGGGTGTTTTCTTCCTTTTTTTGTCTAAAGATGAACTACGCGATTCTGCTATGAAATCCCCACGGACGGCGCCAAATTGTTTAGCTCAAAGTTTTCATATTCTTTATAAGCATAAATCAATTAAAATAAATGGAGGGCCAATCATAGCAGATCGTAATAAATCAAAAGACCGAATGAAAAATATAAGAGACGAGTGTCATTAGTTAGGAAGATAAATTTAAAGATCTTTTATCGATGATAGTGGTTTGGTCTGCCTTTCCATGGAGTGGTTCAGAACCTAACAATGATACTTTCTTCGTTGAGAAGTAGAAAAATGATGAAGAAGAAGCACCCCCCTTTCTAGGGTTCCTTCGCTTAGTATTTATAGCTGTGAATCTTGTCAGCTGGCGTTAGGTAGACGCGGTCGTGTTGAGGGTACTTTCGTCAGTAGCGAGTAGGCCGTAGCCTTGTTGATTGGGCTGAGCGATCTCTAAGCACTTATTATTAATGAATGGTCCTGTCATTAATTAATCCGAATATACTTAAGGGTAAATTAATCTCATTAATTATTGCGAGTCGAATTTTGAGCCATACAATAATAAAAGACATTTTTTTAAAAAGTCTCCAAATAATAACTGCGTTTATGAATTGAGGGCGCAGGGGGAGTGGAAGAAGAAGAAGGGGAGAAGGTGAAGGAATCCGATGCATTTGTAAATTGCGTAACAATTGGACATGGGAAAGTGTGTAAAGAATAAGGATTAGGTGGACTGGTAAGTGATGAGAGAAAGACAGAGGAGACTATGGACTAGACATGTTACGTGTAAACATGGACCTTCGAGGAATCCTATGGAACAACATTTACTCTGAAAATGATGTTGTCATTTTTACATCGTTAAATCATCATCTGCCAGGTGTGAACAATGAACAGATCCCAATTTTCAAAAAGCAAATTAGTAGTAATTCATTTCTTTTTTATTTCTTAGACCAAGTTTATTTAGTTACGGCTATGCCCAACAACTCATTCGGCGGGAACTCGAAAATAGAAAATTTCAGATTTGCGCCAGAGTGAGCCCTACGCTGCCACTCAATTCATTGCTAAATTTTTGCTTGATTACATGGTTGATTCGCCGGAAATAAGTGGGTCAAGGCGCTTCCGTTGTGAGTGGAGTCCATAAAATGGCTTGACCACATTAGGTCTTACTTTTAATATAAGTGACTAGATTAATATTGACATTAATTAATGAATTTAATACTAGAAAGTAACTTATTCTAGAGTTTAATTATTAGTATTGAAATTGACCTTGTAAGACTGGAGATGAATTTGGACTTCTATCTTACTCTATCTATCCATCATCGCAATTCGCAAGGATGGAAGCTAGGAAATTACTTCACGCCATTGCTGATTGCTTTTGAAAACAAACGATTCATTCACATGTATCTTTCAGAACCCTTACTACGGTCTTCTACTGCAAGTTGGATATAGTCCTCGACCATTAGATCATTTGATGGTCATGCATTCAGTTAGCAGTTTGAGAAGCTAAATGCTTATCTGACATAGACGGAAAATTATAGCGCTTGTAAATAAAGACGATGATAGATCCATAAGTGCACTCTCAATTCCATTTTCGTTGGTATACAAGTACTGTGGAAAAAAGGAGGAAAATAGCAGTGCATCAACAAGGATACACCAGTGTATGAACACACAAAACCCAGCATGGGAGGTGAACCATACATATGTATATGTAAGTTGCACTGTTCCACATCCAGTACAGGCAGCAGCAATTGTCACTGATATCAAAAAGAGTCCATTCCATTCCTCGACTATGGGTCATGGATAGAAGAGTAAAGGAGGAACCCAGAATCACTTGCAAGATCAAGAGACTGGACGCTGAAAGCGCGATCCAGGTTATGAGGTTGGTCAGAGGTGCGGAATCTGGTACTAGAGACAGAAAGTGCGGAAGCAATGTTACAACGGCACCCCAAAAGTGGACAATAAACACTGTCTTCGCTGCATGAAGCCATCTCCAAGATCCAAATGTGATGGCAGGGATATCAGAAGAAGCTGGAAAAGTTGTGACCTCTTTGTTTTCCATCCCTGAATTCCTTCTGCTAGCATCAACAAAAAGAGAAGCAGCGACCATTGGAAGGGGAGTAACAAGCAAGGCAAAAGGTATCATGTAGACTCCAACAGATCACTCCTTCAAACAAATAAGATGGAAATTTTGAAAGACGAATCAGCTGTGCTATTACTACAAAATATAAGGGAACAAATAAGAGGTTATGCAATCATTAGCAAGCCAAAACCACTTCCAGAGTTCTGAATTAGCCTTCCCTTTTCCATTTCAGGGGATGCTCTAAAATGATCATCCCTCTCTAGTAGTAGAATTCATTTCCCATTTCGTCATTTTTTTTCTTGATGAGCCCATTTTTGTCCATAAAAATTTTAAAATAAACCACGAAAAAGATAAGGTTTAACTTCAGAAAGCAAGATAACACTGGACATATTTTGAAGTTAAATAGTCCCCCACCACCCCCCCAAAAAAAAAAAAAAAGAGCAACAGATTGCAAGAAGTGAAGAAGCGCCTAGGGCTTTAGTCTAGTGGTAAGACGGCATCACATGATGTGTGGGTTAGGCACACATCACAGGTTCGATATTATAAGCTCAAGACAAATAAGAGGACAACAAAGAAAACATTGAGACATATGTGGATTGTGGAGATGAGCCTTATTACTCAAATAGCAAAGTTGACTTCTTTTCCCTCCTTTTTCTCATTTGTCTTTTAATCCTTTAAAGTGAGATTTGAAGAATCGACCACTTCTTATTGGATTGTTGTTGGATAAACGCATAGTTCTCTGAAGCACACGACTTCACCCATGAAGCCATATGCCCTTGTTCCATGCTTTGACGCTAAGAGATGACGTTTAATAACACTTGGGGAGGGAAGGGGCACTGAATACTGACCTGCCACCTTGCAAAAGTAACTCGCTAGGCCGGTTTTTGTAGTTTGCTAAACGTTTTTATGAAATTTCCATAGTAATGGCATCAACTTGATAATCATGAAAAACACCATGAGGACCTGTGGGAACACCCAGTGCCTAAAATAGAATAACAATTGCAACATATGAATAGGGGTCCAAATTGAACAGAGTAATAACCTAACTTCCAGATGTACATAGATTAATTGTCCATATAAAGATGCTTTTCGTGACTGAAACTTGTGGCCTCCAACTGGAAGGACACGCAATCCAACCACCACCAATCCAAACATTCTGCTTCTCCGGGGGGGGGAGGGGGGGATGTTTTGAAAGCATCTACCTACCCACCCAGTAAAAGTGTCACAGTAAGTATTAAGACGCTTTTCGTTATTGAAACTTGTGGCCTCCAACTGGAAGGACACGCAATGCAACCACCAACAATCCAAACATTCTGCTTCTGGGGGGGGGGGGGGGGGGGGTTTGAAAGCATCTACCCACCCAGTAAAAGTGTTACACTTAAGTATTATCAATAGGGTATTAGACTGAAGTATATACCTGGTTATATAATGAGCTAGCAAGTGTAGCAGTGCCTTCAATATATTCCGCAACAGAAATACCGAAGTTCCATAGGGGATTCAAACTTCTAGCAACTTTCCCCAGTTTCTGAAACATTTCACCCAGACTTCTCAACCACCAAGAGTCAAGCAATGACCCCAATTTTTCAACCTTCACCCGTAACCCCTGCCCATTTACAGCCAAATAGTTCACAACATTGATCAGATCAAGGTTTGGCATCTGCCCGTTGGATGCTTCAGCATATAAATTGAGAAAATCTCTTTCTGCTATCTCACTGCCATTTGTAACCTTTATGACAAGGGCAGCAGCCATCGTGCCAGCACGTAGAAAATCATTACGTCTCTTTTCTCCTGTTGTTGGACTCGCATTTGATTCAAATACACCTCTCCCAGAACCACCGAATGATGGTGTGTGATTAGCCATGCAACAACAGCAGCATATTCTCTGTGCTGTGAATCCGCGGCAAGCCATATGATATCTTTAGCTAACCACGTCACTCGAGTAAGCAGGGAGAAAATTGAGTACGCAATGCCTAGTGATAAAGCCTCACCCGTGCTGGTCTTTACAAAATTATAAGGGGTCACCAATACAATAGCCTCCTTCCCATCACCATTTGGAGCTCTTATAAATCCAACTGTATTCATGCCATATGATGAGCAACTATAATTCTCTTGGACTATTCCTTGATCAGGAATGGAGAAAAAATGCAGGGGGTTAAACTTATTGACTTGAGGTAGGAACTTTCGAAAATTAACTTCACCGCCCAAATATGTTATATGTTGTGCCACCAATTCTTGAAGTCCTCTACATCCATGAAAAACAAATAAATATATTAGCTATAGACATGACAAGAGGGGTTGCTCTGATGGTAAGCAACCCCCACTTCCAACCGAGAGGTTGTGAGTTCGAGTCTCCCCAAGAGCAAAATGGGAAGTTCTTGGAGGGAAGGATGCCGGGGGTCTATTTGGAAACAGCCTCTCTACCCAAGGGTAGGGGTAAGGTCTGCGTACACACTACCCTCCCCAGACCCCACTAAGTAGGATTATACTGGGTTGTTGTTGTTGTATATTAGCTATAGATATAGTAGATTTAGGCCGTCGAAAGTACATAAAAAGAAACAAGGACTAACAAAGGTACTAGTGATCTCAAATGACCTCTTCTTATCCCCTTTACAAACCTCAATATAAGAAGTACAGTGAATTTTGATAGGAGAGGTACAGTGATTTTTGATAGGAGAAGTACAATGGTTTATGTTGGTGAAACAATATTGGACTCTCCAGACTTGGTGAAATCAGACAAGACATTAATATCCAGCTTCCCAATTAAGTTATTATCTAAGTTTTTATTTTGCTCCATCATTATATAACGAAGGAGACGAAAGGGTATAAACGGGTCAAAACCTTAATCGGCACAATGCTATTAAGCCAATTCAACATTTTCCTAATCAATCTTCTTTATAGAAATAGCACTCGGTCAATGGGGAGCATAAGCAAGTTCAGCGGTAGAAACCTTTGTAATAGATCAATGGGAAGGTCGAAGCTGATTAGGGCAGGAGAAAACTAACTCATATTAAGCACTGCCCCAGAATCAACTGATACAAAACTTGTAAACAAAACCATATAGAATCTTTACTATATTTAGCTTTCCCTGACAACATAGTACAAACAGAGAAGGAAGTCCCTTATTAGGTGATCATCTCTAAAGAGTATTTGAAAGTGTATACATTTAACCGAATTAAGGACATAGTATATTTCATTAGAACATATCAGTTAGCAAGAAACTGATAAGAATGGACTTGGGCCTAACTCAACCCCAAAAGCTAGCTTATGATGCGAGAATTGCTCAAGCCATATAAGGAGATAAAGTATCTCAAATCCCTGTGATGTGGGACAACTCAACAGAAACAATGTTCAATTACTGGTTTCTACTAAGGACCTGGTCTACACCGGAAAACAAACAACATGGAGGAAAGATATCCGGCATAAATAATGTGGAGGCAAGTACATACATGCTTGAGCTATCAGATTTGATATCGAAGCTAACGACCTTGTTCACAAATGCTCTAGCCCGTGAAACATCGTCATTTGAGAGCATGGGACTAGCAGAACCTGCAAAATAATGGTGGAAACCAAGTGTAAGGGTGAGCCTTTTTGAAACAGTAAGCACTAGAATTACACATCGATATATAATAGCTAACAAGGCATGAGGGCATTTTCGGAAATGTAGGTGTTCTTAGCGAGAACAGGTAAAGCAAGAGAGCAAAAATCCCAGCTGCGCAGCAAACCACACTGAAGACATACCAAAATGAAACATTAATCAGCGAATAATTCAAAACCTTCAAAGCCTTCATTCATATGATTGCTTATAGTAGTATTTACATTAAAAGCATCGGCAAGCAACAAAAAGAAAAGAAAAAAGAAAGTGTTATGAATTCAGATAGAGAAAGAGGAAGAGGCGAACCTGACCACGAAACTGTGGGAAATAAGGAGGAGACCAAGCCGGATGATTGGTCGAGGCTTAGGCTTGGCTGACTCATCTTCCGTTTCCGCCATCGTCTCGATCGGCCTCTATACTTTCTTACTTCGAATTCGGATCTATCACTCTGTGCTCTTCATTGCGTCGTCAGTTCATTGTCTCAAACGACGTCGTACAAGTTACACTCTCTGACTCCTCAATTCGAATCCCCGCGGGCCACGACAATGCGACTTTTGGTATATCTTAATTAGGGGTGGGTATATTTTGGGCAAATGGAAATCCCGAATTTCTTGGATTTTTGAATTATGGATTGAATTTTGGATTTAATTTTTTAAAATTTTAGATTTTGGATTGGATATTGGATTTGGTACTTCGAATTTTTGGATATCTCGAAATCCTTATACTTTATATTTAGTCCATTATCCATATGTCAACAGTAATAAGTTCAATACCCTACGCATTAGATATTATCTATTCAATATTAATTACTAAGTTATTACGAGGATATTTTTTATTTGGACATGGTTTTACTATTTTTACTTCTTATTTGTCGTATTGACGTCTCTATTGTATTTTTATATAACAATTTCATTGCTTTAATATTTTATTTAAATGATTGCGGTGAAAATGAAGAATTTTTCACACAGTTTAATACGAATACTTCATTTGGATATTTATTTTTGTAAAAATAAGAAACATCTCAAATAATAAGCTCAAAATCGAAAATCTAAAACATCCAAACTGATTAATCCGAATCCGAACTTAAAAAATCCGATCAAATCTGAAATTATTTGGATTGGATTTAGATTGTCATTTTGTCAATCCGAAAGCTGAAAATCCAAACCGAAATTTCATATGCAATCCGAACTGTCCAAACACCCACCCCTAATCTTAATGTTTTTTTTTTCTTTCAATTTCTACTTTGGAAAATGTTTGAGCTGAAATTGAAATTGAAGAGGAAGTTAGGAGTTGAAAAAAGGAATGATTTTGAATTTGTGTTTAATATAAAATTCACTTAGTTTAGATTTATTTTTACATTCATATTTTTTAAACACAGATCTATATTTTAATATTTCATGTATAGTTCAAATATGCAAATAATCGTGGTGAACTCGTATAAATTTATAAAAACCAGAAGTTCATGGTATTGTTTAAATAAATGCAAACTTATTTGCAAATTTAATTGTAATCATGTATTAGATCTGGTTTGACTTTATTCCATTCGTCGTTAATAATTTCAATTCTAATCATCATTGATAACTAAGTTATAGTCTGTTTGGCCAATTTTTTTTTATACAAAAGTGTTTTTTTTTGTCAAAAGTGAATTTTTTTCTAAACTTAAGGTGTTTGGCCAAGTTTCTGTAAGGAAAAAAACTATTTTTGAGGAGAAGCAGAAGCGTTTCCTAGAAGCAAAAAGTCGTTTCTCTATAATAGTACTTTTTAAAAACTTGACCAAACACTAATTGCTATTTAAAAGTACTTTTCAACTAAATAGCCAAACACAATCTACTTCTCATCAAAAGTACTATTTTTAAAAGCACTTTTAAAAAAAGAATTTCTCAACATAAACTGATTTTAGAAGTTTGGCAAAACATGTTACTCCCTCCGTCTCATATTAATAGTCATGGTTACTAAAAATAGTTATCTCAAATTATTTATCTGCTTAGAAGTTCAAGATAAAATTAATTTTTTTTTACCCTTAGCAATAATTATCCTTGAAGACCACAAACACCTAATTTTGTTCAAATATCAATAAAAAAGGATTAAATTTTAAGATATGAATAAAGATAAAGTAATCAAAATTACATCCTAATTAACTTTTCTTAAGGGGGGATGTACAAGAGAATTATGACAGATAATATGAGACCGAGAGAGGATTAAGTGTTATCATCTCCTTATGTTAAGTTAAAACTAAACGATAACTTTGTGAGATTTGGTAGTGGAGGATAAAAAGAACACAAATCTATGTCAATGTGGGTGTTTGACCCAAAGGATATTGAAACTTTTTTGATTAAATCAATTAAAGAAGATGAAGAGGTAAATCTTAGTCAAATATAATAAACGCCAGATCTATAAGAAAATTAGAGGATAATGCTTAAGATGAAATAGGGCCAATCAATCGTATTGAGGTTTTTCATTTTTACTCTCACCAATCGATGGAGATGACTATTTTACATATTCGATGGAAGATTGCTTTGTCTTCTTTATGCTCAGAAGATTACAGAAGAGAAAGAGAAGAAATCCCTCTCTCTAGGAATGTTCCCTCCTTATATATAGTTAAGGAATCCTTACTATGTTCTTGGGTCGATACACTGTAATACCACGTCCGCTTTCATCATTCCCTTTATTTTTTGACATGGCGGGTATAGTGAGTACTGGGTTTAAAGCAAACCATGTCATCTTCCACTATCTCGCCGCTTGGATGGGATCTCGGTTGGATCAACCACACCGGTCAGATTTTGACCAATACAGTTAGTCCCTCTGTCTGTCAGGGTCATCCGCTGTCGGGCCTGGCAGATGGATTATGATTGTTACATACCTGAGAAAAATCTGACTACCTACCCCTTGAGAATGGTCTTTAGATTCAAGTAACGTTACAATGCCCTTTCGATATCCTTAAACCGTTGCGGCCATTTTGGAACCGAAACATCGTTTACCTTGAAACGTTGTTTGTGGTTGCCGTCGTTAAGACACACATTCCCAGGAGATTGAACTGTTTCATGCCCTATCAAATTCGTTTGGCGACTCTTGGGTTTCGTGCTTGGAGAATTAAGTAATGCACCATTCGATTGACACACTTCTTTGCCTTTTGCTTGAAAGAACTTTGCGAATCTTCTTTTCTCATGATACTTTGGATTATTGATTATCTCTTATTAGCCAGGAACTTTCGTCTTTCATTTTCTTTATCCCTTTGCTTTACCAAATTGATACAAATGGCCGGTGATTCTTCTCGTGCTGACCTCTCTGCCACGATTCCGGCACCGAAAAATGATATTTTAGCCACTGGATGAGCATAAGTGGTAGAAGATGAGGAGGTCCCGTCAGTAGCTGAGATCTTGACCCATTTTGGGAATGCATGGAATGATTTCCAGTCCCGTCGGGGAGGAGCCAAAACGTGCTTCCTATATTATAAATGAATAGGAGATCGCAGAATTGAACACTAGGTGGGGAATCCCTCGCTACGTCGAAATAGTGCCGGTGGTGGGGAATGACATAGTCCATTTTAACCGCCCAGGGTATTGTTGGACAATACGCTTTACGCTAGAGGGGGGGTGAATAGCGTTTTAAAAATATTAAGCGTTTTAGTGTGGAATTTAAAAACTTTGCAGAAATTAAAACAAGTGCAGTAGAATAAACTTACACAATGATGTATCCTGGTTGGCCACAAACGTGGTTAGTCCAGTGCCCGAGAGACTCTCTCGAGATTTCCACTAAACTTGTCAAGCTTACGGGTGCTTAACAAACCGTTACAGCTGAGGACACAAGCCTCACCTAGTTGCTCGGGGATCACAATCCCAAAGACTTCAATTGCTCGGGGATAACAATCCCAAAGACTTCAACTGCTCGGGGATAACAATCCCAAAGACTTCAACCGAGGAATCACAAGTTCCTCAACAAACGAGAATCGCAATTCTCTTACAAACACAAAACACACTCACTTTACAAAGCACTCCTTAATGAGTAGATATGAGTAGAAATAGTACGCTCAAGATCACAACAACTTAGCTCAATAGAATGGCTCTTCAAAAAGCTTTATGGATGAATGGAAAATGATGATCAATGTAAGAAAGCTTTTAGCAATGAAAATACTCAAAGTGTATATGTTGTTGTTGTGAAAACACTGAGTTGAAGCTGTATTTATAGGTGAAAAACTCAGTCTTACCGTTGTCTAATTGCCAATTAAGGATTGCTGAAATTACTCAGTGACAATCGATTGTCAAGACTAAACAATCGATTGTTTGCCTATCAGATTAAAAATTCAATCCCAGATTTTACGTCAACAATCGATTACTTCAAATCAATAATCGATTATTTATAACGTTAAGAAATCCTTTCCAATTTTTGGCATAAAACATCGATTGTCCGGAAATCAACAATCGATTATTTTAACAACGTTCAGAAAATCTTTTCCAGATTTTAAGCAAAACATCGATTGTTAAATATCAACAATCGATTACCTGAAGGTAATTGAAAATATATGACAACGGTCAGCTTCAACAATCGATTATCAAATGGAATAATCGATTATTAATTAATTTCAAAACTCTCTGTCTCATATATAATCGATTATCAAAAGCCACAATCGATTATCATCTTATTTAAAATCACTGGGAGACATTTTTCTCATTCTAATCGATTACCATTAGTTCATAATCGATTTTTATGAGTTTTGAAAACTTTGCCTCAGTTAACAATCGATTATCATAAGTACACAATCGATTGTTATGCAGTTTGCAAAAACCTGATGTTAACTGACTTACTCACAATCGATTATCATTAATTCACAATCGATTGTCATGCAGTCTTGGCTTAGAGATACTCGATTATCATAAGTACATAATCGATTATCTTAGCCCAGATTTTTGAGGCATGCTTGGAAAACATTTTAACAAATGTAAATATGCATAGTTTAAAATCATTTGACACTTAATTTAAATATGCATGATTTTGGAAAAATAATTTTAGTAGAGAAGCCATGTTATGAGCCAAGTTGAGGAATCAAGATCACAATTAATATTGACTCAATTATAACATTTCTAAACTTTGTCTTGAGCTTCTTGTAATGCATCCATTTTGTGCTTGTCCTTGAGTACTGCTATATATCGCTTTTTGCTTTGTTTGACATTCATCAAAACCTACAAAAGAACACACGTTTAGTATATTGCATTTGAAACGTGTTTCCAACAGGTATTACGCGTTCTACGCCTACCCTTTTATTGTTGGATACACGCTTCCCCTCCCTCTCTTGGTGTTAGATTTTTGCCGTTTTTACGAGGTATGCCCAGCTCAACTTTCATCGTACATATATAAATTGTTCCTTATGTTGCTCAAGTTTGCGGAGCTTGCCGGTTGTGAGATCACTTTGAGGCACATGCCCAATTTCTTCGCCCCTCAGCTCATTTGTGGCACGATGATTCACATGCTTCACCGAGGGTCGAGGAGTCTGGTGGTGAAGATGTACAATAGAGCCAACCGTCGCTTCTATGAGAATTACTTCTATGTGCGAACTGAGCACCTTGCGGCAGATCCTATGGGGTTCCCTAAAAAAATGGAACTTCGCACGTAAGTTCTATACTTTTAGTTGAAGGGATGTCCGACCACATTCCTTTATGCAGTGCTAAACTGTTTATGTTTTTGTAGCCGCAAAACTACCCCTACGCCTGTTGATGTTATCCACGAGTGGGTGAGCGCCATCCTTTCTCATACGGCGGGGATCCGCACATTGTCGTCTTTCTATGAGAAATATGGATGCAAGCCCCTTACTGGTGAGTGATATCATTTTTGTTCGTTGTTCTTTCCCCTTCCCTTTTTACTTGGTTTCTTGTGTGATGTTCGTCGATGCCAGGGAGAGTGTGGAGAGAGAGGCTCCTCCACTAGCTTTTCATCAACCTACATCGTCCGCTCGCCCTGCTTCAGTGTCCACTGCTTGACCTTCGTCGAAGGCCACTTCAGTTGAGTCTACGATTGTGGCCATAACCACGGAGGTCACCCCTCAACTTGAGATTTCCGCCCATGTTACCGATCTAGTTGGTGAATCCTTCCATGTCGAGGAAGGAGAGGGCCATCCAAGAGGAAGCGAGTGGAGTATGAAACGGCTCCTTCGGCCGTGATACATATAGAGGAAGACCTTCTCTTGACGGGGTATGAGGCGGGTGTTGATACCATTTCGCTTGTAGAGACAGAGACAACCGTTGTATCTGCCCCATCGACGGAGATCCCTACTGTTATGATTGATCAACAACCTACCACGATGAGGGGTTAGATTTTTGAGACCATTGTTACTGTTTTGCACGGGCCTTCATCCTCGGTGCCTGGTCATGCTTCTTCTTCGGTTGATGGAAGAGGAAAGGGTGTCGTGTTTTGATGACTACAAATCTGAGTCTGACCTTGATCCTGATGATGCTAAGATGTTTGAAGAGGGTCTTACCTATTCGATGGTTCATGCGGGAGGACCATCCCGTATTCTTGAGATCTCATCGGATATTAATCTCCTGGGGGACACGAAGGACTTGGTGCCGCGTTTCAACATTTTGTATTTTGATGCTGAGAACGAGGCTCTTTGGAACGTTCCTGAAATTAAATTGATGCATGAAGCGGCCGATATGGGGCTTGAGGGTATGTTTCGTCTTTCTTTCATGTTCTATTTATTTTTCTAGACGATATGGTCTTAACCCATCTTTTCATTTTTCAAACGTACATGGTGGAAATTGAGAGCGCTTGTAGGGCAGATATTCGGGCCAAGATTTTAATGAATATGTTAGAGAAGTACCGGTGCTATCACAATAAAGTGACGTGAAATGCACGAGCGGCTGAAGGCGAACATTGGTGCTCGATCCCTTAACGAGGACTTGTAGAAGAAGGACCAGCAATTGTTGGAGGCTATTCGCAGAAGTAGCGTGCTCGATGAGCAACTTCGTGAAAAGGACGAAGAGCTTGAGTTAAGCAAAAGGGGTTGCTACAGAGTGTGAATATCTTCAGGGGAAGTTGAGGTCAATGCAATCTGAGATGGATCAGAATCTTATCAGGGTCGAGGCGATGGGCGCAGAATGTATGGGAAAATTGGCCGAGTTGGAGAGAAAGGTTGCCGGGTTGGAGAATATCGAGAGTGACTAGTCATCGACTTCGGCAAGGGCGGCGGCTATGGATAATACTATCTGCGTCATCTAATTCGAGCAAGAATCAAAGAGGGCGACGACCACGCTAAGGGAGGCGAGTTTTGAGGAACACATTGGAGAGATCGACAGAGAAGCATCGACCTTAAGGGACCGGGTCGCTCGAATCTTCCCCCATTGTTGTTCCTCGTCATCCGCACAAGCTTTGGGTTCGTGTTGAAGCCCAGCGGGACATATATATGAGTTTGTGGGAGGCGAGCATTGTTACCGAGGTTGCATATGCAAGAGCGCGAGCAAATACACGAGAGGCTCGTGTTAATTATGGATATGACTCTGTGACGCCGGAAGCTAATGAGGGTGCGAACGATGAGGGAGGATTTCCTGGAGATGGTGCCGAGTGAACGAATTGCTGTCTTTGTCTGTATTTTTTTGTTGTTGTTTATTGTTTTTTCTTGGTCTCTATTGATTTTAGCTATATGTAATCTGCGGCTGTTTGTGCAGTAACTTTATATAAAGAGGAATTTTCCATTGTCATATGTCTTCTGTACTTCTTTTCCTGTTTTTGTCTTCATAATTTTGGTGCAAAGAAGTAGATTTTCGTGTGATGAGTTCCCGAATCTTAAGGAACTTAATGTCACATGGGTTGAGTAGAGCCTTGATGACAACTTTAGCTGATGGGACGGTGCTTTTGGGCTTATGTCGAGGTACTATCCCAACATAGTCCAAATGGTATTGAATTCTTTTCCTAATAGTGACCTTAGACGCATGGATGTTACTTTCGAGACTATATTGAAGTATTATCCCATTATAAGTCTCAATTTTCTTCGGCGATGGCCTTTGGCCTCAAGGGTATTATTTTTATTTTTCGTCTAAATATTAATCCGTCGTTGTTCGATCGAAGTCGAACTCTTTCTTTTGGTAGGGGCCCTTGGCCTTAGGTGTGTTATTTTGAACTTTCATCGAAATAGTAACGGTCGTTGCTCGATCAAAACCGAATTCTTTTTTGGTTAAGGTCTTTGTCCTTGAAGGTGTTATTTTTAACTTTCGTCGAAATATTAACCCGTCGTTGTTCGATCGAGGTTGAACTCTTCTTTTTGGCGAAGTCCCTCGGCCTTGAGGGCATTGTTTTCAGCTTTCATCGAAATATTAACCCGTCGTTGTTCGATCAAAGTCGAGCTCTTCCTTTTGGCGAAGACCTTGGCCTTGAGGGTGTTATTTCAAACTTTCATCAAAATATTGACCCGTCGTTGTTCGATCGAGGTCGAACTCTCCCTTTTGGTGAAGGCCCTTAGCCTTGAGGGTGTTATTTAGAACTTTTGTTTATCCGTCGTTGTTCGATTGAAGTTGAACTCTTCCTTTTGATGAAGGCCCTTGGCCTTGAGGGTGTTATTTCTAACTTTTGTCGAAATATTAACCCATCGTTGTTCGATCGAGGTTGAATTCTTCCTTTTGGCGAAGGCCCTCGGCCTTGAGGGTGTTAGCTCAAACTTTTGTCACAATATTGACCCGTCATTGTTTGATCGAGGTTGAACTCTCCCTTTTGGCGAAGGCCCTTGGCCTTGAGGGTGTTATTTCGAACTTTGTCGAAATATTAACCCATCGTTGTTCGATTGAAGTCGAACTCTTCTTTTTGGCGAAGGCCCTTGGCTTTGAGGGTGTTATTTCGAACTTTTATCGAAATATTAACTCCTCTTGTTCGATTGAGGTCGAATTCTTCCTTTGGCGAAGGCCCTTGGTCTTGAGGGTGTTATTTCGAACTTTTGTTGAAATATTAACCCGTTGTTGTTCGATCAAGGTCAAATTCTTCCTTTTGGCAAAGGCCCTGGCCTTGAGGGTGTTATTTCAAACTTTTGTCGAAATATTAACCCGTCGTTATTCGATCAAAGCCGAACTCTTCCTTTTGGCGAAGGCACTTGGCCTTGAGGGTATTATTTCGAACTTTTGTTGAGATATTAACCTGTCGTTGTTCAATCGAGGTCGAATTCTTCCTTTTGGCGAAGGCCCTTGGCCTTGAGGGTGTTATTTTGAACATTCGTCGAAGTATTGACCCGTCGTTGTTCGATCGAACTCTCCCTTTTGGCGAAGGCCCTTGTCCTTGAGGGTGTTATTTCAAACTTTTTTTGAAATATTAACCCATCGTTGTTCCATCGAAGTCGAACTATTCATTTTGGCGAAGGCCCTTGGCCTTGAGAGTGTTATTTTAAAATTTTGTCGAAATATTAACCCGCCATTATTTGACCGAGGTTAAACTCTTCCTTTCGATGAAAGACCTTGGGCTTGAGGGTGTTATTTCGAACTGTTATCGAAATATTAACCCGTCGTTGTTCGATCGAGGTCGAATTCTTCCTTTTTGCACAGGCCCTTGGCCTTGAGGGTGTTATTCACAAATTTTGTCGAAATATCAACTCTTCGTGAGTTCTAATTTTTTGGAAAGTTGGCTATCTTCTAGGGGCGTCCCAGTTCTCCTGATTTTATTTGCATCGGGGAATGTGATATCGAAGAGCAGAAAATGTTGCCGCTTTGATCACACTCGTTTCACGCACCAATTGGAGTTTCCCTGTCTAATCTTTTTATTTTCCTGTTTGGAGGTGTCATTGATGGATGGGGTGATGAATACCCTTTGACCTTTTGGAGTTCCCCCTCGTCGGCCCGGTCTTTTAAGTCTCTGGGAGGGCTCTCTTGGGACACCTTCTTGGTGAGGGAGAGGGGGTATCGCTTAAAGGGTATCATTTCCTAGGAGTTGGGTTTGTCTGGTGGACGACATTTCGATCGTTTTGTAGTAAGTTCCCATTCTCCAGTTACGATGTTTCCTTGCTCGCTCGCCCGCGCGACACTTGTGTTCTTGTTTGAGCAAACTACAGAAGGTGGATCTGTGGCATTGCACGTTTTTCTTGGCATCTCAATGGTTGATGGGGGTGGTGTTTTCTGAATTTGGTAACAGTATTCAGCTCTCTTTCCCTTCCTTTTTTGTGCCTTTGTCCTCTGTGGGCTAGGCTCATTTTTGCTAGCTCATGGGCTGGCCGGCGTGCGGGGGAGGATGTTGGTAGCAACTTCTGCTTGTATATAGCATCATGATCTAGGTTGGCACGTGACGTTTACTTCCTGTTCGTTTTGGTGGGTGATCATATTTCCGATTTTGATCTGGAGGAGACTAGGAAGTTTTCACTAAGAAATCCCCACAGACGGTGCCAAAATATTTGACCCAAAATATATTGAGACCTTTTTTATTAAATTAAGTAAAGAAGATGAAGAGGTAAATCTTAGTCAAATATAATAAACTCCAGATCTATAAGCAAATCAGAGAATAATACTTAAGATTAAATAGAGGCGATCAATCTTATTGAGGTTTTTTATTTTTTTTACTCTTACTAATCGATGGAGATGACTGTTTAACATATTCCATGGAAGATTGCTTTGTCTTCTTTATGCTCAGAAGATTACATAGGAGAGGAAAGAGAAATAGAAGAAGCCCCCTCTCTCTAGGACGGTTCTCTCCTTATAAATAATTATGGAATCCTTACTATGTTCTAGGGTCAATACACTTTCATGCCACGTCCGCTTTCATCGTTCCCTAAGTGTTGTTTTTTTACTTGGCGGGTATTATTTATATGGGGTTTGGAGCAAACCATACTGTCTTCCGTTGTCTCGCCGCTTGGACGGGATCTCGGTTGGTCGACCGCAGCGGTCAGATTTTGATCAATACAGTGGGAATAAGGATAAGATCTAGAGAACCTCCAGTTTAACATAATTCATAATTTTTTAATACTAATTAATATTTGATTAAAAAATATACCGAATAGAGAAAAATGTATATGGACGATTCATATAATTTACCCAATCAGGGGCGGAGTTACCCTTGTCCGAGGGGTGTCAACTTACATGCCTTCGCCGGAAAATAACACTCTGTAAATAGGTATTTTTAAAAAAAGGTTGAATATATACAATGCGCTGACAACCTTGACACAAGACAAACTCCTAGTGCACTGGTCAAGGGGTGTCAAAAGTGATGGAAGGTCGCAAGTTCCATTCCCAATAGCAGCATTATTTTTATTTTACATGTCAGTTATTTTTTTTAAAATTTTAAACAAACTTCAAATGACATCACTTGAATGGAACTTTTGAGGGCAACTGGGATTAAAGAAACCCCCTAATTCAACAGAACTCATAAGGGAACGTCTAGCGTATCACTTTTCTCTTTGCTCCCGTTCTCAAAATTGCTCCTGTTCTCAAAATTGCTCAAGTCCCTAGTTGTCATCGCGCCGCCTCCATTGATCTCTTTGAAATTGCAAATCACTAGTCTATTTTTGGCTATCATGGAAGCTAGGGTAAGTTTCTTTACTATGTTTTTTGGATGGACTAGACTGGTTTATGGCTGGGGTTCAATTTCTGGTTTCTGTGAATAACTTTTGCTTGGCAAAGTTTGTTTTTGGATGGACCATACTAGTTTATTGCTGGGTTCTTGTTTCATACATAAAAGATGGGATTTATGGCTTTTGTTCAATTTCTGTGCATATTTGTTTTTTCATTTCATGGAGTTCAAGTATCAAGAAAATATCGTACAAGCATCAGAACAAATGAACAATGTCGCTGGGGGTTCTCTATGCATACTTTTTTGATTAAAAATGACAGTTGTTATAATTTTGTATTGTAATATTTTATAGAAAATATTATTTGTAATTTTTCTAATTAAATTTTATCTTATAACTCAGAATCAAAAATCAATGAAGTAGTTTTATTCCAAAGTACCAAAATCAGGATTGACCGCTCCTCATAATCAATATGAGTTGGAAGAAGATGTAGTACCAAAATCAAATTTGGATCCTAATAATCAATATAACTTGAATGAAGGTGGTAACCAATCGGAAGTACCATTGCATTCTTCTCAAAGACAAAAAATTAATCTTGAAACTTTAAACTTTGATCCGGTCAAAAGAACTCAAATCTTGGACTACCATCCAAACCTGCGCGATGAGATTAGAAGAGAATACATTCAGAGAGGTGCTTGTCAACCTAAAGAACATAATTTTCCTCAAACAAATTTTTATGGAGTAATGTGTCGTTTCAATCCCAGATAGTTTGATAATTATCATGAGTGGTTGGAGTTTAGTATAAGTAACGATGCATCATATTGTTTGAGTGGTTATTTGTTTAAAGACAATAATATTCATCAAGGTAGAGATGATGTATTCTAGCATAGGGTTTAAGAGTTGGAAGAAAAAGCAGAGCTTTGATAAGCATGTTGGTGGGCCAAATAGCAATCATAATCACGCAAAAAGAAAATGTATAGGTCTACTACTACAACAACAACCCATTATAATTGCATTTGAGAGGCAATCTGATCAAGTTAAGCATGAGTACATTATTCACTTAACTACTTCGATTAATGTAGTGGTACTTCTTTTGAAACAAGAGTTTGCATTTCGGGGTCATGATGAATCTAAAACATCATTTAATAGGGGTAATTTTCTTGAAATTCTCTCATGATATGCAAAGGAATGTGATAAAATTTATGATTATGTATTGGAATATGCTTCTCAAAATGATCAGATGTCTTCTCTAATGATTCAAAAAGGTATCGTGACTGCATGTAATATGGAAACAATCAAAGCTATTATTAAAGAATTAAATGATGACTACTTTGCCTTATTAGTTGACGAATCTTTTGGTATGTCATGAAAGGAGCAAATGGCGATTATCTTAAGATATGTTAATAGAATGGGATTTGTGGTGGAGTGACTTATTGATATTGTTCATGTCAAAGATACTTGTGCTTCATCTTTAAAGAAGGCAATTGTTGATTTACTTGCTAAACATTTCTTAAGTCTATCATATGTTCGTGGCCAATGCTACGATGGAGAAAGCAATATGCAAGGTGAGCTTAATGGCCTAAAGATATTGACTAAGCAGGAAAGTAGATCGGCTCATTCTATTCATTATTTTGCTAATCAACTTCAGTTAACTCTTGTTGCGGTTTAAAACAAATGTATTCAAGTAGGATAACTTGTAGTTTTGGTCTCAAATATTTTGAATGTGTTCTTTTAAGCGTATGGATGAATTTCAAGAATCTCAAAAGTAAATAATTGAAGAGGCATTAGATATGGGTGAGCTTAAAACTAGTAGAGGCTTGAATCAAGAACTTGATCTTTCAAGAGCTTGTGATACTCGTTGGGATTCTCACTGCAAATCTTTTAAAAATTTTATTCTTATGTTTGGCTCTATTCTTGATGTTCTTGAAGCACTTGTTGTTGATGCACATTTGATGGATGAGAGGACCAAGGCAATGAGATATCTCAGAGCTTGTTAAACCTTTGAGGTTGCATTCATGTTGCATTTAATGAGTGATATTTTAGCAATCTCAAATGAATTAAATAAATGCTTACAAAAAAGGAGCAAGATATTGCAAACGCCATGCTACTTGTAAAAGTTGTAAAAATAAGGTTGCAAAGTGTAAGAGAAGATGATTGGGATTCACTTATTGAAAAAGTATCTATGTTTTGTATCAAGTATGGCATTTTAGTGCCTAATTTTGATGAGGCATACCTTAACTCTTTAAGATCTGATCATACTATTTTCCATCATTATTATGTTGATGTGTTTTGTAATATTATTGATTGGCAAATTCAAGAACTTAATGGTCATTTTGACAAAGTGACTATTAATTTGCTTCATGGAGTTACTTGTTGGAATCCAATTGACTCATTTTCTAGTTTTGACATCAAGAAGATCATGAAAATGGATAAATTATAACCTTATGACTTTGATGAAGTTAGAATGGGTGCTCTTGAGAATCAGCTTGCAACATACATTATTGATGTCCATGATATTGATAAAAGGTTCTCCAATTTGAATGGACTTTGTGATCTTTGAAGAAAATTAATTGACGCAAATAAGCATTTAAACTTCTTTCTTGTATTCTACTTGGTGAAATTTGCTTTTCTTTTGCCAGTTGCAACTATACCAGTTGACTGGGGTTTAGCGGTAATGAAGTTTATCAAGAATGACATACGAAATAGAGTGAACGATGCACTTTTGAGTGATTGCTTGGTGCCTTACGTAGAGAAAGATGTATTTGGTACTATTTCTAATGATGATATTTTAAAAATATCTCAGGAAATGCAACATCGTTGAGTATGCTTGTAATAATATTATATTATTTTGCTATCAATAGTAGAATCATTTTTCTTGGCTTCTTCTTTAAATTTTGACACCCCTTTGTATAAATACTGGCTCCGCCACTGTACCAACCCCATTCTAGATTAAGATGCTATTGATTGCATGATTACCTATTTTAAAATTTTAAATGTATCCCTGATTCTCTTTATCATATTTGCAATGGTTATGTTTAACAATTTCTTAGTATCATTTAGGATATTGACTATTCAATTTTTAAAAATATACTTTGATTCAACTACAACACATAGAAGTCTGGTAATTTCTACTATCTTTGGAGGAAGAAAATGTTGAACATTTACCCGAGAATACCATGTACAGAAAAAGAATTATTTGGCTTCTCAAATAGTAACTTAATACAGGTGGGGCATATGACATCAGTAAAGGTAAAAGAGGTGTCTACCAAAATCATTTTTGCAACATCATTTGTTTTTCCAATAGTTTACCTTCCTTATCGACATGCAAAATTATGTACTTGCACTACTCCATGGTGTTCAACTGACACAAAAAATGAATATTATCTCCTACCTCATGCTCAAAGTGTGGTAAAGGAGGTTGATAGTAAGTGTATGAATTGTTTGTGAGGCGGTTCTCATAAGTACAAAAGGGTAGCACTTATTGTTTGGGATAAAGTATGTATTCCTAAAAAGTAAGGTGTATAAATCTACTAAATTTATGTGTATAAATCTATTAAAATTGCAATAAATAATAGATTTGAACCCATAACTTTAAAAATATAATACGTTTAATGCTAAAAATCTTAAAAGCTAAACTCATAAAGTTTAAATCATGCATTTGCCTTTGTCACTAATAAAGTTATTGTGGCAGGTGGAGTGCCAACAAGACATCTGGTGGGTGAAATGGGCTTTATGTGAAACATGACGTGCCTATCTGGAATCACCAACCACTGAACGTAATTCCCTGCTTACTCCAAATGGTGCCTACTCTGTTACTATAAGCTATAATATCCTAGAAGGGGATATGATGAGACAAAAAGTGGCTAATTTATTAGGCTCAAGAATAATGCTACCAAAGCAAAGGTTTATTGACTGGCTTGCTAGCTAAGTTTGATGACCGGATAGGTCATTTGAGGTTTAACTTTTATTTTCATGTTCCAAGACGTCAATTAGCTCCGTTTAATATTTTTCGATTTGCATGCACAGTTCGTCTCTTTTTTGAAAAAGTTTTATGTGAAAAAATTGAAGAATGAGTGAATTTTAGCCTTATAAATAATTTGAGTTAACAATATTTTACGTAAATGGATCCAGATTAGTATTTGACGGTCCAGATAGGCCTATATAGTGATTTGAAACTTGGGCGTATGCCCGAAATTGAATTCGGAAGTCTCTAACTTGGTTTAACGTGATTTGTTGAAAAAGAGTAATTTGAAGGTTTAAAGAATTCCTAAGTTTGACCGTAGGTTGACTTTGTTGATACCAGGTTCAAATTTCAGTTTCGTAACTCAGAATAGGTTCATTTCACTATTTACGGCTTGTCTTCAAATTTTGGTGCAAAACGGATTTGATTAGATGTAATTCGGATGTCCGATTGTGAAATTAAAAGTTCTTAAGTTTCCTAGAAAATTTCATGCATTTGATGTCCGATTCATAGTTTTAGGTGTTATTTTGGTATTTAATCGCGCGAACGAGTTTGTATGATTTTATTACACTAGTGTGCATGTTTGGCGTGGAGCCCGAAAGTCTCGGGTGAATTTAGGATAGGCTTCGGATATTATTGTGGACTTAAAAGGTTGCTGGTTTTTAACTATTACTAATGTCTGGTGTTTGTTTTTTCCCCGATCAAAAAAAGTTCCTACCGCGATCGCGAAGGGTAACTTGGATGGGGTGGTTCTTCTTCTATGCGAACGTCGAGAAACGATCACAAACATAAAGCATCAGATGGATTGCCCTTCGCGAACGCAACAGATCACTCGCGAATGCGATGGGTTAGGTGAGGATCTAGGGGTGGTACGAGTTGAACTGTGCGAATGCAAGCTGAGGCTCGCGAACCTGAAGGTCACGAGGGACATGACATCGCAAATGCATGTAACCTCTCGCGAACGCGTAGGCCACTAGGGCCGATGCTATTCACGAACACGAAGAAGGCGTGACGCCCAGTGATTAATAGGTCCAAAAGTCGGGATTTATCCTATTTTTCACCATTTTCAAGTTTGAGCTCCGCCTAAAGGCGATTTTAAAGAGAAATTTCATTCCAGCTTCACAGGTTAGTAGACTTTAGCTCATTTTCTTCCGTTTCCATCAATGCGTACTGATTTCTAACCTTTAATCTATGCTTTTTATGGCAGGAATTAGGGATTTAAGTAGAAATTGAGAATTTTGAAAAATCAAGATTTAGACTTAAAATTAAGGTAGGATTTCGAGACTAGTTACATAATTGGGCCCGGAAGTGAATATGTATTTGGATTTTGATCCAAAACTCGGGTTTTGACCAAGCGGGCCCGGAGCTGACTTTTCCCTAAATCTTTAAAGATTGAATCCTTTTCACTCGTGGGTAGTTTCTAAAGCTTATTTTGAATTGTTTGAGCTATATTTAATTAGATTTGATTGGTTTGAAGGTGAATTTTAGAGGAAAGGTCCTGGTTGAGCTTTTATTCGATTGCGGAGCAAGGTATGTATCGTGGTTAACCTTGACTCAGGGATTAAGACTTGTTAGTCTATTTGTTACGTGTTTTATGTGTGGGAATAACGTACATGGGAGGTGAAGAGTACTTGTTATTGGGTTAAAACATGCATGTGGAACATGTTTCCTTGTATTTATTACTTTTTTAATTATGATATCCATGTTTAGGTTATTTTTATTTATTTTATTCATTTCATAATTATTGTCCTTTTTTATAATTATTGAATACTTTTGGAAGTTGACGTTTGGTATTTTGGCATCATATTTGACGTTAAAAACATCCTCTGTATTATTTATTACTATTCATATTATCTTCATTACATGGTGAGGAAGAGAGAAAAACATGAAGAGCGATGCCATTCCATTTGTAATGACCCGACCCGTCGTCCAAGGTATCTCCGCCCTGTTTTCCCCATTTTATGCTTCTATATTTTTCATTATATGTGTTTGGTGAATTTGAAGTAATTCGGACATAGTTTGGGTAGAAATGAGACAATTAGTCCATTTATTAGAAGGTTAGTTTGAAAAAAGTCAACCAAATGTTGACTTGCGAGTTAGAGGACTCGGAATGTATTTTAGAGGATTCGACTAGTTTTGGGCGGTGATTTATGACTTAGGAGCGCAATCAGAACTAAATTTGGAGGTCTGATGTAGGTATAGGCGTAAATTGGCTAAGTTAGAATTTTGGCGAAGTCCGGTTGATAGGAGAGATTTTGATCCGTGGGTCGGAATGGAATTCTGATGGCTAAAGTAGCTCCCTTAGGTGATTTTGGATATGCGTGCAAATTTTCAGATCATTCAGAGGTGTTTACGTCGAGTTTTGGATCAAATGTGTGTTTCGAAAGTTTTAGAAGAACTTAGGCTTGAATCCGATGTAAATTTGGTGTTTGATGTTAGTTTTGGTGTTTTGAGGGTGCAACTAAATTTGAATGATCATATATGATATTTTAGTATATTCGTATGCTGTCCCGTGGTGATCAACGAGTATCACAGAAGTAAGTTATTTGATTATTAAAACTCATTTATAGATGATTATAAACCATTATCCCATCCTTTAATTCATGAAAAACAGTAGAAAAATAGGATTTTGGGGCCTGAGATTATGGGACTTTTAGGGGTTGATTTGAGGGGCCAAACGAACTCCGATTTTGGTGTTCTTTATATGTACGGAATCGAGAGAAGATGAAGAACACTTTTCTGTAAAAGTTACTAAGTTTTGAGAATAGGGCCCGGGGCTCGAGTTTTGTCAATTTCAGAATTACTGTTGCTTTTCGATTATTTTCGATTGGGTATTGATCATATAGTGTAATGTGATGTATTCATTGTGGTTTTGGCTAGATTCAACGCTCGAGGAGGTCAATTCAAGAGGAAAGGGCATCGCGGGCTAGTTTACGACCGGTTATAGGTGAGTAATTTGTATAGATGATGGCCCGAGGGATTGAAACCCCGATTTGTCATATCGTGACGCTATGTTAGGGCGTGACTCGCACCCCATAGCAGGTGAGGGATGGTATATAATTGGGGATTGTGACTTGGTCCATCCCGATAGCGGAATATAAATTATTGGCGGTTGATACGCACATTGTGTTGTTGATAATTGGACTTAATGCCATGTTTCGAGCCTTGTGTCGATCTGTAGTACCCATCTAGGGTGAATATCTGTGTGATAACATGATTTGCATAATCATTGATCTCAGTCATGTGTTTAATCACCATACTGAAATGCTAAGTCACTTTTCTTGAAATTAGATAATTAAATTTATTCTTCCTAAGAATTGGAAACTGGAAAATAAGTTGAATATGTTATGTGACTCCTATGCATATTTTGGACTGAGCATGGATCGGGCTACACGCCGTAGCGATTATATACATTGGATCGGGCTACACGCCGTAGCGATTATATACATTGATATTGTGGCCGAGAGCCTATTTTATGCCAATACCTGGCTGATATTGCGCTTGGACTGAAGGAGCCCTTCCGGAGTCTGTACACACCCCCAATGAGCATTGTCAACGTTAAACGGATCGGGTTGCACGCCGCAGCGTATTCATGTGCATTGCATTGCATCTTTATATGATACTTGACTGTTATATTGTTATTGCTTTGCTGTTAGTTCGTAGTTAAGGTACATGACCGTTAGTTTTAGCTTTGCTTTGTGGCATTTCGTGGATTTATTGCTTTCAGACATTATATATGCTTATTACTCACTGAGTCGGTAGTACTCACCCCTACTCCCTGCACCTTGTGTGCAGATTCAGGTACACCGGAGGATTAGCTGAAAATTGTAGTCTCCAGATATTTTTTCCAGAGTCGTTGAGGTAACTGCTTGACGTTCGCAGGACCTGGCTGCTCTTCATATTCCAGTTCATTATTATTATACACATTTCTAGATTTTTATATATTCATTCAGATATTATTACCCAGTTTTGTTTAGAGGCTCTAGACTCGTGACCCAGATCTTATGGGTGTGTTTATCGCTTTTCATATTTATCCATATCACTCTATTACTATTTTTGGATTATTATTCTAAAATTACTATTATATTCTTAAATTGTTGGTTTTGAGACTTAGTGTTAAATTGAAAACGATTGTTGGTCAGGCTTGCCTAGCTTTAGGGTTGGGCGCCATCACGACCGGGTTGGGGTCATGACAAGTTGGTATCAGAGCCTAGGTTACTAGGCCTCGCGAGTCATGAGCCGGTTTAGTAGAGTCTCGCGGATCGGTATGTATACATCCGTATCTATCCTCTGGAGGCTACAGAACCTCTAGGAAATACTTCACATTCTTGTAATCTTATCGTGCGTCCTTGATTCAGCTTGAAAGAGTAACTCTTGAAATTCCTTCCACGTGTTCGCATGAGCGCTCAGTATTATATGTGCTTCGATGGCTTGATATTCCCGATTGAGGGGCAAGATGTAATCTTCATGAGGTGGATGTTGGGCTAGTCTAGAGGACTTGAGGTCGAGCCTTGCCCAGGGCTGAGCACCGAGGTGCTGATCGTATGAACAAGTGTTTTAACATATATGTTCGGCATTGTCGCTTTTAGCCGGAATGGCAGTTTGGTATTCGTGTGATGAGTATGCTAGTACTACGAGATGCAATTATATGACCTGGTAGTGACGAAGGAGTCTGCTAGATAATGGATGAACTGTCAAGTGATTCGTTTCCTATGGTGGTTTGAGTAGCTCGAGTTGTCGGCGCATGAAGAATCTTTTCAAGTATCCTAGTGGGAGTGAAGTAAATTGCACGATACGATATAAGTTCAGACTTAGGAAGACTAAGTAACTATGTAATGTGTATGACGGTGGAACGCATATAGAAATGTTATACTGAGGCGAAACAGGTGGGTTATCTCCTGTGGGGTGATCTAAAGTGATGCGATTCTTATATGTGTAATTGAAAGGTATTTTCTATGTGTTATGATTCGAATAGGTGCAACACATGAATAGAATACATGTAGTATTGAGATTAATGTTGTTGATATACATTGTGATGCTTTGTCAAGTTGTGGACTTCTTGTTAGGATGGTTTTGGTGATTCTCTGACAGGTGGATAGGCTCAACTACAAAGGAAACTCTATCGAAATTTTTGAAAAAAATTGGGACTTAGTAAAAATTTAGTCGCCCACAGAGTGGGCTTAACTGTTATGTGAATGAATGCAAGAATTGCAGAAGAGTTAAAATTTCTGATGATTCGTGTTTCCACAAGCTTATGAAGGAGTGAGTTTAATCTTACCATGATATTACGACAGCATAAGATTATATGTGTTGTCATATACATGGCTTCGAGCTAAGTTGGGGAGGTTGTTGTTGATTAGCTGATTATACGATTAGGTATTACGTTAGTTCCGATTTGATGCATGCGGGTGAATCACTTCTGGTTGCAAAAATTGAGCCAAGGATGGCACAAATGAAGCAAAATTTTTACAAAGGTTATATGACGCTTCGTAGATGTGAGGAAATAGGATGTCTTGAGTTGTGCGTAAGAAATGCTTAGTGTAAAGAGAAGGAAGTTATTTGGTTGTATCCGAATGAGATCATGTCCTGCGGTGTCAGAGTGATGATAAGGCACGAGTGATTCGATTTGTTAAGTCAAGTAATTTTCAGTGGGTATAAGAGTGGATGACTTTGAGAATGGTTGATGTGTTCAAGATTAGCACTCAGGTGTTTTAAAGTTGAGTATGAGACCAAGTCAGTATTTTCTTTAGAACAAGTTAAGACTTGTTGTATTTTACGTTCATTACGGTATTCTATGTATCAGTATCTAAGGAGCAAAGGTAGCGGACTTGAATTCACATGAAGGTCTTCAAAGTAGGGCATTTTAGAAATTGGTATTTTTTGGGTACATTTGAGAGAGTATATAGTGGCCTATTGATCTTAGATAGTGTGGTCTTACGTTTGAGTCTCGTGTGGTAAGCCTGGGTTGAGGCATTGTGGTGCTACAGCAAGAGAGTTTATCAAGTTGAAAATGAATCAGAAGGAAATCCAGACAAATGAAGTTGCTTGTTAGCGGACCGTATCAGTGTGGTAAAGATATGATCGATTCTTTGTATGTGTTCGAAGTAATGAGTTTGTACAAGCATTGGGCAGCGAGGCTCGTGAGTACTGACAGTCTGCTTGGCTTGGTTCAGGTAGAAGGATCTAGTCCTGGTAGTTTAGCTTGCGCAAATGGAATTGGGAGAGAATTCTTGTTGGGTTTCATCATGGGTTGGAAATGTATATTTCTTTGGACATGCGGGGTATGGAGTGCATAATGATTTTTCTTCTAAAGGGGATCAATAAAAGTTCTGGACTAGTTGAGCATGTCAAAATATGCGGCGCGGAAGGGAGATGAAAGTTCTCGTGTTATCTCTGGAAGTATGGTAGGTGTGATATGTTGTAGAGGGCCGAGATGGGCGTGTGCAAGGTTTTGGTTCAGTTCTGAAAGGAAGTTCATAAAGTTCTTAGGCAACGAGTAGCCTCAGTAATCAAGGGAATGGTACTAGTAATTGGAAGTGATTTGACGATAGTATATGTCTCGGAAGGAGGGTAATGCGATCAAACTAATGATACCTCAGTAGTATTGCGATTGTTCTTAGCTTGTTGGATCGATTGCTAATATTCGAGTTTTCTGATGGCACAAGGAAATTTGAGAATATCTTTTGGTGGAATGATTTGGTACTCGATGTGTGATAGGCATTCATATGGCGGAATGTGGAAATCAGGTATAGTGATTTGTATGTTATATAGAGTTGGAGACTGGGGGTTCTCCGATGCAGTCTATCTCGTGGTTGTGGATCTTTATCTGTTGATATGATAGATTTTAGATATGAGATTGGGTGTAGACTGGTTTCCCTAGTGTTAGGTTAATCTAGACTATTATGTTATAAGCTATGCCGGAGAATGCCACAGGTTGCATGGCGAGGTGCATCGGGTGATGTTATAGTAAGAGTGGGTTGCATTCCAAAGACCAGCGGACGGATGAGAAGGATTGCTTGTCTTGTTTGGGCCTTCATGGCAAATGCCAGTGCAGAGGTTTGTGCCATTGATTCAGTTTCGGTATTAAGGGACCTGTTCGGGAGCGTTCCTTGTGGCCGGGCATGTCGCCGGGCGAGATGGGGGACTTCAACTTCTATTTGGTGTCGGGCACCGTAGCGTACGAGTTTGGCATGAGTTATAGTAGTGGAAGAGGCAACTTCAGGATTCTTGGTAGTGAGTTTGTTGGTAAGCTGATTGAATACGTGCCTAGCTTGAGTTGGCTTGGTTAGTGTATTGATGAAGGTTAGGTTGATTCGATCGTTATTGAGCCTGCAAGTGATCTGGGGGATCTATGAGTTGCTTTTCTACGCTGAGACACGTTATGATTTTTCGGACGGTGGCACATATATTGCGGTTCTATCGGAATTCATAGTGGAAGTCGAGTTCTGTAGCTTACAATGCTATAAGTAGATATCATTATGCACTCAGTCTGCTTATGATCGATACTCGGTGTTTGGTTATAATGAGAAAATGTAACTCAATTTGCATCTCCCTATGTGAGATAGTTGCGTGGATCGGGTGGCACGCCGCCACATGTATGTTATCTGGATCGGGTTGCGCGCCGCAACAGTGTGATGTTGAGAATAATTTTCCATATATTTCTTTGTATGCATTGCTTCCGGGTTCTTAGGAAAGTCCGTATTGGGAGTTGCTCGGCGAATAGCGCGACGGTTGTGTCTTTTCAGGATTTAATAGTGCACATAACTCGCTTCACTGTGGGTGTGATGGATTGCTTGGTTTCAGATATCAATCTGTGCGTGGTTGTCGAGTTCGAGAATAGCGACTCGAGGTGCTTCATGTGAAATAGTGGTTGGACGAGATCGCGCATTATAGCAAGGCTATGTGGAGATTTGACCCTTCGGGAAAGATTCAGGTATTCTATTTCTATAATGTGGGACGGGGTCCCAGCCTTGTGTTGTAGTGGTATTGGTGAGCTCAAGGTCTTTCGTTTGAGTCATTTTCATGACTTTAGTATGTTCAGACCGTCTCTTATTGGTATGTGTGATATGTAAGTTGTGGCTTAGGCCGTATTGATGTGTCATGTCATCAGGATGGTGTGTTTGGTCAGAAAAGACCTTTGGGGTCATTAATGGATACAAATGGATAATTTTCAGCTTGTCGGAAGGATAAGATCGAGTTTTAGCTCGGAGATCTGTTGTGGTATTAGTCAAAGGGGAAGAAATGTCTTCATGAATGGTTGGCTCCTAGTACAACTCTGAGCACGCTCGAGGACACGCGTTTGTTTAAGTTGGGGAGGATGTAATGACTCGACCCGTCGTCTCAGGTATCTCTGCCCCGTTTTCCCCATTTTTATGCTTCTATATGTTTCATTATATGTGTTTGGTGAATTTGAAGTAATTCGGACATAGTTTGGGTAGAAATGAGACAATTAGTTCCCTTATTAGAAGGTTAGTTTGAAAAAGTCAACCGAATGTTGACTTACGAGTTAGAGGACTCGAAATGTATTTCCAACAATTCGACTAGTTTTGAGTGGTGATTTAATACTTAGGAGCGCAATCGGAACTGAATTTGGAGGTCTGATGTAGATTTAAGCTTAAATTGGCTAAGTTAGAATTTTGGCGAAGTCAGGTTGATAGGAGAGATTTTTATCCGGGGTCGGAATGGAATTTTGATGGTTTCAGTAGCTCCGTTAGGTGATTTTGGATAAGAGTGTAAATTTTCAGATCATTCGGAGGTGTTTACGTCGAGTTTTGGTCAAATGTGTGTTTCGGAAGTTTTAGAAGAACTTAGGCTTGAATCCGATGTAAATTTGGTGTTTGATGTTAGTTTTGGTGTTTTGAGAGTGAAACTAAGTTTGAATGATCATATGTGATGTTTTAGTATGTTCGTATGCGGTCCCGAGGAGTTCGGGTGAGCTTCGGATAGGTTTGAGTTGCGTTGTGCTCATTTTTCTTATGCTTCGACGTCGTTTCTTCAAGCATAAATGATATCATATTGAACAAATAAGCTCTGATTACTGTTTTGAATGAAGCACTAGATCCGTATCGTAATTATGGACTCGTAGCAAAAAGAATCATCGAATTTGGACATCGTATGAGGATTTTATGGCCGTTTTACCAAGGTTGCCCAGATTTTCAAGTTAATGACGAAATTGTCCCTGACGGCATATTAAAAACCTGCACTATTTGCAAATCTTAAAACGTACATATCTCCTTCATTATAAGGTCAAATTGAGTGATTAAAAAGCCTATACTCATTAGAATTTCACAAGAAATTTATTGGGAGTAGTAAAATGGGTGAATAGTATACCTATAATGAGCAGGTCGAGTTTTCTTCAAACTTTTGAACGGGAAAAAGCTTTCGAGGCGATTTTTCAGAGAGAAAATCAGTGGGTATCATAGAGGTAAGTTATTTGATTATTAAAACTCGTTTATTGGTGATTATAAACCATTTCCCAGCCTTTAATTCATGAAAAACAGTAGAAAAATAGGATTTTGGGGTCTGAGATTATGAGATATTTAGGGGCCGATTTGAGGGGTCAAACGAACTTCAATTTTGGTGTTATTTATATGTACGGAATCGGGAGAAGATGAAGAACACTTTTTCGTAAAAATTTATGAGTTTCGAGAATAGGTCTTGGGGCTCTTGTTTTGTCAATTTCGGACTTATTGTTGCTTTTCGATTATTTTTGATTGGGTATTGATCCTATAATGTAATATGATGTATTCGTTGTGGTTTAGGCTAGATCGACGCCCGAGGAGGTCGATTAAAGTGGAAACGGCATCGCGGGCTAGTTTACGGCCGGTTAGAGGTGAGTAATTTGTATAGATGTGGCCTGAAGGTTTGAAACCCTGGTTTATCACATCGTGACGCTATGTTAGGGCGTAACTCACACTCCATGGCAGCTTCGAGATGGTATATGATTGGGTACTGTGACTTGGTCCAACCCGATAGCGGAATATAATTTATTGGCGGCTGATACGCACATTGTGTTTTTGATAATTGGACTTAATGCAATGTTTGGGGCCTTGCGTCGATATGTTGTACCCATCTAGGGTGAATATCTGTGTGATAACATGATTTGCGTAATCATTGATCTCAGTCTGTGTTTAATCACCGTAATGAAATGCTAAGTCACTTTTCCTGAAATTAAAGAATTAAATTTATTCTTCCTAAGAGTTGGAAACTGGAAAATAAGTTGAATCCGTTATGTGTCTCCTATGCATACTGTGTACTGGGCATGGATCGGGCTACATGCCGTAGCGATTATATACATTGGATCGGGCTACACGCCGTAGCGATTATATACATTGATATTGAGGCCGAGAGCCTATTTTATGCCAATACCTGGCTGATATTGCGCTTGGGCTGAAGGAGTCCCTCCGGATCTGTAGACACCCCCAGTGAGCGCCGTCGATGTTAAACGGATCGGGTTGCACGCCGTAGCGTTTTCATATGCATTGCATTGCATCTTTATATGATACTTGACTGTTATATTGTTATTGCTTTGCTGTTAGTTCGTAGTTAAGGTACATGACCGTTAGTTTTAGCTTTGCTTTGTAGCATTTCATGGATTTATTGCTTTCAGACATTATATATGCCACTCACTGAGTCGGTAGTACTCACCCCTACTCCCTGCACCTTGTGTGCAGATTCAGGTACACCGGAGGATTAGCTGAAAATTGTAGTCTCCAGATATTTTTTCCAGAGTCGTTGAGGTAGCTGCTTGACGTTCGCAGGACCTGGCTGCTCTTCATATTCCAGTTCATTATTATTATACACATTTCCAGATTTTTATATTTTCATTCAGATATTATTACCCAGCTTTGTTTAGTGGCTCTAGACTCGTGACCCCAGATCTTACGGGTGTGTTTATCGGTTTTGGTATTTATCCCGATCACTTTATTAATATTTTTTTATTATTCTAAAATTACTATGATATTCTTAAATTGTCAGTTTTGAGACTTAGTGTTAAATTGAAAGCGATTGTTGGTCAGGCTTGCCTAGCTTTAGGGTTGGGGGCCATCACGACCGGGTTGAGGTAGTGACACCATTGCATTCATATTATTATTATTATTACATGGTGAGGAAGAGATTAAAAGCATGAAGGATGATGCCGTGCCATTTATCTAATTTATTTATTACTACACAATGCGGAAGAGAGTAAAAGCACGAAGGGTGATGCCGCGCCATTCATCTAATTTTTTTATTTTTGCATGGTGATGATGAGAGTAAAAGCATGAAGGGTGATGTCGTGGAATTTTCATATCATTCGTTCATCTCACTTTATTGGTTGATGATTTACTTGGTTATTTTGTGATTTTATAGCTGTCACATCTGTTATATTTACCCTATTTTACATTTCCCCTCCCAGTTTGGACGTTACCATTCTCTATTATTATTATTGTTGCTTTATATATACTTGTACAAGTTCATTTACGTAGGTGTCCTATCATAGCCTCGTCACTACTTCGTTGAGGTTAGGCTCGATACTTACAGAGTATATTAGGTCGGTTGTATTCATACTACACTTCTGCACTTTTGGAGCAGATACTGGTATATCCCAGCGGTGCGTGAGGTGCGTCAAATTTGTTCATTGCATATGGATACTCGAGGTAGATTTATCGTTGTCCGCAGTTACCATTTTTATTGTTCATTTCCTTTGAATTTGTAGATTTCAAGTTGCTCATGTAACTGTGACTCCGGATTTCTGAGAGCAGATATTATTACGTGACTTATATTATTACTGTGTTAGATTGAGTTTCTATTACTAATGGTACGCTAGAAACCCGCGTTTTAGCCATAGTTGTCACTCCATTTACTGCATTTTATTTGTGTTTGAGCTTAAATATTAGTGTATTGCACTTAATATGTATTTTATGCCTTGCAGAAGGTAATTTCGAGCTATTAAGATAATTTGGAGCTAATTTAAATATGTTGGAGTTTTGAAGTCTGAGTAAAAGCCAAAAATATTAAGTTGGGATTAAGTTTGGGGGTCGAGGACCATGTTTGGATACCAAAAAGTTAGAAAACAAAAATTACTCTGAGAAAAGTGCAGTACCGCACCACATGCCTCATAGAGCTAGTGAAAATTCCTGGAAAGTGAAAAAAAAATCAACTTTCTGTAAGACTTCCACAATCGCGCTGCGAGACGCGCCGTGGCAGTGCAGAAAGTGGCCCGATAGAGATTTTGCCAAGCATTCTGGATTTCCCCACAAGTGCGTCAAATTGGGTGGCGCAGTAGCACAGAAATGTTAAAGTAATCTCCTATTTCGGCTAAAAAGGGGTAGTTTCATCCGGGGTTTTATTTAGGGACGACATAAATACACCAGAAAATACGATTAGAGGGACTTTTGATATATTTTCGACCTAAGAAGGCTAAGGTGGAGTGGGAAGAACACAAACACAAGGATTTCATCATCCCTTCCTCACTCAAGACCCGGGTTTGGATCGAATATATGTTTTCCTATTTTTTAATCATATTTGTGATGAATTTCTTCATGTCTATGGAGTAGTTCCTTTTAGGGTTTGACGGATTTGGTGTATTATAACTCTAGTTTTAGGTATTTGAATCGTTTTGGAAGATTCAACTGTTGCACCTATATTCACTAGTTCATATAATCGAGAGATGCATAACTTGAGATATCTTTGCATTACATTGTTGGTTGAGTTCATAGATTCTTCTAAGTAATCGAAAGAGGCTAGTTAAATCATTGATTAAACATAGTTAAGAGAATAATCGAAAGATGTTTTTCTAAAGATCGATCCACTACACATTTTTGCATATTTCATAGTGCTTAAATTACTTAATCTCATGAGGTTAAGAATTAATCTAACGAAGAGTTTCTGCTGAGTGAATTTGAGAGACTAGCTTGAATATTAGAAGTGAATTATCTAGAGTTACATACCGAACAATCATCCTGTATATATCATGTCAAAATCTATCTTCTCCCACTGATAACCGTAATTGCTTATTCCTTATCTCGATAATCACTATTCAATATCTTTAGATTCTTAGTTAATTTCAATTCATAACTATAAAAATCTCAGTTGTTAATCCCCCTGGATAGAAATCAAGCTAGAAACTATGAGAATACTGTTTAATTTCAGTCGTTGTGGATACGATATTATATTATATTATCTTTATTTAGGGAGCACAGTTTAAGTGTGTGTTTTGTGCACCAAATTTTGGCGTTGCCCTCGAGCAATCAAACTACACTTCACATATGGACGACCTTTTCATTAAACAACATCCCCAACACATCATGCCAAGAATATTTAAAATAGACTAAGAATCATATCATAACAACCTAACTTCAAGACTCGACTCAAAAGTACCACGTATTTTTCACAACCTGTTCACTTACTTTAACACATAGGCCAAAGACAGTACCTTTCCTTTGCAAATTATATGCCCTCACACCAAAGATATAGAGTAGTTACACACACACCAAAATTCAAGAACAATTAGGAACTCAAGATATAAAGAATTAACTCACTCTCAGAAAGAATATTCATGTGTCACATAGTATGTACCATAGGCTAACCCGTAGTGTAATACTCTACTAATTTAGCTCATTCAGTCAAGGATCAAGTAGGACTTTAATTGGTTGTAATGTAGGTTGTGGGAAGGGTAAGATACATTTGGATCTAGTGACTACATATCTCTGAGCACTTTAATACATAGACATTAATAATTTAGGCCCCACACTTGTGTTGGACCAAACCACATCCTTCATACTTAATAACATCAAGTTACCAATTTCTGTAAGCACATACGAAACAAGATTTACCAATAGTAAAGAATAATATTCTTTATAATATATACACACCAAATTTTTCTTCTTCTTCTAGATTTTTTTCCCTGTTCCCAACAAGTGGCTTTTGCAATAAATTTTTTAAACCAGTGAACCTTTCTCCTTTTTAATAATTCTACTAAAAAATCCAGCCAAACCTCCACAAGTGGCTTTTGCAATAATTCACTTCTAATAACATAGTTATATTTTCTCATTCGACTTCAAGTCCTCAAGAAGCTGATGACCGCAAAACACATACTTAAATATGCTCGCTAGCCGAATATAGTAAAGTATAGTATCATATCCACAGGGATTGGAGTTAAATAATATTCTCGTAGTTTATAGCTGATTGCTATGCAACATGATCAACAATTGAGATTTATGTAATTAAAACTAAAATTAACTAAGAATCTTAACTATTGGCTAATGAAAATCGACGCAAGTAATGAGCAAAGAAGGTTATCAATTGGGAGAAGATAGGGTTTTGATAGAATAGGTGTAAGATAATTATTTGGGATCTAACTACAATTAATTCACTTCTAATGTTCAAGTGAAGCTCTCGAAGTCACTTGGTTATTAGTTCAATTATTTAGTAAAAACAACTCTCTTGATTAAGTCTCAACCTCACAAGATGAACCAATTTAAGCTCGTAAAGATATGTAAGAATTCATAGTGGATTGGTCTTTAGGAGTAACTCTCTCGATTGTCCTACTAACTAGATTTAATCAACAATTCAACTAGCCTCTTATGATTACTAAGAAGAATTAACGAATTCAATCAATAAAATATAATGCAAAAATATCAAAAGTTATGCTGCTCTCGATTACATGAACTAGCGAATATAGATGCAATTGTTAAAACATCCAAAACTTTTCAATACATAAAAACTAATGTTATAATCCACAAACAAGTATCAATACACCAAATCCATCAAACCCTAAAGAGAACTATTTCATGGATATAAAGCAATTCATGACAAATATGTTTAACTTAAAGAAAAACATAAAACGATCCAAACTCTTGTCTTGAGTGATGATTGAATGATGAAATCCTTGTGCTTTTGCTTCTCCACCCACTTCTTAGATTTCTTAGGTCTAATATATGTCAAAAGTTCAAAAATTAACAGTTTTATATGTATTTATACTAAGTACGGTCAGCCCAAATGAAACCTTCTTTATCTAGCCGAAATAAGAATATAGCTCTGTAAAAAGAATGCACTGGCGCACCGCATGGGGTGACGTGCCACATGGGGTGGTAGTGGGGTTTGTTAGAGACCTTGCAATTTGACTGGCATCAGATTTTGGGCGTTGTTCTCGATCTTCTAGCGCAATCCCGGCTTAATCGCTTGAGCTTTTACTAAGACTTCAAAGCTCCAAATAGCTCGAATTAGCTCCACAACATATTCATCACTCGGAATCCCTCCTACAAGATATAAAACATATAATTAGTGAAAAATACAAGCGATTAAATCTCAAACTCAATTAAACTGCAGTAAATTAGAGTATAATAAGTGACTAAAATACGAGATTGTAGCCTACCATCAGAAGCCAGTCAACCAAATCCATCGTTTGGCAAAGTCAAACTACTACAACATGAGTTACTAGCTATTACAGCCCAAATAAAATCCAGATTTACGATTACATGCCACATTGTCTAATAAGCAACAAACAAAAGAAACAAATATAACAAAATACGAACCCAACCTACACTTAAAAGATAGCATTGTCCCAAATGCAAAGCAATAAAAAAGGGTGGTAAAAGACTCCTTAAGGACTAGGCCTAGTCATCATTACCATTAGTAGTATCGAGAATAGCGGTCTCATCATCATCCTCCGTAACAAAATTGACATCTTTATCAGGACAAAATGTCGGACTACCATCCAATCCTAGAAAATTCCTGGCAGGGAACCCCAAATGGGATTACTGCGCCAAAGCCTCAATGTCAACCTCCCCACGAGCAGCCCAAAGTTGCAAGTTAGAGAACATAAACCGCATCATATCCTCCATCGTGTCATGCCTCTGGTCTGAGGTTATCACGACTCTAGAAGGACCTGAATCCTGCACAGTAGTGATATCATAGAGCTTGTGACCGGCGAAGCTATCGATTAAACTGATCATCAACATGAACGCCGTGGTTTAGTAACAACCTACTCAAGATGCTCCGATAGAGAAACTTTTGTAATCCAACCATCCTCATTTGTTAAACATACTTGGAGGCGCAAAAAACCAGCCATGTTAGCAATAATAATCTTTCCCATATTCAACAACTTTGATTATCATATCATTTGTTAAACATACTTGGAGGCGCGAAATAGCAGAATCATTGTTGCTTGGTAAAATCTTCTAATTGATAAACTGTAATAATGCTTTGGCTGGTAGCTTCAAATTGGCTCGAATCATGGTGGAATGTCGGTCATCCTTTTCCCTATTCCAAGCACCCAAAGAATAAGTCCACAGAGAAGTTTGCGGATGGCTGGTAAGCAGGCCTCTTCATAATTTCCACGAACTGAGTATGGGACTCATAAGTCATTCCTGAACACCCCAACTCATCATTAAATATCTAAACAGAAAACCTGACTCTCTTTCTACGAATTTGGACAGTGTACTCCTCGTCATACTGAAATACAGGTACCCACTTGGCGTAGAACTCATTCACTATCCCAAAATTAGCTTCTCCGATGTAATCATACAAGCCATCCAATTTCAGTGCAGCGATATTGGCATATAGCACCAGATACTTGTTATGAAAATTCTACCAATAGATCCCAACATTAGCAGTAAACTCCCCAGATGGGACAAAATCATAAAATCACTCGCGTAATTGGGGCAACACCGATAACACCCCATATGTGGGCTTTGGCATACCCACATCCGAATATGGCACATCATGGTCTGACGTCACGACCTAAACCCAGACCGAACATGATGGTGCCTCTCACGGGGACAAGACCAGCCAAGTAAACCCAATTCATCTTATTAAAGAAGTTAAATAGTTAATAAGTAGTTTAAATGTAATTTAATGATAATAATTAGTGGAAGTACAACCTGACATAGCCCAACCCGGGGTGTCACAAGTCACGAGTATCTATTAGAGTATAATACAACTACAAAGTCTGATATGCATAATAGAACTAATGATTAAAAAGGGAGAAAAACGGTGTTGCGAACGCTGGCAGTCACCTCGCTAAACAGCGATAACTCTGCCTCCGATCAGCTAAAACCCGCTATCGGGTATATAAATACATGTATCTACATACAAGGTGCAGGGAGTAAAGTGCGTACTCCAACTGAGTGAGTAATAAAGGTAAATAACAACTGATCAGTAATAAATCTCGGAAAGCAAACCAACATACTGTATGCAGTGTAAAACCATTTGAGAATAGGAGTGAAGCTGTGAAATCTTTAGAAACGTCTTAGCCCAGTTTAAACCTCTTTTGAAAATATTTTTCTCAACAGTTATGAAAATAAATGTAAAATAATTAGTGCAGATAAGCACAGAAGTCCACCCCTCGGGCACAACACTCAATTAATAGGTAATGCGAATCAATCAGAAAGATAGCACATAAAGCAACACAATTAACAGGTAATGGCAGGCAATTAAAATAAAGTAAACACATAGAACAGTACCAGCCCCTCAGGCTCACTCTCAGAACAACATCGCCCCTCGTGCTCACTCTCACATCACAATGGGTACCCGCGTTCGTCGGGGTGTGCAGACTCTGGGAGGGGCCCCTTACAGCCCAAGCGCAATATCAAACTATCTCGTAGCATCAAATCTAGGCCCTCGGCCTCATATCACTGAAGCCACCTCATGACATATATATGTATCTCAAGCCCTCGACCTCATATCACTTAGTGTATCCTCACATCTGGCCCTCGGCCGCACTCAGTCAGAAAATCATCACAAGCCCCTCGGACATTAGTAAAATAGTAGTTCTCATCCCAAAACATCGTTTAAAATATCATTTAAGTTTTAAAACTGAGTAAAAGTGGCTAAGCTGTAAAATAGTTGAAAACAGCATGACTGAGTTCAAGTCATAAGTCAACACGGTGAGGAAATAGTGATAAAAATACCCGAAGGGTTCAAATAGTTGGCACGAAGCCCAAATATGACAATCAGTCCAAATCATGATGATAACAAATATTTAGTCCAATACGTGGTAAAATCAATAATCGGGACAAAACAAGTCAAAATCCCCAATAGTGCACGACCCCACTCCCGTTATCCAGTGTGTGTCTTACCTCAATATAGCACTACGATGTGTAATATGGGTTTCAAACCCTCAGAAAATCATATACAATCATTACTCACCTCGAACCGGCAAAATCTCAAGCTCGTGATGTCTTTGCCCTTCAAATTGTCCTCCACGCGCATTGAATCTATCCAAAATCAGAACGAATACATCATAATATGCTAAGGGAATAAGGCCCAAGCATAAACAATTAATAACGGGCACAAATCCCGAAATTACCAAAACCTGAGCCCGGGGCCACTTCTCAAAACTCAAAATTTTTTACATCAATGGGTTCCTCATCCTCCCACGAGTTCATACGTATCAAAATTTCTCAAATCCCAATTTAAAAGTTCATATCCCAAGCCCTAGTTCTTCCGATTTTGCTTAAGTTCCATAAATTTCTAGGTTGATTTCACAATAAAATCCCGTTTTATGTTGAAAAATCTTACCTCAAATCAATTTTCCTTGAATCCCTCTTTAATAGCCTTCAAAAAGCTCCAAAATGCTCAACTATGGAGTAAAATGACTCAAAATTGAGGATGAAATAACTTAATAACTTTCTGCCTAGTTCTGGTCCTCCTTCATCGCGATCGCGACCTCATCCTCACGATCGTGAATCGCATTTTTATTTTATCCAAACTTAACCTTATGCGAATGCGACTAACCCTCCATCAACGCGATGTTTCAGACTCTTATACCTACACGAACGCGGTCCCCCACTCGCGAACGCGAAGAACAGCTGCTCCTGGACCTCAATTCCTTATATGCGAACGTGTGCCTCCTCATGCGAACGTGAAGCTCAACCATCTAACCTTCCGCGAATGCGAACCCTCAAACGCAAACACGAACGGTAAATTTCCTGCCTTCTAAATTCCTCCTACGCGATCGCGAAGGCATAAATGCATGCAACATCTGAACAGTAAATCTGCAACTTCTGAAAACCAAAAATGGTCTGTTGATCATCCGAAACTCACCCGAGGCCCCCGAGACCTCAACCAAAAGAACCAACACATCTTAAAACCTCATTCTAACTTGTTCCAATCATTAAAACACCTCAAACAATACCAAATCCACATATTTACATCAAATTCAAGCCTAAGTTCTCTAAAAATGTCCGAAAAAATCCAACCAAACCACATCCGAATGACTTGAAATTTTAAAGACTCATCCCAATAGACATAACAAAGCTACATCAACTCTCGGAATTTCATTTCGACTCCCCATATCAAAATCTCACATACCAACAGAAATCGCTAAAATACTAACTTCACCAATTTAAACCTAATTCTACACCGGACCTTCAAAATTAATTCTGATCGCGCTCCTAAGTCATAAATAACCCAGGGAAGCTAATCAAATTATAGAATTTCCAATCTGAGCTCATATACAAATAATTCAAATCTTGGTCAAACCTTCCTAATTTCAAGTTACAACTAAGAACTGTTCTTTCAAATTCATTTCGATTTCTGTGAAAACCAAAATCAATGTTTTACATCAGTCATAATACATCACACGGAGCAAGTCATACCCGAGAACTGGAAATCAAAGTGCAAATGCTCAAAACGACTGGTCGGGTCGTTACATGTGAGCCATCTGAGGAGTCCACAGTTGTGGATGCCCTCCTAGCAGGCTGACGGCTACTAGAAGTACCTGCCGGAGCACCAGTATTCATATTTTTGCTAGCTTGGTGAGGCATTGTTCGTGCACAAGATGAACAAATTAGTTGCGACACAACAAAAGCAAAAGCAAGGTCAAAACATGGGGAGAGCAAGAACCAGGGGAATTAGCCTACCCCATATTCATCGAAACAAATATTCTCAACTCGCCAATAGCAATATAGAGGCTCAACAACCACCACAATTGTAGAAACATATTTAGCCTGTGACCGCGCACCCCACACTTCATATCCCTGAGCATTCTATGAATAAAATATGCATCACCTCAAGCATTAAAAAAATTGCATTATTCTTCCATTAAAGGAATTAGTTAAACACCTACCATACTCAATTTCTTGATGACAATGTCGAGAGAAAAACACGCACAAGCTACTTATTCTAAGTACAACAAAGAATCATCTAAACGTTACATGCCTAGGGCGGCGGTTGATTGGCACAAATGACCAATTCTACACACATTGCATTTATAGACTATAACGAACCACCCTTTGCCCACAATTCCATAATTGCTGCAACATTCTATCCAACACAACCCAACATGACCAAAACCCTTATCATTCACATTCAAGAAATTAATTGAATACCTAGCATGCAACAGAGGAGAGGCACAACTACACACTTTATCAAAGCAGAATTTTGCCCAAAATCAACCAATCCAAGATCAATCACATTTTAAAAAATACTCATACCAACAATGAACTAGGGAAATCATTACTCAATAAAAGAGTGGGTAACCAAATACAAAATTTTGAAGTTCATCATCTTCCTATTTTTTTCCTTTATTTTCTGACTTTTTTCTTTTGTTTTTTATTTAAAATCTCCTAGCAAGGACTACATAATAATAAATAATAAAAGAGAGAGACAAAGAGAGAGAGAGAGAGAGAGAGAAAGAGAGAGAGAGAGAGGACTGGATCTTGGCGTGGGAAAGGGTTTTGGTTTCCTTTCTTTTTGGGGGTTTGTGGAAAGAGAAAAAGCGCTTGGTGTGTATGGGGTCCTGCAGGTTTAGTATTTTAGGGGATGGGGTGGAGTTTTCTATTTCTTTTTTCTTTAGATTTCTCCTTTTTTTCTCCAAAAAGTGCCTCTGCGACGCATGCTTCGATGCACTCGTATATTTTTTGTCTACCAACTCTATGATGTTCAAAATCCTCTGACGAAAACATGTGGTGATGTGACACATGGTGTGTTGCACCGTGCGGCGTACTAGTTCATTTTTGGGTTTGCCAACTCTCTGATTTATTCCCGAGCTCTGAAAATTAATTGCATTAGTGCGATGCCTAATGCATAGTACTCAGCAACGCAGAAGATGCATAAACTTTGTGTCTTTCTAGTTTCCTTGCTTTTTGACTATTCCCTCACGTGCGAGCTTCATTCTAGGTAAATTTCATTCTGATAGCTCCTAAATTACAATTAGTGCTAATATATAATCTGTTAAACTTAGGCTTATTTAATCACGATGCTAGAGGTTTGCTTATCAAATCCTCCAACAATGTATGGTTTCAACCTGTGTCTATTCACTTTAAAGTTCCCATTCCCCTCCTCATCTTGTATCTCAATGGTTCCATACGGTGAGACATGTTTCACCACATACAGACCTGTCCATCTTAACTTGAATTTTCTGAGGGACAACCTAAGTCTACTATTGTACAGTAAGACTTTGTCCCCTCCATGAAACTCTTTTGGATTGATCTAATGATCATGCAACCTCTTTGTATTCTCTTTAAATATTAGAGAATTTTCATATGCATCCAGTGTAAACTCTTCCAATTCATTCATCTGCAACAATCTGTGTTCACCTTCAAGACTAAGATCAAGATTAAGCGTCTTAATTGACATTAAGCTTTATGTTCTATTTCAACAAGTAGATAACATGATTTTCCATACATTACTTTGAATTGTTAGGTACATATGGGAATTTGAATGCAGTTCTCTACGCCCAAAGAGCTTCATACAACTTTTCAGACCAATCCTTACGAGAAGCACTAACTGTCTTTTCAATAATTTGTTTAAGTTCACGGTTAGCCACTTCAACTTTCCCACTAGTTTGGGCATGATACGGGGTTCATTTTTGTGTGTGACCCCATACTTTGAGAATAATGCAACGAACTGCTTGTTCACAAAGTGCTCAACCATTGTTATTAATAATCACTTAAGATGTCCCAAAGCGGGTAAAGATGTTCTTTCATAAGAACTCATGCCCGAGCATCATTGGTCCTAGTAGGGAATTCTTCGACCCATTTAGAGACGTAGTCAATGGCTACTAGGATGGGAACATTCCCATGAAGTCAATGGTCCGAATGTCAAAAATGTCACATACCGGAATGGATTTTAGTGGAATTTCATCCCTCTTGATAATGTTACGTGCCCTCTGAAACTTGTCACATGCAGGAACATATGCCCGTACATCTTTGCACAGAGTAGGCTAAGAGAAACAAGCTTCCATAACCTTTGCTGCAATGTGATTTCCACCTTAGTTTCCTCCAGATACTCCGTCACGGCAATGAGAAAGAATGATTGTTATCACTCCATCAGGCACACATCTTCGAATCACACCATCTACACACAGTTTAAACAAGAAAGGGTCATTCCAAAAATAATGTTTTACCTCACCTTGAGGCTTCCTTCTTTGATCACGAGAGAGGTCACGAGGCAACCATCCACTAGCCAAAACATTGGCTATATCAGCATACCAAGGAGACCTTTCAGAGACCGTAGTATTTGAGAAAATTTGCTCATCAAGGAACTCTTCCCTTATTTCAAGTGTTTCAACGGGAGGTTTCTCAAGTTGAGCTGCGACTTGATTTTTGTGCCCTTCCTATCTTTGATCTCTAAATCAAACTCCTGGAGCAACAACACTCACCGCATCATACACAGCTTGGACTTTTTCTTACTCAATAAATATTTCAAGGCTGAGTGATCAGTGTGTACAATCACTTTACTCCCCGCCAGATATGATCTAAACTTGTAAAAACAAAGACCACAGCAAAAAAACTCTTTTTCAATAGTGGCATAGTTGACTTGAGCATCATTCAATTTCCTGCTTGCATAGTAGATGGGCCTAAATATTTTAACTTTTCTTTGCCCCAGAACTGATCCTACAACCACATTACTAGCATCACACATTATCTCAAATGGCTAGCGCCAATCAGGTGTCACCATAATAGGAGCACTCACAAACTAGTCATCTTTCGCTAGCAATGCGGTCAATGGCTTGGTAATGCTGGAAAAGTTTTTGATGAACCTCCTATAAAACCCAACGTGTCCTAAGAAACTCCTTATGCCTTTCACAGAAGTTGATAGAGGAAGCCAAGTAATTACATCAACATTAGATCTATCAACTTCAATTCCATGTGCAGTTACTTTGTAGCCTAGGACAATTCCCTTCACCATTAAGTGACACTTCTCCTAATTAAAAACCAAGTAAGTGGCTTTATAACGTTCAGCAAAAGCTCCAAATTCTTCAAGCAATCCTCAAAATCATCACCAATAAGGGTGAAATCATCCATGAATGCTCCCAAACACTTCCCATTCAAATTAGAGAATATATACATCATGCACCTCTGAAAAGTGGTAGGTGCATCACACAACCCAAAAGGCATCCCCTTGTAAGAAACAACATGCCTAACGGGCAAGTGAATATGGTCTTTTCAACATCTTCTGGGGCAATGGGTATCTAATTGTAGTCTGAGTACCCATCCGGAAGCAGTAGCATCCATGTCCAGCCACTTTATCGAGTATTTGATCAATAAAGGGGAGTGAGAAGTGGTCATTCCTTGTTTCATCATTCAGCCTTCTATAGTCAATGCACATTCCCCACCCAGTGACTGTTGGGGATCAATTCACTATCTTTATTTTCACCACTGTCATTCCCCCTCTACTTAGGTACAACATGCACCGGACTAATCCACTGGTTATTAGAGATGGGAAAAGTCACCCATGCATCAACAAATTTGATGATCTCCCTATGCACTACCTTCTCTAGTTTTTTGTACAACCTGCGTTGGGGTTGATCCATTGCTTGCCATTTTCTTCCAACATAATTTTGTGCATGCAAATGGATAGACTGATTCCTTTTGTACACCAGCCGATGTCCTTCTTGTGCATTATCAGAAATTCCACCAGCTTTTGCTCCTGTGTACTTGTCAAGTCAGCAGAAATAATCATTGTAAAATTTTAGTTTCTAAAAAAGCATATTCTAAATGAGTGGGGATGACTTCAACTCCGCATTAGGCTTAGAAGCCTTTAATTTTAGTTCCTCATCAACCACTTGATCCTCAGTTTCAACAGCTTCAGCCACTTTCTTTATTTCAGGATCTTCATCCTCCACTATGCTAGAGTGAGTAATACATCTTTCTAGAGTATCCCCACAAGCTTGTCAAACTTGTATTTCAGCCAATTGTCCAACAACATCTAACTTTAAATACGAGCAGGCGGATGCCTCATTACTGGGGTATATCATCATCCTCTTTATTTGGAACACCACTTTTTTATTGCCCACTCTAAGCATAAGTTGCCCCTTGTAAATATCAAGGATAGCTCTTCTTGTACATAAAAATAGCCTCCCTAGAATTAGAGTCACCTCCTTGTTTATATTCATATCCACCACAATAAAGTCTTCGTGGAACACAAATTTAGCCACCCCTACTAGAATATCTTCAATGATTCTCTCAAGTAAAATGGTGGTCTGGTCAGTCAGTTGTGGTGACGCTGGTATAGATTTGATCGCTTCAAGCTCACCTTCCAGTTTTTTGAATAAAGACAGAGGAATTAGATTTATAGATGCACCGACATTACATAGGTCCTTGTCAAATTTCTCACTCCCCAACGAGTATGGAATGTTAAGCTTCCGGGTCCTACACTTTTGAGGAATTTTGTTTTGCAATATGGCACTACAGTGGGAATTCATCTTGATCATTGTTTTCCCCTCTAATTTTCTCTTGCTTGACATGATTTCCTTCAAGAACTTTGCATAAGCAGGCATTTGAGTGAGTACCTCTGTGAAGGGAATGTTCACACAGAATTTCTTGAGCATATCCAAGAATCAACCAAAATATTTGTCAAGTTTCTCTCGCTTCATCTTTTGAGGGAATGGTAGAGCTGGCATATGTCTACTTTCTTCAATCTCCTTTTTTGCCCCACTACGCTAGCCGTTTTGCTCTTCACTCTTTTTCTCTGCTGGTGTCTTAGTCTTCTTTTTAACCACCTCAGGTCTAGCTTTCACCAATAGGTCAGTTAATGTTTTGCCACTTATCAAAGATACAACTTTGATTGTTTCCTTTGGGTTCTTTCAGCGTCAAAGATAAAAGTCACAGGATCCCTCTCAGATAACAATTTTGCAACTTGTTCAATTTTTCTTTCTAAATTTCGGATAGTCGTGCCCAGAGTCTTTGAATTTTTCATTTGTTTCGTTGATGAATGCATTCATGAGATATTCCATACTTGATTGATTTGGCTGTGGTGGCTGGTACTACTGCCTCTATTGGTTTTGAAAAGCTAGTTGTCCTTGACCCCTGGGTCTAAGATAATTTTGCTACCACGAGTTTAAGCTCCCAATAGATGAACTCCACAAAAAACCTGGATAGCTTTGATCCATAGCTTTATAGTTGTTCCCATCATGATAGATTCCTTTATTAATGTTCCCCACATCGTTGACTTTCTCAACTGTAGCTGGACACTAATGTATAGGGTGTCCCAATACACAAAAATAACATGTTTCTTGCGGCTCACTCTGTACCTTGGCCAATCTCAGCATTCATATCTCCTTAGCCATGGTGTCTATCTGAGCTTGCATGGATGTGTTAGAGTCCACTTGGTGAACTCCAACGGATTTTCCTCTATCATTACTCTCAGCCGTCCACTGATTAGCATCCTCAAATAATTCATCAAGGATTAAGAAATCCTCCTTTGTAGTTTTCTTCATTACTGGACCTTCACATGCAGTACTCAGAATTCGTGGTGGTGACGGCGTCAGTCCATCCCAAAAATCTTAGAGTTGCATCCACAAATCAATTCCATTATGCTGAAACTTTCTGACTATCTCCTTGAATCTTTCCTTATGGAAGAAATTGTGGATTTCCATTCTCAACATCTATGTTTTTGCAGCTGAAAAGTACTTGTCGAGACACTTCCTAGCCATATCTTCCTAGACTGCATTTGTTAGTCCATTGTATTGGTAGGTGTTCGTTATTTCTTCAAAGTCCATCAAGTAAGTTTTAGGATCTTCCTTTACCCTCCCTCTGAAAATGCAGTTGCTTTGGACAATTTGAAGCAAAGCTTGCTTTAATTCGAAGTTGTTTGCTGCTATGGGAGGGGGTCTAACACTTGACGGTCCTTGATTGTAGACTGGCCTATCATTAATACCTAATCATCTTCCAGATAAGTGTACTGCATTCTCGAACTGGTCTTCAACCAACGGTTGGTTTAGATTAAATCTTCGACCATCATTATCTTCGATAGTCTCTTCAACAATTCTTTGTGAAACTTCTTGTTGTGTTGCCTCTCTTACAGCTAAGTCTACTCCGTCTTTCTCTTCGTTTGCCATGGAATCTTGAGTCGAAGTTTGACCTAAGAAATTTTCTGTTAATTCTCTTTCTTTTCTCAGATATCGCGGGTGTTTCTCCAATTCTAGTTTCTAGGATATCACTTCCTTTAAAGAAGACCGAGTCATGGACCAAAGAAAACATGAATAACGAAAGTAAAGATTGGTTCCAGAATTAGTACTAAGTACTATTTTAAACACTATTGATTGCTAATCTCCGGAAACAACGTCAATATTTGATGAGTACAAAATATAACACAAAATTAATGCTCGCTAATCAAAGATAGTATAGATTAATTATCCTCTCTACATAGATTGAATTTAAATGGTGTTTGAATAATCTCCAATTGATTACTATCTAGGAAAATTAACACTTGATTTGATGACCATTACTACAATTAACCACTAAAAATTAAACTAATAACAATGGATCACAAAAGACAATAGATGAGCAACGAAGAAATATCAATTAGAGAAATATGGGTATTTGACTAGATAGCTACAAGATAACTGACTCGAGATCCAATTCTTGAGTTATTTACTCTATAATAAGGTTTATTCTCACAAATTCAAATGATAATTAGATTACACTTGAAGTTTATGTTCCTCATCCAATTAAACGTTAATTTCAATAATTAATCCAATTGAAGCATGGTAAAAAATTAAAACAATAAAATGATAGTTATGATCTAAAAGGATAATCTCTCACAAATATTTCCCTATTTTCTAGTCTGATTAACAATTCAAAAGACTCTTTTGATTACCTACTTGAATCACGAATTCAAACTAGATCATAAGATGTAAAAGACTTTAATATAAACTTTCTCTTTCGATTAAACAAAATAAGAAATAACTCCACAAGACGAATTAGAACTCCATCAATTAATTCTAATAATTATCAATAATTGAATCACGAATCAAGTTATCAAAGTATTGTATCTGTCAACACCCTAATGAAATTACTCCACAGTAATGGAGTATATATGACATCTCAATAAGATTCAAAAATAAAGAAAACATCAATTCTAATGATTCGATACAAACTCATGTACTGCACGATTTCATGTTGAAATATTGATAATTTCTTGAGTCTTCTTTCCTTGGTTGGTTCTCCAATCTTTCGCAGGTCAAAAGACTCTCAAAAAATGTGTTTTCAGTATATTTAACTATTTATACCAAGTATGAATGAACCCAGATGAGTGGAAAAAACTGCAAACGTATTACTCTTCATGTGTTGCAACCTGCGTTGTATCGGTGCTTTTTAACTCAGTTGAAAACTCTCTGAATTCCTCATGTATCATAGAATTTTCCCTTAGTGCATCACCGGCCGCATCGCAGCAGTGCATTTTCTAGTCAGGCCAAGGAAACCTAGTCTCTAAACTTGTCAAACTTCTGACGCATATTTGCACTAATGCGTCGCACACTGCTACACTCAATGCATCGCATTAGTGCATTTATTCTGGCCCTTGTACTTTCTTCCCACTTTCGTATACAATGCTTGTTCATGAGCCCCGGATGCGATTCGGTTTAGCTCTTTAGCTTTTATTCATACTTCAAAGCTCTATTTATTTAATTTAGCTCCAGTTTATTCTTTTAACTCGGAATCAATTTCTGCAAGATATAAAATACGTAAGTGCAAATCACCATTGTTTAAGATCAAACACTCTTATAATGCAGTATATTTGAGTGTAAACTACGGCTAAAATAATGGTTTCTAGCCTACTATCAATTTCTTGTTGTATATAATCATAGTGTTTTTAACTGTTAAAAATGGCTATCTAATTATCTCACATCGGCTTGCCTAGCAAGTGGATGTAACGTGCCATTACAACTCTGAGGTTAGGATTTCGGGTCGTGATACCAAGATTGTTAACTAAGGAGAGACTCAAAGACAACAAAGGCCAGTGAGTAACGCTACGTGTTCTTTGTGAGGAGCAACTAACTGAAACTCATACTCATTTGTTTGTCGACTGCACATGGATTACAAAAGTAAGTGAAAACTGTCATCATGGTTAGGCTTCCAATTCCAGAAGCATGGGTTTCACGACCCAATTTTTTTATACGCCATGATGGAGCCCAACGTTGCTGCTAGACAAGCCAACGGTGAACTACCCATGTAATTATTCTTTTTAATAAATTTCCAAGTAGTTGAATTAAGAAAATAAGGTGTAGAAAATTTACTAAAGTAAGAATACAAATGCAGTGAAATAAATACTCCAAAACCATAAAGTCTACTAGCATGTGTTCCAAGACGAGGTGCCACAAATGTATAAGCAACTAGTAGAATATACAAACTCTAAACTAATATCTGAAATAGAGTATATAGAAAATAAATGCAAAAGAGAGACTCTCGATGCTGCAGAATGGACTTATAAAGTAGCTCACACCTAAGCCTTGGGTTAACGGCGGTGCACACCGGAATGACTGCCAGATGCACCTGCCTCAGATCCTGCACGATCAGTGTAGAAGTGTAGCGTGGGTATATAAACAACATGTATCCAGTAAGTATCCAGTATAACCTCGAAGAAGTAGTAATGAGGATCGACATCGACATTTATTATGGGCTAATAATAAAATACAAAAATTCTAAATAAGAACAAAATATTTGAATAAAAATATTAACACAATAGAAACAATGATTAGATGATTCTTTAACTAATAGTAGATTCCAAAAGTCTTCCACTAACACATACTAATTCCAAATAAATTCTAAACATAAATAAATTATAACTTCTCCATTAATGAAAACAATATCAAGTCTATTCGGGCTCCAAGCATTCAACATGCATGATTTATGTCGAGGTTGTACGGACCGATCCAAAATAATGTTTACACTGCAGAAGGTTGAGAGGCACGAACCATGGAGGCATCTATTATACTATCGAGGCATTCAGTCCGCTCCACAAGAAAAGAGTACTTTGTGAACATCCAGTTTAAAAGCTATTATAAGTTTAGTATACAAAGAAGCACAATTTTTATTAACGGTCCAGTAAGCGCCAAAACTCAAGTAAGTGAATTCGGTCTTTACAAGTCCTTTATCAAGTTTCAATATACTTTAGGCTTTATAATTAAAAGTGGGGTGCAAACATTACAAGTATTTCATGATCGGGTCCTAGCTATCCGGACTTAAGCATAATTAGTAGCTATGCGTGAACTCTTGTCACCTCGTACGTACGTAGTCTCCACAATTAGAAGCAAATAGCAACTTAAATCACCTATGGGGTAAATTTCCTCTTACAAAGTTAGGCAAGAGACTTACCTCGTCTCAAAGCTCACTTTCCTACCAACAAATTCACTCTACGTCCTCAACTTGGTGCCGAACGATCTAAAGCTAGTTAAATGTTATATAAATTAATCAATATATATTCAAAAGTTAATAATTTAGCTATTAGAGTAATTACCAAACCCAAATAGGAATATTCCTAAAATTCACCCCGGGTTCACATGCCCATATTTCGGAAAAGTTTGAAGATAATTGTTACCCATAACCTCACGAACTCAAATATATAATTTTCACCCAATTCCATAATCATTTTCAGGTTAAATCCCATTTTTATCAAAACCTAAATGTTTCAACTAAACCCACAATTTCTACACTTTGTATGCTAAGAATAAACTCATCCCATATAGAAATTACTTATCCCAAAGTGCCAGGTGAAAACCCCTTTTCAAAGAGCTCTAAAATCGCTCAAGAGATAAAAGAAATGAGCTAAAATTACCTAAGTCTCAACATTAAAAGACACCAGTACCTCCAGCGATTCCGCTTCTGTGGACCTTGGGTTGTACCTGGACGCCGCTATCATAGATAAATGTCTGCTTCTGTGGAACACACGCAGCCCAGCACTGGGCACACCTGCAGAAGGGCACTGCACCTGCAAGCCCGGTTCTTCGGTCCACCTCTTGCACCTGCGACCTTGTCCACACTGGCCTCCACCACACCATTGATTCCCTTATCGCAGAAGCGAGTCTGCTTCTGCGGACACGCTACCCCTTCCCATTTCCGCTTCCATGAGCGAGATGCCGCACAAGCAGTACTGCTCCTGCGGCTATTCCCACTGCAGGTGCGAACGCACCAGATGCCAGCCACCATTAGCTTTTCTCCAAAGTACAATCAAGCTCCGTTGACCCTACGAATCCTACATGGGGTCCCCGAGGCTTTGACCAAACATACTAACAAGTTTGTAAACATAAAACAGACTCACTTGCACCTCAGAACGTGGAAACAACATCAAAACTAAGAATTACAACCCAAAACCAAATAGAATCAACCCATGGACTTCAAGTTCTTCCAAGTTACTCCCAATGTGCCGATTCATACTTAAACTACTCGTAATGACACCAAATTTTGCATGCAAGTCTTATATTACCATACAAAACTATTCTAGGGCTAGGAATCCCAAACTTGCCTCGATAACACCAAAAAATACTCCAAAATAAATCTAAAGAACTTGAAAAATATTCAATGTTCCAACCTTCAATATTAAGCACCGAAAACCTCACGGGTCATCCAAAACACGATTTGAACATACTCTCAAGTCCAAAAGTTGTCATACAAACCTATCGAGACCGTCAAATTCTTTTTCGAGATAGTTTATTACAAATGTTAACCTAAGTCAAACGTAACCCTTTTAATCCAATATTAAGGAACTAAGTATTTTGATTTCAACCCGAACCTTTCTAAACCCGAACTAATCATCCCCTCAAGTCATAAAATAGTAAAAGTACATATGAGGAGTTTTATTTAAGGGAACGAGGTTCTAGAGAGAGTCGCTTCCTCTACTAGTTGGCCCCTCCATTAAACCTTTACCGCATAAATCTTCTTGGACCTCAAATAGCGAACCTGGATGTCAACAATAGCAATTGGTTTCTCCTCATAACCAGGCTCTCATCTAACTGAACCGTACTGTAGTCTAACACGTGCGACCTGTTGGCATGATGCTTCTGGAGCATAGACACGTGGAAAACCTGATGAATTCCTCATAGACTGGGGGCAAGGCAAGCTCATAAGCAACCTCCCTAACTCGTTTCAACACATCAAATGAACCTATAAACCTTGGGCTCAACTTGCCTTTCTTCCTGAATCTCATGATTCCCTTCATCGCTGAGACTTTCAAGAGAACCTTCTCCCCCAACATAAATGATAAATCACATGTTTTCTAATCAGTGTAACTCTTCTGTTTGGACTCTACTGCGTGAAGTCGCTCCTGAATCAACTTTACCTTGTCTAAGGCATCCTCACCAAATCAATGCCATATAACTTAGCTTCGCCGGGCTCAAACCATCTGATGGGCGAACGACATTGTTGACCATATAAACCTCAAATGGAGCCGTCTCGATGTTGGACTGATAACTGTTATTGTAAGGAAACTCGGCCAACGGCAAGAGTCCATCCCACTGCCCTCCGCAGTCAAGCACACATGCTCTAAGCATATCCTCCAAGATTTGAATCGTCCGCTACGACTACTCGTAAGTCTACCGATGAAAGGATATATTGAGTTCTACCTGGGTCCCCAAATCATTTTGTACTGCCCTTTAGAAATATGAAGTAAACTGAGGGCCTCTATGTGATTTGGAAAAAGGCGCACCATGAAATGGAACAATCTTTTTCATGTAAATTTGGGCCAATCTCTCTGAAGAATACATAGTCACAAACGGAATGAAGTGTGACGACTTGGTCAATCTATCGACAATGACCTAAACTGCATCAAACTTCCTCAAGGTCAGCGGCCAACTATGAAGTCCATAGTAATGCGCTCCCATTTCCACTAAGGTATAACCATCTTCTAGAGTAGGCCACCTGGACTCTGATCATACTTAACCTGCTGGAAATTTAGGCACATCGCTAAATACTCAACTATGTCCTTCTTTATCCGCCGCCACCAATAATGCTGCCTCAGGTCACGATCATCTTCGTAGCACTTTGATGAATAGAATACTGAGAACTGTGTGCCTCCTCTAGAATATTTTCCCTCAACGTTAGGGACACATAAACGACCCTGGAGTAACAGAACACCATCCTTACCGATAGTAACTTCCTTGGAACTACCCTATTGTATCGTCTCTCAGAGAACCAACAAGTGCGGGTCGTCGTACCGACAAACCCTTATCTGCTCAAATAGAGAAGACAGGGTGATGATGCATGAAAGAACTCGGTCGGGCTCTGAAATATCCAATCTCACAAGTCTATTAGACAATGACGAAATATCCAAAGCTAGTGGCCTCTCCTCTACTGAAATGAATGCCAAATTATCCACTCTCCGCCTTTCTACTCAAGGCATCCACAACCACATTTGCCTTTCCCTGATGATAAAGGATGGTAAAATTATAATCTTTTAGTAACTCAAGCCACCTGCGCTGCCTCAAATTGAGATTCCTCTGCTTGAACAAATGCTGCAAGCTGCGACGATCAGTGTAAACCTCACAGGACACCTGATCTAAGCATACCGCCAAGTCCAAAATCATCATTCGAACCTATTGGGACCGTGAAATCCTGGTTCTGAGGTTGTTTATTACAAAAATTGACTCAAGTCAAACTTAACCCCTTTAAGCCAATATTAAGGAACTGAGTGTACCGTTTTCAACCCGAACCCTTCCAAATCCGAAATATCTATCCCCACGGTCATAAAACAGTAAAAACACATACATAGAGTTTTATTTAAGAGAACGAGATTCTAGAAAGCAAAACGACCGATTGAATCGTTACAGTCGGATCATGCAAAACATACGGTGGATCAAGAGGAAGCATTGGAGACAAATAAAGAAGGAACTAGTCATGGCAGTGTAGGGATACATGGGAAGTTAGAAATTGGAAACAACTTAGTAACATAATAACTATAAATACTAATTTTGTTACAGGAGAGATAAGGAAGCAAATGCAGATTTGAGACTATACGGGTTACAAAGAGAGCTCGTAGATATCAAGTGTTATTTTAAAGATTATGCAATTAGAATTTCCATTGAGACCTAGATAACTCTTAACACCCTTACTAGATGGTTGTTGTAGTCATAGGTGCTCTTTAGGTGTACTTTTGTTTGTCCATGGTAATATTTCATAGTTATTACAAAAAAAAAAGAAAAAAAGAAGAAGAGTTGAACAAAACAAAAACTAAAGTTTGGTGAGAATTGTTGAAGGTAGTTCTTGTGACAATTATAAGTCCCGAGGGCTACTTCTGAGATTGAAAAGATAAAGACAAGGATTAAAAACCAACGGAGAACAACCAGAGGCGGATCTATCATATAAAATATAGTTTCCGTAAACCTGTGGTCCTCGGGTTAAAGTATAAATTTGATATATAAATATATATATATATATATATATATATATATATATATATATATATATATATATATATATATATATATATATATTTGATGAAATTCATGGTCAAAAGAGACCAAGTGATGCACTAATTTTGGTCTCTTATTTGCAATAGCCTAATGCCAGGGATCAAATCCCCTACCAACCTTTTAGTTTAATTTTTTTTAAAAGAATAATAGCGAATCCATCCTCTAAAAATTCTAAATTCGCCTATGAGAACAAGTTGGTTGTGATCCAGAAGAAGAAAGCATCGACTAGAGTTGCCGAAGCTGTTTGTAGTGGCTAAAGTCTTGGCACTTTATTGTGCTGCTCCTCACTTTATTATGCGACTCCGCACTTTCTAGAAGAAATGAAGCTGAAAAATGCTACGTGAAAGAAATCTACCAAACTGTGTCAAGCATGGGAACAAAGGGATTATTTCTAATTAGTATAGTACAAGATGCACAATACACTTGGTAGTTTGGTTGGAAAGAAATTATTCTGTGATTAGTTAATGTAATTTTATCTCAACCAAATATAGAATTAACTCATCTCAAGTTTAATCTTAGAATTAATTATCTCTTATCCCTCGTACCAAACGAGCTCTTAGGGGTTGTTTGGTCAGGAACAAGTTGTTTCAGGATAAATTATTCCTGGATTAGTTGTCCCACCATCCCATTGGGATAAAACTAACACTATATTAAATCCAGGATTAATTATATAGTGATTTTATCTCAACTAAATATGGGATAAACTCATCTCAAATTTAACCCCAAAATTATTCACCCCATTATCCCTTGTACCAAACGAACCCTTATTTTCCTACATAATATATTAGATGTATTGAAATACTATAAGAAAATGAAATAGCGGAGAGGATGAGGCGAAAAAGGGAGAAAAGGGGGTTATTGCAAAGTAATTTATCAGTTCAAAAGGAACCAATTCCAATTGTCAATGGCATAGTGATGCAGTTCATTGACACTTTTACATTAGAGTTAGAAGGACGAATAAAATATGTGCTTTTCTTGTTCCAATGAAAATGTTAGATGCTAGCTTGACAAGAAACCTCAAGAAGCCATAGGCAGTGCCACAGTTCCATAGATGCCTTTTCCCATATGCAACATTCATGTGATACCAAAAGAAAAGAAGAAGTGTGACCTTTGTGTCATGTATTCAATAATGTCACACTAATTCATTGAGCTGCTTCATGCATAGGGCCTACAAAAGATTTCCGAATTGAAAGACAACTATGTAATGCATTATATTGCAAGTGGAGAATAGTTCATCTAAGTTGCAGTCTGTAGATAGTAACGAATTGAAAAAAGGAAGTACGTACTAGCATAATAAGGAGAGGGTTTATGTTATATATTTAGAATATTTACCAGCACAATCTTGACTTTGATGTGGATTTTCATTTGCTTTGTCAGTCATTCAACTTAATTTCAAATAAGTTAACCATTCCCTGTATCTATTTGCTTTATTTCGATTCATATTCAGAATTAGTAGAATTGTGATAATTAATTTGTTTTAACGTTGACGGTAAGATTTGATTGAACCTTGAAGTTTTATTTTTTTTAAAGTTGAAGTTGTATTTGGACATGCATTTGATTTGAAGAAAAGTTGAATTTTTGTGGGTGGAAAAAAAAAATTTCACCAAAAACAATCCTAAACCAGTTTTTGAAAACTTGAAATTTTTTGAATTAACCCCCCCCCCCCCCCCAACCCCCACAAAACATGATCATAATTTATAAACAAAACAATGTATTCAAATATTTTTTGAAAAAATAAAGCCAAAATCTATGGCTAAACAGGAGCTTAAAATTGTCTGTTCCACTTCACTAAGACTTAGAACAAGTTATATTTGAAGAAACTCATAAAAAATTATATGGGTCAAAATCCGACCCCACAATAATTAATGAAGTTAATCCCGTCTTAAGCTAATTGATGATTAATAAGTGGTACGACCACTCCGAATTAACGGTATTTATCCCTTATCTGATTCAATCAATAAGGCCACGACCCATTCGCTATCATGAAGGCAAAACCCCAACGTGATCACGATCACTTATTACCAGCTCACTAAGCTCGCAGCGATAAATACCAAGAGAAGAAACCCTAGAAAGGGGGCTTCTTCTTTGCCACTATTCACGAGAGAGAAAAGACACAACAATACCTATATTAGGGGAAAGAGGAATACCATTGTAAGGCTCTGAACCTCTTCATGAAAAGGCAGACCGAATCAATATATCAATAAAGGCTTTTAATGTTTCTCCTCTTAATACTGAGTACTTATTTTCGTTTCCTTCATTTGATCCAATGGATTATTACTGTTTGCTATGATTTTCCGTGATTTATTGATATTGTTTTACACTCATAATGTATATGATAACTTTTGAGCAAACAATTTGGCGTCATTTGTGGGGATTTCCTAGCAAAATCGTGTCTTCCCTAGACAAAAAGAAAAGAAACGTTGGAAAAGGAAAAAACAACCCAACTCAAACAAGCCAAAACAACATATCGGACAAGGGAAACTTGAAGATCTCAAATCAAGATCCAAGTTCTCTATCTCTCTGATCTCGGATAGTGAAAACAAGAAGAAGAAAGCCCCCCTGAGGGAGGATCTCTGTAAGGCATCTCCCGCATCCTTGATACGGGCTCCAGCCGGAAACCGACACAGAGATATCTCGAGCTGAGAGTCGCCTCAAGACAGCCTACATACCTCGATTGGTAAGATAATGTATAAGCTTCTCAAGGTCTCGATTCAAAACCGAGCTTCAGCTCTCAATACCCAGAAAGTAAGACTCAGGCTATGCGCCTTCGCCATCAAATTTATCAAAATTCAACTGCGGTTGAACTAGGACTCAGGTTATGTGCCTTTGCCATCAAATTTATCAAAATTCAACTATGGTTGAACTGGGACTCAGGCTATGCACCTTAACCTCAAACTTTAGCAAATCTTGACTACGGTCTAACCGAGACTCAGGCTATAGGCCTTCACCATCAAATCAAGGCTATGTCCCTTCTCCAGTAAGTTCAACTACGGTTGAACCAAGACTCAGGCCATGATCCTTCTCCATCAAATTTATCGAAATTCAACTACGGTTGAACTGGGACTCAGGCTATGCGCCTTCTCCAGTAAGTTCAACTACGGTTGAACCAAGACTCAGGTTATGCGCCTTCGCCATTAAATCAAGGCTATGTGCCTTCGCCAGTAAGTTCAACTACGGTTGAACCAAGACTCAGGCTATGCGTCTTCGTCATCAAAATTGACAAAGTTCGACAACATTTGAACGGGGACTCAAGCTATGCACCTTCTCCAATAAGTTTAACTACGGTTGAACCAAGACTCGGGCTATGCACCTTCTCCAGTAAGTTCAACTACGGTTGAACCAAGACTCAGGCTATGCGCATTCGCCAATAAATCAAGGCTATGTGCCTTCACCAATAAGCTCAACTACGGTTGAACCAAGATTCAGGCTTTGCGCCTTCGCCTTCAAATTTATCAAAATTCAACTACGGTTGAATTGGGACTCAGGCTACACGTCTTTGCCTACAAGTTTATCAAAATTCAACTACGTTTGAACTGGGACTCAGGCTATGCGCCTTTGCCAACAATGTTATCACAATTCAACTGAGGTTGAACTGGAACTTGGACTATGCGCCTTCGCCATTAAATCTAAAAAGTTCGACCTCGTTCGAACTGTAAGGATAGGCGCCTTCGTCCTCAAATGTAACAAGCTCAACCACAGTTGAACCAGGACTCAGGCCAAGCACCTTCATCATAGAACTCAGCAGAACCCGACCTCCGATGAATCGAGGCGCATGCTAGGCACCCTCACAAGTCAAGTAAATACTCCTAAATCGAACTAAGATTCGGGCCACGTAAAGTTCTGCCCCAGTTAAACTACAGAGCTACCCTTTTTATCATCATGACCGACCTTCTAGTTCGACCACTATTGCCAAGCAACGACTCCGACTTGCTCACACCGAGTTGAAGAAAAAAGTCATCAACAATCAAAAATTAACATGCCTACCAGAGTCAAACTCAAAGGCAAATCACCCCTTCGAAAGCGTTCAAAGAAATCTCTTAAGGGAGAAAAGGGAAGATACAAAATAAATACAAGGCAAACAACGGAAAGTTTTTATTTATCAATAAAGTTAATTTCCGGTCATCCCCACTTACACCCGGACAAGGCCGGTTAGTACAAGGAAAAAAAAATAAAAACAAGAAACACCTAAACGACAAACGGCGAACAAGACAAGAAAAAATACATAACAAATATTTTTACTCGGCGCCACCCGCGCCACCATCTGCACTATCATCAGCCTATCGCATCGCTGCGTCAAAACCATAGTCGGTACGGTTCTCACGAGCCTTCTGACGTGCTCTCTCGAAAGAAGCCTCGGTCGCGATACCGACCCCCCATAAATTCCTATGTACATCACGTTGGGCCTAAAAAAAGACCCAAAGTTCGTGAGCCTGGTTTGAAGAAGCGGCTTGGTCCCGTAGGAGCTTATTCTCTTCTTCTAGGGCCGTAACCCGATCCGCCATGACCTGGGAGTCCTACTCAAAGATGCCAATTTGGTCCTCCAGTCCTGCTTCTCTAGAGGCCGCAACAGCCCTCTCCAACTCTCGCTGGGACTCGTGTACGCGGATCGCCTCTCCTAACGCCGCAGCCTCGATGAGGCAACCCTCGCCTGAAGTCTCAAAGCTGCGACTTCACCCTCCAACGCAGCCACTTTCCCGCTCCATGCCGAAGCGATCTCTGCCTCCTTAGCCTGGCCTTGGCATTCGCACTCAACTGCAGGCCTCCTTCCCACCTCGAGCTCCTCGTCCTTCTGACGAAGCTGCTCCCAGAGGAAGCGCGTTCTACCAAGTGTTTGCTACATCTGAAGCTCCCGCCTCGCCAATTCCTCGACCAAGGCCCGGCTACGGGGGTCGGCCTTAAGCGCTCGCGTATCTCTTGGCACAGATCTCGGTAGCTGCGGTACTTCCCAGCGCCCGCAAAAAGATCCTCGAGCGGATGTGGGCTCGACGGACGCTTTCCACCTCCAACAAATAAGTCTGCAAAGCAAAGACAACGATTAAGATAAACAATAAACTAAGGCAAGGAAAAAATAGACTAAGGTCATAATACGCACCCTCAGGCCCATCACGGCCACTTCATTCATTAATCCGATATCCGGTACGCCCCTCAACGATGCGTTCTCGGCCTCATGGCATAGCACCTCAAATAGCGGCACCAAGCTATTCCCTTGGAGCAATAAGTTCAACTCTGTAGGAACCTCAATGAAGCAAGATCGCCCTTCTGCGCACACCGTTAAATTGGTGAAGCCTTCTTGGAACATACGGATGTTATCGTGGTCTAAGTCAAATTCGGACTCGTACTCATCTCCTACAGCATCCCTTCCTCCTTCTGCCGCCAGCGAGGTAGAACCACCTGTCGTAGCCTCCGAAGGAGCGCTTGATTCACCAACAATAACAGTCACTGAGGAACTGCCTCCCGTCTCAGCGACTGGAACCACCAATTGAGTCGTTGAAGCGACGTTATCATCATGGCCTAAGCCAACCAGGGCAACCCCCATTGTTTGTCCGCCCTCAAGGGCAGGCGCCGCAGCCGCACTCCTCTCCGTATCCGCTGGGGGAGTCCAAATTAATTACCACGAGTGGACCCAGGGTGAACACGACCCTCCGCTTACCAATGGCCTCTCCTCATCCTCCGTATTTGAGGGCGATTCCGTTCTAGGTCACACAACCCTCGATGGCCCCTCGTCTCGAAGTGCGGCCCGTGCTGAACAAGGAGCCGCTAAAGATTCAACCGACGCCGCCCTCTGTACTGGGTACGACACCGGTGCTGCAGTGAGCCGAGCAATTGCACCCGGCTGATGGAAGGCCAACTGAGGGGCCCTGACGCGGGGTGCCCTCCCTTATCACGAAAAAACAAAGTTGATGAATAGAGTCGAAACAAAGCTGGACAGAAGAAGAAATCAACTTTTTACCTATCACAAGCCTGCATTCATGCCTCTCCCAATAAGATGCCCACGTGCGTATCCCCAGCGCATGGGCGAACACGGCCTCTACCCACTCACGTATCCCAGAGAACGGAGCTGGCGGCAACTTTTTAGCTACAAAATTGACACAAGTTAACGCTTACGAGCACAAGACGTAAGGAGGGGTAGAAAAAAGAATTCGACGATTGAAGAACTTACGTGCATGGTTCCAAACCTCTGGGAACCCAGTGGGGGATGCCACTAAATGCTTAGTCCTGGTGTAAAAGAAGTGCTCAAAAGCGCGAAGCTCGACCTCATCATCCAGTTTTATGGTCAGGCCCCTCGACCCACAAGGGCGCGCTTGAATCATAGTACTGCGGACTCTCTCGGGAGCGTAGAGATTGAGCATATGCTGCAACATGACCTCCCTACTGGCCAGTTCTGCATACTTGATAAACATTGCTAGCAATTTGTAAAGAGAAGGAGCAAGCTGACCGGGGCATACCCCGTAATAACGATAGAAATCGACCACCAGCATTGGGAGCGGGAGCTTAAACCCCAACTTGAAGGGATAGGCATAAAAGACACAGTATCCCCTGCGTTCGGTATGCACCCTCTCCTCGCTTCTAGCAAGAACGAAGTCAGCATAGCTGGGGATGCCCCACTATTCCCCTAGTTGGCCATCCCAACTTCCCCCATTAACGGGGCTTCATTCACCTGATCCTCTCCACCACCGAAGTCAGTCATTAGGTCTTCGGGCAGAGATACTATCTCATCAACCGATGGAACTTCATCAGTCTACACCGGTTCTGCACTTCCCATTGCCGGAGATGACCCTTCAGTCACCGGAAAATTAAACAGAAGATCCGTCGGAAGAACATTTTGTGAAGAACTGCCCGCCATTGTTGATTCACTAACAAGAAAGAAACAAGGTTTGATGGGCAAGATGGAGGTTATAACAATCGAAGAACAAAGATGAAGGTGAATTAACAGGAGGAAAAGTTTCTTCGGAATCTCTCTCAGACAAACAATGAAAATATGAGAAATAAATGCCTCAACCCTTTGTTTATAGGCAACACAAGTGGCTTTTACGAACCCCAATAGCCATCATTAACTACATGACCAACCGCAAAAGGATTCAGTTCTACAGAAACGTGCGTCATTATGATAGGCTCCATGTAGCGGCTTTTCAGTCACCAACCAGCGGTCCGCCGCCGAGACGGTCGTAACGGCCTATGAACGATGAGGGGATGTTCCGTGCGCCTTCAAAATTTTGGACTTTGCCCGCGTATCAAGCGTGCCCTTACTCCCCTCGGCCGCACAACATACAACATGCCTGTCGTGGTCGACGGTTACGCTCCCAAATGAACATAAGGATTAGAGCATGACAAAGCTCATCCTCACTCGAATTAAATTAAAGGGCTAAGTGTCTTCGCCAAAGAGGAGAGTTCGACCTTGATCGAACGACGACTTGATAACACAATAACTAAACACTAACACTTTACAAGGCCAAGGGCCATTGCCAAAGGGAATTCAGCCTCGACCGAAACGACAGTCGACCTCCCTATCCTAGTTTCTCAAACTACAGTCGATGAAGTCCACTCATCGAGCTCGGCCAAGGCACAACCTTAATAAGCGGAGGAACTAACTCTATAGGTCAAAATCCGTCCCCACTATAATTAACAAAGTTAATCATGTCTTAAGCTAATTCATGAATAATAAGTGGTACGACCACTCCGAATTAACGGAATTTATCCTTATCTGATTCGATCAACAAGGCCACGACCCATCCGCCATCATGAAGGCAAAACTCCAACGTGGTCACGGCCACTTATTGACAGCTCATGAAGCTCACAACTATAAATACCAAGAGAGGAAACCCTAGAAAGGGGGCTTCTTCTTCGCCACTATTCACGAGAGAGAGAAAAGACACAATAATATTCATATTATGGGAAAGTAGAACACCATTGTAAGGCTCTAACCATCTTCATGAAGAGGCAGACCGAATCAATACTATCAATAAAGGCTTTTAATATTTCTCGTCTTAACTCTGAGTACTTATTTTCGTTTCCATCATTTGGTTCAATGGATTATTAGGGTTTACAATGATTTTTTCGTAATTTATTTATATTATTTTACACTCATAAGGTATATGATAACTTTTGAGCAAACAAAAATAGCTATGCAACATTTGATGAATGCTTGAATCATATATTATTATGCCTTAGAAGAAACGAGTGGGAGCATATGAAATCCTAAAGTAGAAGCAGATAGAAAGGAAAAGACGGTAGAGAGGGAACCTCCACTAGAGCTAATCAAGGCTAATGATGTGGTTGATATAAGCATGTAACTTTGATTAAAGACAGTGCTCCGTTACAGTAGCATACGCGTGACAGGGCACCATCCTCTATATATATATATATGAAAATAATATTCATATTATGGGAAAGTAGAACACCATTGTAAGGCTCTGACCATCTTCATGAAGAGGCAGACCGAATCAATACTATCACTAAAGGCTTTTAATATTTCTCCTCTTAACTCTGAGTACTTATTTTCGTTTCCATCATTTGGTTCAATGGATTATTAGGGTTTACAATGATTTTTTCGTAATTTATTTATATTATTTTACACTCATATGGTATATGATAACTTTTGAGCAAACAAAAATAGCTATGCAACATTTGATGAATGCTTGAATCATATATTATTATGCCTTAGAAGAAACGAGTGGGAGCATATGAAATCCTAAAGTAGACGCAGATAGAAAGGAAAAGACGGTAGAGAGGGAACCTCCACTAGAGTTAATCAAGGCTAATGATGTGGTTGATATAAGCATGTAACTTTGATTAAAGACAGTGCTTCGTTACAGTAGCATACGCGTGACAGGGCACCATCCTTTATATATATATATATATATATGAAAATAATATTCATATTATGGGAAAGTAGAACACCATTGTAAGGCTCTGACCATCTTCATGAAGAGGCAGACCGAATCAATACTGTCAATAAAGGCTTTTAATATTTCTCCTCTTAACTCTGAGTACTTATTTTCGTTTCCATCATTTGGTTCAATGGATTATTAGGGTTTACAATAATTTTTTCGTAATTTATTTATATTATTTTACACTCATAAGGTATATGATAACTTTTGAGCAAACAAAAATAGCTATGCAACATTTGATGAATGCTTGAATCATATATTATTATGCCTTAGAAGAAACGAGTGGGAGCATATGAAATCCTAAAGTAGAAGCAGATAGAAAGGAAAAGACGGTAGAGAGGGAACCTCCACTAGAGTTAATCAAGGCTAATGATGTGGTTGATATAAGCATGTAACTTTGATTAAAGACAGTGCTCCGTTACAGTAGCATACGCGTGACAGGGCACCATCCTTTATATATATATATATATATATATATATATATATATATATATATATATATATATATATATATGAATGTGCGCAGAGGCGTAATCCGAATTTGAAACTTATGAGTTTGGTATTCTAATTCTTTTAAGTTACTGGGTTCTTAATCAATAATTTGTACATAGTTCAATAATATTTTACGACAAATACATGATTTGGACAAAAATTAATTAGTTCAACAGAACCTGCATCCGAAGTGCTAGCTCCGTCCCTGAATGTGGGTGTATTATAATAGCAGAATTAAATAATAACGAAACTATTTAGTGAAAATTTTCAGGTTTGTAACGCGCCCTTTCATATGTGCTCTTAATCTTTTGTTTGGAGTAACCATAAGAAAATATTTTTCTTAAAAGCTTTAATTCAATACCTTTATATACTTTGATATCATACAAATGGTACGATAGTCTCATTGTTAGCAGGCGCAAAATAGAAATGAAACTATAGGCAAAAATAGAAATGAAACTATAGGGTAAAGTCATGATGGGCAAGAAGACATTATAGGTAAGTATTCAATAAATATTCCACAATGATGCATATATCTAGGCGTGCTGCCTAAACTTGACCTATGTTCTTATAGAATGAATTTGTCATCAATTACGTGGTTTTGAATTTTTAGTTTGCTTTTCTTAATTTCTTCATTTGTTTATATATTTAGAGGATTAACTTGCCGTAAGAAGAGGTTAGTTTAATGCTATCCATTTAATGGGCGAAGATTGACCGGCGTTCCACATGCGACGGTTCAATATCACGTGCCTGCATGTGACACCTCTCCTCTATGCCCGCATTTGTGACACTTTCACGGATAGAATTTTATCTGGCCAAATAGTACAAATACGAAATTACTGCATTTTATTTTTTTATTATTAATTACATAATTAATGAAACAAACATAATTTATTAGTCGTAGTTAAATATAAAACAATGACAAACCATATTTTTTTAAAATACAGTTATGCGCTCATTACTTTAAAGCATGGTACGAATAATCGTTTTTGCATAGGGCCTATTAAAATGAGTCGTCACATAGCGGAGTCAATTTTTTTTTTTAACTAATACGTATCAAAATAAAAATAAACACGGAAAAATAATTAAAAAGATCAACGCATAATATAAATACATAAGAATTAACACCCCTTCACATAAGTGGCTCCGTCGTTGCGTCACGGACTCTCACATTGTATTTACATAGTTTAATTTTAAAGGATAGATAGTTATTTTTTATTTTTTAATAATTTCACAGCTTTTACATTAAATTGGGATGTCTCTTGATTAAGTATAAACGTAACGTTGAAATTTGCAATTACCTCCATTAAATGAAAACAAAGAGAAAGAAAGGACTTGAGTTTTGTTATACTCCTTTTGTCTGATATTATGTGTCGGGTTTATTTTTATACGTTTTTTAAGAAATATTAATTAGAAAAGTTATTGGACTATTTCATCTTTATTTATGTATTAAGATATAATTTTTCTTTATTGAATATTTATTTTATTTAGTGTTATCTCCTTCTTCAAGAATAATTATTATTAAGGATAAAAAAGGGAAAAAATAATTAATTTTATCTTAACTTCTAAAATAACAAATAATTTTAGACAATTATTTTTAGTAACAATGACTACTAATATAAAACGGAGGGAGTACTTCTTCTATCCTAAATTAGCTAACATTTAGACGTTTGCAAACTCTACGAGTAGTAGTAAAGAAAGAACATTTGAAATAAAGAGTTTTACTTTCAAATAAATGAAATAAGGCATCGGAATTTCTTATTTCAGATTCCAAGTTCCAACTGAAATTTCAAAATTGTCAAAACCGATAACTCATTATTCCTTAATTACAACCGGAAATTTGCTTCCCAGGTTTGCATGAAAACAGTTAGGCGTAGGCGCCACGTCAAAGTTCGAACTCTTTCACACCAATATTTCGTCTATGTGAATTTAGTAAAGTACTTTTTTGGTTCATAAAATTTAGTAAAGTACTTTTTCGTTCATAATTATCTGTCTTTTAATATTCTTGTACATTCTTTTTAAAAATATTTAATAATCTTAGTTATGTGACTATTCGTCTAAATTATTTCTTAAATATCTCAGTTGATTAACACAAAAATTGAATAATAAGAATTAATTTAAAAACGACAAATATTTTAATGTACATTAACTACGCAAAACACTAGTAATATTTAAGTGTAACGACCTCACTTCTCAATTAGGGAGCTTTAAATTTGAAAGAGTTGACCGAATTTGACTTTTAATATTTGAGTTTGGATTGGAATTTTGATAATTCCGTTAGCTCCGTTGGGTGATTTTGGACTTAGGAGTGTCTGAATTGTGATTTGAAGGTTCGTAGTTGAATTTGGCTCGAAATGGCGAAAGTTGAATTTTTGTGAAAATTTTTACCAAGAGTGGACTTTTTGATATCATGGTCTGATTTTAATTTTCGATAATGGACTAGGCCCGTAATATCAAATGTGACTTGTGTGCAAAATTTTAGGTCAATCGGACGTGATTTGATGGGTTTCAGTATCGTTTGTGGAAGTTTCAAGTTTATTGATTTTTGGATTGAGGTGTGATTTATCATTTTGATATTGTTACGTGTGTTTCGAGGCCTTGAGTAAGTCTGTGTTATGTTATAGGATTTGTTGGTATGTTTGGACGTGGTCTCGAGGGGTTCATGTGAGTTTCAGATAGGTTTGAGTTGTGTTGCGTTTGTTTTTTATGTTTCGACGTTGTTTCTTCAAGCACAAATGATAATTTATGTTTTTATTGAAGCATGAGATATGTATCATAATTACCGAGTCATAGAAAAAAGAATCGTCGAAGTTCGACATGGTATGAGGAGTTTATGGTCAGTTTGCAGAAAATTGGGTCGCTAGATTTTTTCCAGATTAATTACGAAAGTACCACTGACTTCGTATTTAAATAATTTGCACTATTTTCAAATATTGAAACTATCTCTTTCAATATAAGTTCAAATAGAGTGATTCAAGAGCCTAACTTGACTAGAATTTCACAAAAAATCCATTGGAGACATCAAAACCGAGTTTAGAAATTAATTAGCACAAGAAACGAGGCAGAACAATGTTAAAATGAGGATTTTGTTCATTTAACATATTTTGAGTTGGGGAGCTCAAAATTAGGCAATTTTTATGGCGGTTTTTACAATATAAATTGGGGTAAGTGTTCTCTACTCGGTTTTAGTTATATTCCATGAATCTATCTTCGATTTGAGCTGTCTGTTGATGAATTTTAAAGAGAAAAATTGAGGGTTTTGACCTAAAGTTTCATAATATGAAATTTTGAATTTTGAACATCGATTTGGAGTCGGAATTGAGTGAAACTAGTATGGTTGGTGATAATAGGCGAAATCTAGGTGATTTAGCTATTGTTTATGTTTCCATTTGATTATATTCCAACATAATAATATGGCTAATTGACGAAAAATAGGCTCTAATTGTGATTTGTATACATTGCAGGATGAGGAGATTATATGATGCTTTCAAGAGGCTATTGGAATGATTTATGAGCAAGAAAGACACCTCGGAGCTGAGTGAGTGCAAGAACGAGACAAAGAATGGAAGAAATCATGGCTCAGATGCGCGAGCAGACACACGAGTTAGCGTAGTAGTTCGCGTGGGTTAGGGCTGGGGCAAAATGACGCACGAAGTTACGCGCGAGCTCGCGCGAGGCCGGTCCGGAAAAGAGTTATTTAGGGGTAAAATTGGAAATCTAGAGAGAGACCCACTTAACCTATATAAAGTCAAACTCGCCCAAGGTTAAAGTATCAAGGTTTTCATAGTTTAGTGCAAGAAATAGAGAGACAAGAGGCAAAGAGGATCATTGGGCATCAATCTTTAATCTTTTTTTTTTGTTCCTTTACCTTTGAATATGAATTCTTTTGGGATTTTTGTTATTTTCAGGAGTAGCTAACTTTTCTAATCTAAGGTTTTGGTTAAAACCCATTGGTGGTGAGTTGGTTGTTATATTAATATAGTTTCAAGTTGGTTGTTAATCTCTATTTGTTCAACTACGTTTTGATTTTGGTTAATTGAAAGGATCTTCAATTAGTCGCTCCTATTTATTATGTATCTGCTTGAGAGAGATTGCATATTTAGATAGTTGTTTGAACAACATCACTCCCGAAGTATAGGCGAGAGCCATAACCAAAGGTTTAGAGGTTGGATTAGAGATAAGGATACCTCGGGTGCGATTTAAGTGAACTGTAATGTGAATCTAGCTAGCGTAGCATGAGAGAGTGCGTCTAGTAAATTATCATAATTGCTTGAGAGAGATTTATGATAGCTGGAGAGTTCATGATTGGTAGAGGAAACTAAGTCATAGCTATAAGAAATATACAACCAAGGAAATCAACAACGGGGGAAACTTTTACCGTAGACGTTTATTCCAATTGTTTACAATTTAAGCATAGTTAGTTTTCAGTTGTTTATTAATTTTTAGTTTTAGAAAATTATTCAATCTTGTATTCTTAGTGATATTAAATAGATACAACTATGGCTTAGTTCCCGGTGAGATTCGACTTCGGACTTTTAGATCGGATTATATTTGCAATGACCGCTTATCCTTTTTAGGACTAAAGTTGGACGTGATCAAATTTTGGCACCGCTGCCGGGGAACTAACGGTGTAGTTTTAGCTGTATATATTGCTAGGGTTCAAGCTTGAACGTTTATTTTATTTTATTTTGTTTTTGTATTTATTTAACATGACATCTTGGAATTATGCAAATTTAGGTATAGATAATTCTACTATTGATCTCCATATATATTGTGATGGAAACCACATGTGACAAAATTTTTAAAACATTCCTAAGAGCGAGTTATGTGCACCAACTCAATCTTATTTGTGGAATGTGTGTGATGTGTATAGTGGTAAAAATGGTCACCTTCATGGTTGTGACTATATTTTTTATTTTTCCCCAACCCGTTACTATGGTGGTTCTACCTTTTCTTGTGAAGTTAATAGGAACAAAGAACCTGGAAATGCGGACCTAAAGGAGATCAAGTATATGTTAAAGTACCTTCTGGAACAAAACAAAGAGAAAAAATTGCACATAAAAAGGCAAGAGGCAACTATTCGCAAGTTGGAGGCTCAATTGAGTCAAGTGGTTGGAGCTTTTAATGCTCAACAAGCCAATATTGGGGATAGTAACCAAAAATAGAATAAATTTGAGGTGTTAATTAAGGATGTCAGAGTAGAATATCAACAACCTAGCCAACTAAAATTTTAGGATGTCGATGTTGAAGAAGTGAGACTAGAGTCAGCCAAGGACTTTGAGGATACAAATTTTGTTGACTCTAGTATCATTGATGTTGAGAATGTTGAAGCCCTGAAGTTCATGTATTTGAGTGCATTGGTCCTCACTCCAAATATTTTCACATTGGGTTTGGATGATGATATGGAAACAGAGTCATCCGAGCCAATTGAAGAGTCAAGGGATGAGGAACAAGGTGCCTACAGTTTGGAATTTTTCTTGCCAGAAAGACAGGACTATATACCTCATCTAAAAGCCAAGAAGTGTAGTAATACAATGGTTGCTTGGGCCAATTATATTTGTTCCTCCACTCCTGGAGCATAGCCGAAAACTTGATGCCAAATTGGGGGTTCAATTCATAAACTCGAGGTGGAGGCAAAAATTGATTCGCGTCATGCCGCGATGTTGAATCAAGCGCTTATTAGGAGGCAACCTGACTTTATTGCTTTTTTTGTTTATTTTTTATTAATTTTTTAATTCTACTATTTTTGTAGTGTCAGTTTTTATTTTCTAGAAGCATGAAAAAAAAGGTATTGGGAGGATGCAACAGCAAACCAAATGGTTGGAACTAAGTGTGAGGTACCCGCATGAAGGACCAAGCTTGGGAGAAATCTGAGTACCCTATGAGTTGTTAGTGCTTCAACCTTTGGCCTACCAGGGAGTTTATTTTACCCTCTTATTAGTATGGTGTGTATCGGGGACAATGCACAATTTTAAGTGTAGGGTGAGGAGATTGTATGGGTGACTTTCTATGCTATTTTTGTGTTAGTTTAATTAAATAATATTTTACTTAAAAAAAAATTAGACTATTCCCGACGATGGATCTATTAGACAATTTTCTTGAGGGATTTAAGTCTATAGAAAAAAACACCAATTTTTTTTTTCCTTAGGTAGTGTAGAAACTTCCCCTTTGTTTTTCTTCAGGCCGTGGTTCTTTTCCAAGGGTTTAGCTTGAACAGGCCATAGGTAGTTTTTATTTTTTTAATTTTTTTTTTGATTTGTAGATTAGGGTAATGGGCTACGAGCTATAAAATTGAAAGAGAACCCATAGCGTTGACACACCTGAACACAATAGACCCTAGAGTGTGACGCTTAGTCCTAATTGTTGAATCTCACTGAAAGTGCCTCTATTTGTATGTTTGTTACTGAATTAAATGCTCGTAACGGAGTGTCTTGATGAGTTGATCTGAATGAATCATATGCCATGTGTGGTGAGTATTTGTGCAGTCCATGTATTGTACTTGTGCCTAGAACTTGCCTGGTATGTGAGTTGAAGCGAAATCTTAGGTGATTCTTGATTTGAAAAATGATTTTAGGCTTTCTTTGACCTTTTTGAGCTTAATTGCTTATCACAAATAAAATTTGTTCCTAGTTAACCCTTTTGAGCCTTTAGACTTTTGTTTGGCACCCGCATTACAAGCATATACCCTTTTGTTCTTAATTGACATTGTTCTGATCCTTTTACCTCTTAAAGCACTTTAATTGTGCGAGGAGCGCTAAAAGAAGTAAAAAGGAAATAAGTGTGGGGTAAATTTTGAGTGGAACCAATAAAAGGATGAAAGGTGCACTTGTTTGTAAACGAATACCCCACTAGCAGAAATTGAGTGACAAGAAGAATAAACTGGAAAAAAAATAGATGAATACATTTTGTCTTGTTCCAGCTAGTGGGTATAAATTAATAGAGTGCTTAAAGAAGAAGAGAGTATTTGTGTGATGACATTGTTTGTGAATGAGAAGTGGGTTGAAAATTTTGCGCTAGAAAATTGTTCATGTGATGAGTTAAAGTACTTAGGAGGTTGAGTCACTATTCCTAAATATCCTACCCGTCCCTTAGCCCACATTACAACCACGAAAAGTCCTAATTTATTTTAGACTGAATGAGCCTACATTAGTAGAGATTTACATTAAGAGCAAGCTTATGGTACCAATTGCATGCACGTGACTTCTTTTGTCAGAGTGAGTGATTTCTTTGATATATGTGAGTATATGATTCAAATGTGTGGATTGAATTCAGTTTTAGTTGATGTGATTGTGAGGGAATATGATTCGTGACGGGAAAGGAAGTCTTGAATTCTATGTAGAGTACTTTGAGGAAGTGTGAATATTGCATGGCACTTGGGGGTCGGCTTTGAGGCTAGAATTGTTCACTGCTAGGCGTAATGTATATACATTGTTCTAGGTGTAATGTGTTAGGGTAAATGGTTGAGTAAGGGATTATCGAGAGAGTATAGTTTGATTGCTCGAGCACTAGCAATAAATTAAGTGTGAGGTGTTGATAATAGGCGAAATCTAGGTGATTTAGCTATTATTTATGCTTCCTCTTGATTATATTCCAACGTAATAATATATTTAATTGATGAAAAATAGAATCTAATTATGTTTTGTATACATTGCAGGATGAGGAGCTTATATGATGCTTTCAAGAGTCTATTAGAATGATTTATGAGCAAGAATGACCCCTCGGAGCTGAGTGCGCGCAAGAACGAGACAAAGAATGAAAGAAATCATGGCCCAGATACGCGAGCAGACGCGCGAGTTAGCACATAGTTCACGCGCGTTAAGGCTGAGGCAGAATGAAATGCAAAGTTACACGCGAAGTGACGCGCGAGCTCGCGCGAGGCCGGTCCGAAAAAGAGTTATTTAGGGGTAAAATTAGAAATATGAAGAGAGACCCACTTAACCTATATAAAGTCAAACTCTCCCAAGGTTAAATTATCAAGGTTTTCATAGTTTAGTGCAAGAAATAGAGAGGCAAGAGGCAAGGAGGATCATTGGGCATCAGTGTTTAATCTTCTTTTATGTTCATTTACCTTTGAATATGAATTCTTTTGTGATTTTTGTTATTTTCATGAGTAGCTAACTTTTCTAATCTAAGGTTTTGGGTCAAACCCGTCGGTGATGAATTGGTTGTTATATTAATATAGTTTCGAGTTGGTTGTTAATCTCTATTTGTTAACTACATTTTAATTTTGGTTAATTGAAAGGATCCTCAATTAGCCGTTCCTATTTATTATGTATATGCTTGAGAGAGAGTGCATATGTAGGTAATTGTTTGAACAACATCACTCCAGGGGTAGAGGCAAGAGCCATAACCGAGGGTTTAGAGGTTGGATTAGAGATAACGATAGCTCGGGTGCGATCTAAGTGAACTGTAATGTGAATCTAGCTGGCGTAGCTTAAGAGAGTGTGTGTAGTAAATTATTATAATTGCTTGAGAGAGATTTATGATAGCTGGAGAGTTCATGATTGGTAAAGGCAACTAAGTCACATCTATAAGAAATATACAACCAAGGAAATCGACAACTGGGGAAACCATCACCTTAGACTTTTATTTTAATTGTTTACAATTCAAGCATAGTTAGTGTTCAACTGTTTATTTATTTTAGTTTTAGAAAATTGTTCAATTTTGTATTCTTAGTGAAATTAAATAGATATAACTAGGCCTTAGTTCTCAATGGGATTCGACTCCGGACTTTTAGATCGGATTATATTTGCAGCGACTGCTTATCCTTTTTAGGACTAGAGTTGGGTGTGATCAGTTGGACTCTTAATTGAATGAGTTTTCAGATTTTATGAGTTTTGTCGTGTTTTGAGGCATGGACCCGGGTGTAAGTTTTGATCGGTGGGATTTGATTTAGGATTTTATATTTATTATTTGGAATTGTTTCTTTGGGATTTGTTGATGTATTAGGGTTTCTTTTGGCTAGTTTTGAGCAATTTGGAGGTCATTACGCACGTGATGGCATCTTTAGAGCATCGCTTGACTTGCTCAATATTTGTAGTTAGCTTGTTCGAGGTAAGGCTTGCCTAACTTTGTTGAGGAAATTTGTCCTCCTATTTGAAATTGTTTTCTATATGTGGGGTGGATACATATATGAGGTGACGAGCGTATATGTATTGTCGGGATTAATCATGCTCGGGGATAGATTATGTTATAATTATGTCTTGTAGAACTACGCGACCTTCTTGATTCATGCCTCACTTTACTTCTAGATATTAGAACATAATACTAAAAGCCTTTGCCTATTATAACTTGATCAAATTTGATGGAATTCTTAGAATACATTGATTTATCTAATTCAATCATCCCTATGCGTAATCATTAATACATTACTACAGCCGATCTTCTTGAGATACTAGATTCTTTACTTGTGTTGTGGATCATTTGTGAGATTTATGGAAGTATTAGAAAATACAATTATTGAGGGTTTATTTAACCATTATTGGCTTGGAAAGTTGTGATTGAGATTTGTTTGGAATATTCGTTAAAAGCACTCATCTTGATGTTATTTATGCTTCCTGCCTTGTTTGTCATTGATATACATATGCTTGGTAAGGAAGAGAGTAAAGCACGAAGGGTGATGCCGTGTCATTATTTATACATTATCATGTGGGAGAGAGTGTAAAACACGAAGGGTGATGTCATGCCATATTGTTGAGAGTAAAATCACGAAGGTTGATGCCATGCCATGTTATGAGAGTGTAAAGCATGAAAGGTGATGCTGTTCCATTTTATCTATACTGTTATGCTTTTATATCATCATGAGGTCATGGCACGATGGGTGTTTCCGTGCAGGCGAGGATGAGGTACATTCATTATGTTGTGATATTTGTTATCCCGCGTATATATTTATGTCTTTACCTTGAGCTGCTATTGTCGCAATCTCATATCTGATGTGATATGTTGCTATTGTTCTGTCATTTATCTCTATATCGATTGTTGTTGTGTCGCTCATATCTTCTGCTTGTTTAACTTGCAAAAGTCATGATTATTTTTCCTCTTTTATAATTACACTCATGTCGTATCTATTCTGTTGTACTTGGTACAAGCCTTCCACCATGCTAGTCATTCATGCCTCTACTTATTTACTTATAAAGATCGTGTGCTTCCTTCTTATTTGTTATATTTGTACTTAGGCCTCCATCATGCTAGTTAGTTGAAGTTGATATTCGTTGTTTCCAATTGCTATCTTCACTCACATGCTTTTCATCTAGTCTTTTACTGCTGCCCACATGTCTATCCTCGTTCACTATAACTACTTGTGTATTTCCTACTTTGTAATTTCTATTATTAGTGTTTCTGTCATTTGGTTGGCTTTATAATACGTAAATTGGATGAGGATGATATAAAAAAATGAAGGGTCTTGCCGTGCAATTGACTTGATATCTGAGTACATTCCTCATGCTAGGAAAGTTCAGAATTGATTGTTGTGGTTTATTGATTCATTCTAAGGAAAGGATTGGTCGAGGTATTTGAAGATGCCAGTTTGTGATCTTTGTTAACCCTCAGTTATTGTTTTGTCTATCCGTTTCATGTATTCATCTTTATTATATCGTAGTATGGTTCTATTGCTGATTTACAGTGCAAGGTTTATCATAAAGTATCTTTTAACAAAAAAACCTTGTCACTTCTTCGACAAGGTTAGACAAAATACTTACCAGTACATGAGGTCGGTTGTACTGATACTACACTTATGTACATTGCGTACAAATATTTGGAGCGGAGCTGCTGGTGATGTCAGGCGCTAACTCTGAAGATGCTCGTGCATTCCAGATATAGCTGGCACTTGTCCTTGGTAGCTTAGATTTTGGTAATCTGTTTATGTAAATTTCAAGCAGATCGTGTAATTATTTGTACCAACTTTGTAAATTCTAAGTCTTAGAAGCTCATGAGTCGTACTGTCAGTTCTTGGGTCAATTTGTAAATGTTCAACTAATTCTTTACTATTTTCCTATAATCTCTTTTGGATTGAATTTTTTGTTAGTTTTTCTTCCTAATGGATCGAGTCAGGTGCCATAACGATTAGTGAGTTTGGACCGTGACATTTCGTGGTAATATAATCTATTTGAACTAAAATAAAAGAGGGAAGTCCGGCAAAATTAACAATAACATAAAAAGAGTTTCTATACACAAATTAAAATGAGTTTGAAAAATAGAATTTTGATAAAGATATTTATATAGCTGGTCTCAATTAATTTGTGGTTTAATTGCGAATAAAAGTTGAGAGTGCGGTGAAAAAAAGAAAAGAATAGAAACTGAGAGTTCCGATAATAAAATGCAATTTCCAGCCTTGTCTCTCAACAGATTCACTGTGGTAAGTTACAGTACGCATTTTTGTATTCGACGATAAAAAAGAGTTGTGTATAGTAGTTCAGTATAAGCGTTTACATAAACAAGAAAGGTGAAGGTAAAGCAGAAAGACAGTGCGAGAAATTAGATTTCATGCTTTTCTCTTAAAAGTGAAGACAGCTTTCCTTTAGCTTTGCTTTGTTTTCCTGTCTTTTTGCTTTGCTTCTGAGTTTTCTTTCATATAATTCATATAACTTTCTCTCCTTTTCTTGTTTCTTTTCTTCTCCATTGTAATTACTATTCCACCTCATTTACCCCACAAAAACTCAAACTCACAAAATCAGTAGAATTACTATTACTTAACATTCTTTCTTGTTTTTCGATCGGATCTGAAAAAGAATACAGGAAAAAGCAGTAACAGAGCAAAGATTGTTTCACTTTTCGAGCCAAGTTCTTGAAAGGGTTTCTGTTTCGCTCTAGGTTTTGTTGAGTTTCAACAATTATGAAAGATTAGTTCATTGTTCTCAGTTCTTTAATCAGGTAATTATCAAGAACCCGTTATTTTCTGTTATTTGTATTTTTTTCTGTCTCTGTTTTGCTTCTTGTGGAAGAAGCAAAAATGGAAACCATGCAAGATTTCCTAAAGTTTTTGGTGTATGTTCTTTCCTTGATTTTGGATGTAACATTGCATTTTCGTGTAACTTAATTAGTATTTTAATTTCTGTTGTGAAAGATGTTTGATTTCTGCTGTAATGCAATTGGGCAGTTAAAATTTTAACTTCTCTTTGATTTTAATTAAAGCATTGATCCGCTCTTAGATTTTTATTAATGGACCCGAATAGAGTGTAATAATTAAAGTGTGTTCATACAAATGCAGCCAATTCCAACTAGTTTTATATTGAGACCTAGTTGATTGATTTGTTAATTATAAGTTAAGTAGCTTTTTCTTGTTAATGGGAAACTGTGAATGATATTTGTACCTCTTATTCTCTGCCAATGATTCCTTCCGATTTGTTTAAGGATTTTGTGCTGCATTTTGGGATCATAGAATCAATTTCAGATTTATTATATAAAAGAAAAAAAAACTTTGTCAAAATGGCTCATTTTGTATCATAGAGTAAGTACGAGGTAATACTCTCATTTTTGATTGTACAATGGCAGTGTCTAGGCCAAAGAGGCAAGAGCAGAATGGAGTCACTTGTTGAAGGAGTCACTTCCTTGCCAAACAGTCATACTTCCTTCCCTCCTATTATGGGTAACACATCTTCTGCTTCCCGGATTAGTCGTCCTCCCCATCCTACATCAATGAGACAATCTAGATGTAAAGAGTTGTCTTTCAATCCGATAGCTATTGACTTTGGGTCGAAGACAATTGATACCCCTGCAGGATCAGGGACTGCTTCTAAGTGTTCATATAAAACATCCAGTAATCGTGTAAAGAGGGATAATATCTCTGGCTCGATGAGATGCTATTCTGAATTGACTAAAGAAAAAGAGGACATAGAAGATATTCTTGATCAACAATCACAAGAATGTTCACTTGATCGGGTTTTAATGTTTGAAGCCAAATCAGCTTTCAAGGATTCGCTTCATGATAACAAGAACACTACTTCAAGTAGCTTTGTGGAGCGCAAGGATTTTGTGTTACATGCTGTCACCAGAGGAGATGCTGACCTTTTAACATCTCAATCTGGAATAAACTATTGTCCTAGTCCTCAAAACAGCTTTTATACTGCTACACAGTACATAGAAGCCAAACAAAGTTTCACCACTACTGAAGTCATCAGCGAATGTGCTAGCAGCATGGCCAAGTCTGGTGAAAGCAGTGGTGTTAGCAACTCGTGTGATATCAGTGAGAACAGAAAAACAAGCTTCTATAGAGGCAGCACAGGTAGTGATATCAGTGACGAAAGCAGTTGTACTAGTTTCAGCAGCGCAATATATAAACCACACCAGGCAAATGATACAAAGTGGGATGCAATTCAAGCCATTAGATCTCTTGATGGAACACTGGGATTCAACCACTTCAGACTTCTGAAGAGATTGGGTGGTGGAGACATCGGAAATGTTTTCCTAGCACAGTTGATTGGAACAAGAGATTTCTTCGCCATGAAAGTGATGGACAAAGCAGCTCTAGAGAGTCGCAAGAAAATTGTTAGAGCTCAGACAGAAAGAGAGATACTACAGTCTCTGGATCATCCTTTTCTACCAACACTCTATTCACACTTTGAAACAGACAAATTTTCCTGCTTGGTGATGGAATTCTGCCCTGGCGGAGATTTGCATGCACTTCGGCAAAGACAGCCAGGAAAGTTTTTCCCAGAGCATGCTGCAAGGTTAGGCTAGTTTTTGATTGATGCATATTTGTTGATTTTGTGCTATTTTACTTTGAATTTCCATTTAGCTGAAGCGTTTTCTTTGTCCATGTATCTATATATTCAGGACTTCTTTGATCTGATGATCAGGTTTCATGGTCAATATGTTTAGTTCTTGCTGCAATCGTAGTGATCAAAGCACAATATTAATTTCCCGATAAACCAGTCTTCATATTTGGTTGATTTTGTCAATGTAAACATATCTCTTTATTGGAACCTGCATTATTATCATGATTCAAGGGTTCCAAGAAACCTTGTTAAATTAGAATTCCTTTTCCTAGTTCTATGGCATGAGGGAGATCCTGCATAAATAGTAGTTAGGTTAGAATATCATTTTTTGGCAAATTCTCTTACCTCTAGAGGTCTTGCTGTTCAAACCATGATGATGCGTATTGTGATATCCAGCACTACATTTTAACTGTTCACTTGATGTCAGGTGAGTTAAATAGATTGCTTATTTTACCTAGCTCTCTTATCTTTTACTCAACATTGGGCTCAAACTGATCCTTGCCTTTTATCCAATATGCAGATACTGCATTTGGATTATATTCTTTACCAATACATGTCGACATTTTAAGTAAATCATTCGGTTAAGAAATGGAACCGACTGGTGTAGGGTTCGTAGCGTTGGTTATTAGCTCTGCTAGAGTGTCATAGATAATGGAGTAGTCTTCTCAACTCAAGATTAGTTTACTCATTGAAGAATCAGAAATATAGTCTTCGTTGATTTTGTACAGGAAATGTGATGACTGTTTGTTGTTTTCCTTTTCATGCACACATCACAATGATGTTAACTTGCATTTGTTACCTTCTGTTTTGGATGTATAGGTTCTATGTAGCAGAAGTTCTCCTTGCTCTAGAGTACCTGCACATGCTTGGAATCATTTATAGAGACCTTAAACCAGAGAACGTTTTGGTTCGAGAAGATGGTCATATAATGCTATCTGACTTTGACCTCTCCTTGAGGTGTGCCACAAGTCCAACTTTGGTTAAATCCTCAAATTCAAGTTTAGAGTCGAAGACTTCATCATACTGTGTCCAGCCTGCTTGTATTGAGCCATCTTGTATCATCCAGCCTCCATGTTTTTCACCGCGTTTCCTAAGCAAGCCCAAGAAAGGAAAGAACACAAAACAGAAAACCGAGATGCACAATCAAGTGAGCCCCCTGCCAGAGCTCCTTGCTGAACCAACAAATGCTCGATCCATGTCTTTCGTGGGAACACATGAGTACCTTGCTCCAGAAATCATTAAAGGCGAGGGACATGGCAGTGCCGTTGATTGGTGGACATTTGGGATCTTTCTCTACGAGCTCTTGTTCGGGCAGACACCTTTTAAAGGAGCAGGCAACAGAGCCACCTTGTTTAATGTTGTTGGCCAGCCCCTGAGATTCCCTTCATCACCTAGTGTTAGCTTTGCTGCAAGGGACTTGATAAGAGGTTTACTTGTGAAAGAGCCACAGCATCGCCTTGCATATAGGCGGGGTGCTACAGAAATAAAACAACACCCTTTCTTTCAAAGCGTGAATTGGGCACTTATCCGATGTGCTAGTCCTCCTGATGTACCAAAGCCGTTCGTGCTACATGATGTCCCCAGTGCACCAGCAACAAAGGTCCCAGGCGCTGATAATTATTTTGAGATTGATTTCTTCTGAGTAAACGTGTTTCCTTAGCAGCTAAGTCCATGCCCGCTTATAGGAAGAACACCGATTTGTTGTTACTTTTTATATGAAAATGTAAAGTGCAATAGTGCATACTCTCCTGAAAAACTAATGCATAGGAATTGGATATTTGAAGGTCAATTTTCTAGTATCTTCTTTATTTGTCTATGTTTATGCTTGCAGCTGTTTGTTGTCCTCTTCTCTGGATTATAAAATCTTAATCTTTGACTATCGCTTTTCACCATCACTCTATCCACAACCACCACCAGCCACCACCTCCACCATCACAACCACCTGTCCACCACTGCGTCAACCATCACAACCACCACTTGTAGTCACTACCACATCAATCCACCTCCACCATTACAACTATCACCACTGCCAACCGGTCAACTACCACCAAAGCTACACAATTTTATTACAATTAACACAACTGGAAGAAAAGCGCACAAATTTCTTGTAATACAACTATACAAAGTATTTTAAACTCATTTCTACTAAACTATAGTATAGTTAATTTTCAGGATTTCAAATTGTCCTCAACGTATACAAGTGAAAATATACTCTCCATTAAGCAGAGTTTTGTGTAAACCTGAACTAGAATTTATCAACTGGTTTTCGGGGAAATTAACAAGAGGGGTTGCTCTGATGGTAAGCAATCCCTACTACCCTCCCCAGACCTCACTAAGTAGGATTATACTAGGTTGTTATTGTTGTTGTTGTTGTTTTCGGGGAAATTAGTCAAATGTATTCGTTTCTATTTCTATCCACACCCACCATTCAGAGTTTGAAACTTTTGTCTGTAGTCCTTCTGATTGACCCTTTACTCTCAATAGCACTAGGCTCCAGTCCGCTAGCATTTTTTACGAGCGAAGAAGTAAAGCGGTCAAGATTAAAATCACAGTTTAATCAAATTTTCTCTATGCTTTATAATTAGCTAATTGTCGGTAAGATTATTTTTCTAGTGTTTAATTTCTTGAATTGTTTAAAATATTTTCTTAAAGAAAGTATTTCGACACAATATGAGTTATCTTATGGGCGGAAGTCATTTTTTTGGGTGCAATATTTCAACTTTTATGAAATATCACTTATTTCAATCAATACCTAAACCTTGTCGTCAACTGTTAACACTTAAAAATAACAGAGTACCTGTATCCCTATATCAATCATCCATATTTTACCACATACATTTATACTTAATTATAAAATGTCAACGATTATCATTCCTCCACGCAAGAAAACTGAAATACAGGTAAACTGTTCATTTTCTCCCCTATGGCCCACTTCCGTCGTATGTCCAAAATTCCAAAATTTCTCCAATTAAGTCCAAAAAGGAACATTGTCCTTTTGAGTTCATCAATAGACCTAAGACCATATCATTAGTCCATTACTTGTCAAACCATTCCTACTATTTAATCCGTGGCTCGTTCTCTCCATATTCCCGTTTTACTTTCTGTACACTCTCCAGCAATCTCTCTCTTTCTCGCTTCTTTCGAAAATGGCCGGAAGGTCGGAGGACATCGTCACTGACGACGTTAATTTCGGGTTCAAACGTTCAGAGATGTACGAACTTAAACTCTCAGGCACTGCTACTGTTTACGATCGTCACGTTTTCCTTTGCTACAGATCACATCAAACTTGGCCTTCTCACGTTGAATCCTCCGACTCCGATCCACTTCCGAAGCTTCTCGCTGCTACTCTTAAAGCTCGTAAGGATGAAATCAAGCTTAAGGTTAGTTATTTTCAACTGATTACTTAAGTCAATGGCGTTATATTGAACTTCATTTCTATTGATTTTAGTTTCTAATTTGAGATTAGCAATCGGTTCTTTTTGGATCTAGTATAGATAATAAATTTAATATTTTTGATCTACTATGGATAACATTAATGAAGTTTTTAAGTTTTTCAATGTTTATATAAAAGGATTAAAGTTATATATACTAACGGTATAAATGATTTTTCACACTATCATGTGTTGTTTAACCTCCTTAGTTACCTTTTTATCAGGTTACCTTAGTTATATATACTAATGATTTTTCACACTAATTAATATTAGTTACCTGTCTCTACCTAGTAGTGACCTAATTGTGTAAATAACTTTTACACTGTCGGTGCACAAAACTTAAACTCTATATAAAATAATGAAAAATCTCATCATATATTGCGAGAACTTTATAGAAATGTTCAAAATTTCATACGAAGTTAATAAGAATTCTAGCTTGTTAGGTTTAAGTTATTAGCCTTTCAAATGTGTGGTGGATAAATTTAGTACACAATATAAGAGTTCTAGTTCGGTCAATTTGAATGCCTTTAATAGTTTTATGATGTTAGCTTAGCAAGTGTGAAATTGAGTTTAATGCATTTTTGGCTCGGTCATTGTTTGTGATAGACTGTTTTGACGATTTGCGAAGTACGCGAAGACATTGGACTATCAGATGGAGATGTTCTGATTTTTCCTGAAATGATCAAATACAGGTAGTTTTTGTACAATCTTCTATGGCTTTTTACTTTTATTTTGTTATTATTTTTATATCATTGTATTAGGCTGCAAAAAATTCGTCCTCATTTGGTATTCTGTGTGTAGCAGTGATGAAATACATAACTAGGCTATCTGGAAACAAGAGAAGAGAAATAAACATGGTGAATTTGACTTTATTCTTTTTTTCTTCTTCACAACCTTATGAAATTGACCAACATTTAAAAATGGTACTTTCTCATATCAGAATTTTTAGGAGTAGTATTTCTCGACTAGTTTCCAAATTTTAATTCAAATATAAATGAATTGATCCAGTTTGATTTTATTAGAAAAAGTTAGTCAAATTGACTCTCTGTTAGCAAAAGGTGATAAAAAAGATTAGGACTAAGGGTGTATTTTTAAATTTTCCTCTTGATTTTGTTGCAAAGGATTTGACCTAGCCATTTTATGCATCTCCAAGCATTATTGTACCTTGAGCTTGAGTTTGTGTCTGGTTCTTTTAATCAAGGAATTTGAAGGAGTCAGATGTTGAAGCTTTTGTTGAGGATGTCCTTGTGAATGGTGAGCCCTGGACTTCTGGACTGCAGGAGACACTAAGTGGTTCTTATGTATTTGTCTGTTCCCACAATAATCGAGATCGAAGGTGTGGTGTCTGTGGACCAATTCTGATTGAGGAATTTAGCAAATTGATTGATTCCAAGGACTTGAAAAACGAAGTTCATGTGACAGCGTGTTCCCATGTTGGTGGCCACAAGTATGCTGGTAATGTGATAATCTTCAGTGCAGATAAAGAAGGGAATATTGCTGGGAATTGGTAAGACCTAGTTTTGTACTTATCGAGGTGCTCTTTTAGTTTCCATTAGTTTCTTGACCACTTCCTTAGTATGTGGCTTTTTTAATGGATCAAAATGGAGAAGCTCCTCGTTAGACTGTCCATTATACATATATATATATATATATATATATATGTGATCTGTTGTCATAATGCAGGTATGGCTATGTTACCCCAAGTGATGTCCCTAGCTTGCTTGACGAGCAGATCAGAGAGGGGAAAGTCATTGAAAGACTTTGGAGGTTTGTATTCGTTGTGCTATGCTTTGTTTCTCGTATGCATGATTTGGGGTTTGCTTTATATATAATATACAAATTCTTCATTTAGTTTTGAGAAAATACATGGTACAAATTCTTCATATAGCTTTGAGAAAATCCCATAGAGGGCTGGTTCCGGATTATCTTTTTACAGTTTCCGTAACAAGCCGAGTCACCATGACTTCTAAGTAAACTTTACCTTAGCCAAGCTCGATTACCTTATTTGCACCATGCCTCCACCAATATTTCGATAATGTAAACGTTAATTTAGCCAAGCTTGATTACTTTATTTGCACCATGCCTCCACCAATATTTTTCTGTCTGTCTACATCACACTCTTGGAGTGAGGCCCTTTCCGGGACCCTGCATGAGTGCGGGATGCTTTGTGCACCAGGCTGTCCTTTATTTCTCCAAAGTCAAGAATAGCTCAATCACTGGCATCATTATTAGATAATGTGCGAGTGATTATAAGGTAATGCTGTATGATTACCTCATTTTCTCATGTTGAATTTTTTTGCAGAAAAGGTAATCACAATATAATTTAGTCAATTTGTTTTTTCATGCTTGACCATGAGCTTTGCTCTTATGAAGCTTTAATGTTTGCATGTTAACTAATAATCTTAATTAAAATTAAGTAAAGAGTGATGGAAAATGATGGATCTTTTGCTCTTGGTATTTGGATATATCTTCTTTTCTCTGTTGCTTTTTTGCTGGGAGCTGGATGCTAATCTCAGCATTCATTTTAGATGGGCATGGATGTGTATGTGAAGGGTTTGAAAGGCTAGATTAATTTTGCTGACTAGTTACGGAATAAAGTGCAAGAGGTAATGCCTTTCCAATTACAGAACAGGGAATTTCTTACATTCTAAACTTCTGAGTTGAGCTCTCTAAGTTTTGGTTGGAGGCAATCTCTTTAGCAGTTGCAAAGTTAAATTTATTTTGCTTTTTTCTCATTTTTTTGTGAATACAGTCTGAAACACTTTATCCTGGTTAACTATAGGGGCCAAATGGGACTGCCTGCTGAGATAACTGATAAGGTGAATGTGCAGAGGGTTCCCAATGGAACCAATGTAGACGAAAAAGGACAAGCCCCTGTAGAAAATGCTAGTCAGGGCTGTTGCCAAGGAACTGCAGGTTTTTCTTGTTGTAGAGATGCGAGTGCGGAGGTGAAAGAGGGAAAGAAGGGGCAGGGAAGACTTTCATGCTGGTCAGGAAAATGGGATCGGCCTGAAGTGTTCTCAGCCATTGGCGTGGTCGGAGCAGTGGCTTTTGTTGCTGTTGCTTATGGATTTTACAAGAGGTCACACTGATATGCTGTCACGAAGAGATTCCAAACATTGTCTTTTTTAGAGAATAATGTTGTAACGCTAAACCCTGACATTTGCTACGTGTTACGTGTGAATTTTTCTGAAGGAAAAGAAGTAAATGCAGAATATATCCGACTATATGGAGATGATGTCCTCTTGTTCTCTTCAAGTGAGCACCCTAAGGGCCTCTTAGTTAGACAGCTCTAACTAGTTACTACAAATACCTGCAAGTTTAGTCTACACTCTACAGAGATGCTTAAAATTCCAGGTCTGGAGGTCTTGCTTCCAGTTTTGGTTAAAGGTGAATAAGGTTTTCGATAGGATATTGGGCTTGTTGGAATTACCTTGTTTATTGTTGTGTTGGTATTTCCTTTGTTGTCTGGAGATGTTGGATGACTTGTTGAAATTTTTTGTGGAAGTTGATTTTTGCTTTTGGACATGAATTTCACTCAACTGCTATTATTTTTCATTTGAAATGCTCCTTAAACAAATATTTCAAATACAGAGTTCAGTATTTATACATTCTGATGGCCAAATCATTAGGTGAAAATACGAAACCTCAATATCTGTGAATATTGAATTATTATTTCGTAGCCAAACCAACAGCTTTGAAGCAACTTGTTGAGAATAGACTAGTAATGGGGCATGTTTACTTACTCCTGTGAAAGAGAATCGTTGTCATCTGGATCCTTTAATGCCCGCTCCCTTAGACCACTTTGACAGGCAAGGAAACCTTTGCAGCCATTCTTCATTAGAGATTACATGCATAGCATTCCACCTATGCATATTCCACTGTATGACACACACCACAGTCCTTTGTAGCATGCCCCCACCCCAACCAATCAGGTGGCTTCTGATTAAAAATACAAGAACACTCGAGAGTAGTAGATTCACAGTATTTGAATCTCTAGATGAAAATAAAAAATTTAGCCTGAATAAGGTAACTTCTTTTTCTATGGACTACTGGTTGTTCATTTTCTTCATTTCTGTCCTTTGAGAAGATTGGAAAACATTATAGAGAGGGTGTTCTGACTTACCTTAAGGGCAGCCCGGTTTACAAAGCATCTCGCATAACGGCCGCACCCCAAGTAGATAACCTACCCTATGGCAAGCATTAGTGTCTGCTTCCACGGTTCGAAACCATGATCTATAGGTCACATGGGACAACTTTACTATTACCCCCCTATATTTGGTGTTCCGACTTACTAAATATGGAAAATTACTCATTCCTATTTCCTTTTACTTTTTCTCCTCCTGTTTTCCTCCTTTCACCCCAACCAAATATTTTTGAGCTAAAAAGAAAAAAGAAATGAAAAATATTGAGGTGAAAAGATCGGAAATGGACTTTCTTTTGTCAAATTGTAGTGTATGATAAATGATGCCCTGACTAATAAAATAATCTAAATGCAAATTTATGTACAGATATATGATAAAATAATCATACAACATTGGTCATGTACCCCTTCCAAAACTCAGAAAACAAATGAAATTTACTGCAACTATCAGCACAACTCGAACATCTAGCACATGAACTGTCTATGTCCTAAGTTTTGAAATCATTTGCTCCAAGAATGATACAGACATGCCTGATCTCTCCCCAACTCCTTGCTCAATTTGTCTCATAACATGTTCCAATAGCAGAATATTCTTTGGCTGTTTATTCTTCGGGCTGCAATGCGAACGGTCTTTCAAAAGCAAAAGCAGTCTTTTAGCATTGTCTCTGGCTCTCTTTGTCCCATCCACACTCAACTGAAGCCGTAGCTCCTTCCCTCAATATCATCCCTCTGTATCTCTCTCTGCAGCTCTCACATATTAGGAGTAAAATTGCCACTGCATCTTCTTTACATTGTCTTGAACCTGTTGAGACGTAATAATATTAAAATTAAAAGTGTACTCTTTTTAACAGCTTAAGCTTTTAGACGACATAGTCATTTATGATTCAACATGATATAGTCACACGACCCAACATGGTACCACAGCATGCAAAGGGTCCTAGATTCAAATGTGTTTTACCCATGAAACGAATCAGATGACCGTGTGTTGATACATAATACAATTAACGGAGCAATTAATAGTGTGAAACTTTTATGTGAGATTGTCATGAAATTAACCTTCCTCCATGGCCTCCACCAAACACTGAATTGCTCCACCTGTTGCTGCAGCTTCCTCTAGTCCAATTCTTGAAGAAGAAACAATATTCTCTAGCAATACCATGGCTTTCTCCAGAATCACTTCTCCTGCTGTTTTCGTTTCCGACGCCAGGCTATTTAATCCAAGCAGGATAGCTACCCCACCAGATGAAACAATAAAAGGGATGAGCTGATGGCAAGTTGAAAGATTGTGAAGTATTGACAAGATGTCCAAATTAGCCTGCATGCTCATGCTGTTGTAGGCTTGCGAATTTAATAATTCAAGTAGAAGTGGAACAGTTCCAGATGCAGCAATTGCCAACTTGTTTGAAGCACAAGAAGAGAGGGTCAAGATAGCTGCCACTCCTAACTCAACTAACAACTTGTTTTCGCATTGAAGCACATCTATTAACACTGGTATAGCCCCTGAATTTACTATGACTATCTTGTTCCTGCAACAAGCAATAAGAATATTCACAGTTTTAGTACTGAAAATCACACAGGTATAGATACACTTGTGTTCCTTAAAAGATGATCGAAAACAATTTTTTTTTCTTTTTTCCGTATGTTTGATACAACAAAAGTCATTTTCCATAAGAAATGTTTTCATGCATTTTTCTCGAAAAAACTTCCATCGACCATCGTACCAAACACGTTCCTGAATGAAGTATGTGCATGCTAGCCTTTCACTGCGAAAGGCTATACTAAGCAGAGCAAATAGTGCAGCTTCAATGGCTTCATAGTCACTAGTACTCAGCATTAAAATCAATGGAGGAACAATGCCTTTTTCGACGATCTTGTGCCTTTGCTTGCTGGAAAATTGACCAATTTGTCTTGCACCAAAGAGCTGTGCTTGTCTATCACCAAAGAGGAGAGCTTCCACCACCATTTCTTCCATGGCTTGGAAACTCCCTCTGTCTTTAGTCACACTTGTTTGTTTATGAGTATTTTTGTTTCTTTATGTATATAATATAAGGATATATGTGGTTGCTTCAAGAGTATGTAATGTGTGTGCCTTTTCAAGATTCTCCTTTTAATCTATAGTTCTTGATTTGAAGCAACTGATCCATTCCCTTTTCAGCTCTTTCTTTATTTAAACAACAACAAACAACAACAACCACAAAACAAAGTGGGGTCTGGGGAGGGTAATATATAGACGGGCCTTACCCCTACCCGAAAGGGCAGAGAGGCTGACCCATTCTTTTTTGTACTCATACAATACACGATCAATATTAAAAAATATTAATTAAATTAAGTTATGATTATGTTTGTTTGATTTTATTAGAGAAATCCAACGGCTCAATTATATAAAAATATAACAAGAATTTATTGTACAAAAGGTTTTATCAAAATCCTAGATAATAAATTAGCTATTCATAATAGTCGACCATCGGCTCAGTGAAGGAAAGGAAAAACAAAAACACAAACAAAAGAGCATTAGTAAGTCCAACAGAAATAGCGTAAATAATTATCTAAACATAAGAGTCATAAATAAAAATGCATGCAATAATATCATACAGTATATTATTTACGCTAAGGTGGAAATACCTTGGCTTGAATCTTTAACTTCCCTCTGATGCAAGGAACTGTCGTCAGCTTTATCGGCTAGCTAACTTAATATCAAGAGATACCCGTCAATATACTAAAAATGTGTAAAATGTAGGGGTATCTTTGATGTGTGATGACTTCAAAATTTATCCTATTCTAGAATGAGCTTGAAGCCTTACCGAAAATAAGGCTGTATGCTGTTCCGGGCCTGACGGGCCGGGCTTCACGGTCCCGGGCTTGGTATGCCGGGCCTGGCGGTCCTCACGGTAGAGACCGGCCCATTACGGGCCTAAGCACACTGCGGTCCTGGGCCTGGTGGGCCGGACGGGCCTAATGGGCCTGACGGTTTTTTTTTTATTTTTATTTTTTAAGTCAGTATCTTGTATAGTAGTCATTAGTATAGTGTAGAATATATTTTATACGGTGTATTAAGTTATTAGTATAGTATATATTGTGTTGTAGTAATTAGTATATATTGTATGTTATGTATATAATGTGTTGTAGTAATTAGTATATATTGTATATTATGTATATAGTGTGTTGTAGTAAGTAGCATATATTGTATGTTATGTATATATATAATATATGTTATGTATATAATGTGTTGTAGTAATTAGTATATATTGTATATTATGTATATAGTGTGTTGTAGTAAGTAGCATATATTGTATGTTATGTATATATGGATATATGTTATGTATATAATGTGTTGTAGTAATTAGTATATATTGTATATTATGTATATAGTGTGTTGTAGTAAGTAGTATATATTGTATATTATGTATATAGTGTGTTGTATATTATGTATATATTGTGTTGTAATAATTAGTATATATTGTATATAATGTATATATTGTGTTGTTGTAATTAGTATATTGTGTTGTATGTTATATATTGTATGTTTATAAATATTCAAGGATTGGTATCGAAGTAAAGACAAAGAAATTTTGAGAAAAAAGATATTCAAGGATACGATAAAGAGCATATTTATTGACCAAAATGGCATATCTTTCTTAGTCTTCCTTCCCCCAATGGAATGAGCACAACAAAGTACTAATACCACTATTAAAAAAACTAAAAGAAGACGTGCCAATGTACAAGTTACATCATAATTTACGTTGTATTTCTAACAAATCTCATAAATCCGTCAAGGTTGGGAGGAGGTTGTGTTGGCGGTGGTGGAAATGAAGCTTGTTCATCACCACTTCCGGGTGAAGCCGATTCCTCAGCAAGTTCTGCTATCATTTCTTCATATGCCTCATCTATTGCCGGCTGTGATTCTACTATGCCAAAGTTTCTTCTTTCTGCGCGGATCCAATCTCTAAAAAGCACTGATTTTTTCAAGCTCTCCCGCATCGACGCTCTGTGATCACTGATTTGTAGTCTTGCTTGACTGAAAGTGCTCTCCGATGCACAGTTGAAGCTTGAATTGACAAAACATCCCGAGCCATCCTTGCAAGAACGGGAAAATGCTCTTCCCTTGACTTCCACCATTCCAAAAGGTCGAAAGAGCCGTCTGGATTCTCCTTTTCTAGTCCCTGTGACAAGTAAACTTGAAGCTCATTTAGATGGGAAATTTCATCAAAATTATCACCTTGAGAACCCCGGAACTCCATCCACGATTTAAGAGCTGTTAAGCCAGCAGCTCTTTTAGACGATTGTGATGTAGACGAAGTAGGGGTTGGAATATTTGGCCTAGCATGCTCTAACGCCTGTTTATAAGCATTATAAACAGTTTGAGCATTAATTTTAATTGATGCTTTCGCATCAGCAAGTGTAGCAATTTCGTCTTCTGAAAGATCTAAAGCTTTATAAATATTAGAATACCAAAAGTGAGGACCTCCTAATTTCATTGTTGGATTTAACATAGCAGCTACACCAAAAATAGGAGGGATTGAAAAAAAATATTTTTTAAACTTTTGTTTCATTTCATTTATTGCAAGTTCATAAATATCCCCACCCTCGCTAAATTCAACAAACAAATTAGCTAGTGCGGCAATATAAACTAAACAGTTAGAAATAGTCCGATAATATTGTCCAGAAAAAGCATTTGTAGCCACTTGAAAATGTTCTAAAAAATCTAAAAGAATTTTAACACTAGTCCAATCTTGGGTAGTTAGCATTTCATCATCATCCTCACCACCTACCCGAGAATTAAACGTAGCATTAATTGGGTTTCTATATTCATACGCTACTACTAAACTTTCGTACATGTAATTTCACCTAGTCGGACAAGGTTTAGGAACCTTTCTTTCTCTAAGGCCATATTCGTCACATTTTTTAAAATACTCTCTAAGTCTCGTTCTTCGGTTTGAATAAAATAGCCAATTAAGAGCCATTCTCACCTTTTCAATTTCTATGTTTAATATTCACATACCATCACCAACAATTAAATGATAAATATGAAAAATACATCTAACATGGAAAATATTACTAAATGCAGGATTAAGGGTTTGTGTTAGCATGCCTATTGCACTAGTGTTACTAGAAGCATTATCAATAGAAATTGCCATTATTTTATCACTAAAGCAAAAATATCTACATATATCTGAAATAGTGTTAGTTATAAACCTACCCGCGTGCCGTGAATTAATTATTCTATATGCAATTATGCATTTTTGCATTGTCCAGTCTTCATCTATTCAATGACTTGTTACAGTTAGATAATCACAGTCATTATTACTTCTACCAATATCAATTGTAATAGAAATACGATTAGGTGTATGAGTAAATAAATAGCGCAAATATTGTTCATATTCATGCTTGAATTTATAAATATCGGCCTTAATTGTTGCGCGAGGCCAACCTTTATAAGTAGGATTAAAGACTCTTCTAATATAATGAATCCAATTAGGATTAGAAGCAAAAGTATAAGGCAAGCACATAACAGTAATCATTTTGCTAATTCTTCACGATCCTTATTTGGATCGTAATATAAAATACCTCCGCTAACAGTGTTAATTCCTGGTTGAACTAGATTTGAACCAGTACTAGAGTTAACTTGAGAATCTACACTTGCCCCCCCCCCCCTCTTGTTGCGCTTGCATTTGGAAAAATCTAGCCCTATCTCTAGGGTGTAATTTTATATGCATAATCAAATTACCCGTGCCGCTACGGTCTCCAGTACACCTATGAACAAGTAATTTTCCACAAGTTTTACACTTAGCCTTGTCGTGCTCTCTTACTTGAGTTAAAAAATGCCAAACTAATGATGTTTCTTGACGTTTAGCAGGTTGTCTACTAAAAGTGGGAGTTTGTACACGTGGGTGTGCCGGTTCATTACCTAAGTTATGAGCAGGACTAGTAGGTGTATCATCTAAATTTGGTGCTTGGGTTTCATCATCATCATCATCATCCTCATTTTCCTCTAAGATAGGTTCATTAGGATAAAGAGCATTCATAATATCATCATCTAATCTATCAGCTACTGCAACATCATGTAGAAATTCACTATCGGTAAATTGAAAACAAGGGTGATCACTATCAAGCAATACGGGAGGTGGATTAGGACGTCTAGGTTGGATACTACTTTCAACTTGCTTATCTTTTTTAGGCCGGGGAGCCGGGGGAAGGGTAGTATTATGGCCACTACTTTCACCTTTTACCTTTTCCTTTACCGAACATTTTTTTTCAAAGAAAATGTCATACTAATTAGAATTATGCAAACTAAAAAAACACAAAAATATATTATTAGCACGTAAGAGTTGAAACGAGTTTACCGGATTGCCGAACAACTTCTTGAAAATTGAAAATCGTTCAACTTGAACACTTGAAAACTTCAATTCAACTTCACAATTTTTCACGACTTTTCAACAATAAATTAAGCACTTGTATTAGAAATACTGAAAGAGAGCTTGAGAGAGATTGAGAGATATTGATGAATTGGTAAATAAAAATGAAAGAATGAGGGGGTATTTATAGTTGAGAAATGGGAAAAAGTGTAATTATATAAAGTTTGGGGGCCAAATGGCTATTTTTCAAACTTCCTAACCGCTACTTTTTGCAAAGAGCCGTTACTGAATTTTCAAATTTTTTTTTTTTTTAAAAATAGCAGTTGGGCCCGCCAGCCGGTCCCGGGCCTGGCGATCCCGGGCCTAACGGTTCAACGTGTGAGACCGGCCCGTCACGGTCTTTTGGGAACGGTAGGACCGGACCGTCAGGATCGGCTTAGCAGGACCGGTAGGCCCTCCAAGACTGCGGTCCCTATCCGGTCCCGGGCCTGAACCGGAATAAAATACAGCCTTAACCGAAAAATCAAAGGAAAGCAGGCGTTGTACATTCTGTTTTTGACGAAATAGCTGCGCTATTCCTTTTGCCGCTATACGGCATCCGCCGTATCTTTACCGAAATCAATGCTTGCCACTGATCTTCTAGCTTTCCCTTAATCTCTTTGCTTTGTAGTAGCTTTTTGACTAATACACCATTTGGGAGGATATAACAAAGGATTAAAATTCATAAAGTATTCATTTTCACTTAATATAAAAGCAGTTAAAGGATGCAATACAAGTAATCATCACTTATCAACAATAATATATATGACACCAATGTTGTACTAATTAGCCTAAGAAAAATAAATACCAAACTTGCAAATGAAGGAACATGTTGCTCACTAAAATCTAAATATATAAAGTGTCTGCCATTTAACATTTTCAGCGTTTTGATAATACGATAAGACAGAATCTCAAAAATCACTAACCACCATTTCACAATTTACTCTTAAAATATCGGATTAAGATGATTTCTTCGCTGGTTGTGCACATTTCGTCGTTGTAAATGTGTGTTGTTTGAGTTACCAAGGTGTGTGTATATATATAGAAATGGATAAACATCTAGTCCTGTTATATGAGTGAAAACTACATAAAAGTTTCATATACGAGGAACTGAAACCAAATCTTGCAACATTAGAAACTTGTCCTTTTCTAGACCTTACCTGAATGCAAAATACATTGTACACCCTATTAATTTTTTTTATTAAATTAAAACTTAATTTAATAAATTAGTAGGCCAGCCTGTGGAGCCCACAACCCATATAAGATTGGACTGATCATTTTAAGGTCCATTAAAATGGTGGGCCGCCCCAGGCTCAGACCATTACAGGTCCGTGTAGGCCGGCCCATAGAGAACTCTAGCCACAATCCAAAAGACAGTTGGACTAAATATCTAAATCTTGAAAACATTGCTAGCGGAGGCCTTAATCATCACTACTACATTTCTTAGCAATCATATAGATATGGTAAGAGTCTGAGTGATATTTATCACTGAAGCAAATATAATAGGGATTTTTATATATACATTTCATATAACAAACCTTATAGCCATTCATGTTTAAGGTTTGCGTTTATTACATTTAAATATACCACCTTTCAATTTATGTACCAAAATTTATATTTAAGGTATAAGGATCAACTTATTAATTATAGGCTTGATTTGTGAAACAAAATCTTTTCATATTTTTTGAAAAATTTCAGAAATCTTCCCTCACGTTTTGCCAATATTATAATTTATGGTACCTCCCCTATTCTAATTTCTTTGTAACAGCTATGTCATTATATTTATGATTAATAGAAAAAAATAGCATGTCTGGACTGATTTGCCCTCCCTAACATTATGCTCTTTTGATTTATCAATATCTTCTTTAAGTAAGTAAATTCCTACAAAAACGTGAAGGAATTTCATCTGTCATTTTAACAAAATAGTGTTCTCTGATTTCTCTGGTTTAATTCCATCCTCCATTGTCGAAGGTTGCCATTGTTTCAGATCGAGAGTTTCATCCGCCATATTTTCAGTCTTACGGTTGCATCAAAGCCCCAAACCCTCTACAAAATCATTTTCTCTCTCTCACTGCTTCAATTTCATCCGTCATTTCCGAACCCTCTTCAAAGTTTTCTCAAGTAAACACAGTTTCAGTCACTAAAATCGTATCCTCTTCAAATAAATTATTTGTGTACAATGACTACAATTACCTACATTTGCAAATAACTACACAAACTGCACTACATATAACTACAATTGCATAACTACAAATTGTTGGAAGTCCAATGCTACAAACTACTGTTGCATTACATTTGCGTTGTTGTGTTTTCGGATAAAACCTCTTATCTTGAACAATGAAGAATCATGAATTGACGTTGTATAGAAATGCCATTTGCAGTTTTCAGCTACTCATATCATCCAGTTGATACAAAAATATACATTATTCAGACATATTTATTAAATACTACAATTAACTACAACTGATTACAATTAACTACAAAGTTCATATAACTACAAAATTTGTAATTAATTGCTTAGCTTCATGAATAGGAACTACAAAGTTTTGTCTTTATCTATTATGTTTAGAACACATTTAGAAATCACTTACAGTACATTTAGAAATCACTTACAGTACATTATAACCTTAACTACATATACCTACATTTTAAAAACACACTGGAAACACTGCATATAACCTTAACTACATTTACCTACATTTGACTACATTTTAAAAACACACTGGAAACACTGCATATAACCTTAACTACATTTACCCACATTTGACTACATTTTAAAAACACACTGGAAGCACTGCATATAACCTTAACTACATTTACCCACATTTGACTACATTTTAAAAACACACTGGAAACACTGCATATAACCTTAACTACATTTACCTACATTTGATTACATTTTAAAACACACTGGAAATACTGCATATAACCTTAACTACATTTACCCACATTTGACTACATTTTAAAAACACACTGGAAACACTGGATACGAACCTAAGTTTTTATTCTCTTTTTTTGTTTCCATATATACACGAACGCCCATATCGTTCCTAATCTGCAACGGAGGACAATTATCATTCACAATGTATTTTATTTCTATAATTTTATCCGATGTATCAATCGATAATTGTTCTGCTATTGTAGACTGGAGAATTCCGTAGCTTGCATTATCATAAACCAAAATGGCATCAACTTCAATATCTCGGAATCTGCCATAGTTATCCCAATAACCATTACATTTAAGCATTATCGGAATTTTTGACATTGTAGAATCTCCGTACTGATTGACTATCACGGTGTCAATTATAATTTTTAGTATTTGATGTAGAAAAATGAAAGTTTTTCGAAACTGGCAATCACGGAAGAACTACAATATATGAGATTTTCGGACCTTTATCACTGAATAACTACAAAATCTAATTTTCAATGGAGGAATGAGAGTATGATTTCGGTTCAGTTTAGAGGAGAGATTCGATTAGGAGCATTTAAGATTTTACCTTAACTGATTTAGCATTTATTTGGTACAAAATCAAAGATTAATTAGGTGCCATAAATACAGGCGTTATTTTAGGCTACAAAATTTAACATAGATTTGAGCCTTAATAAATGGCGTTAGTTTAGGGTGCAACATCAGCAAGATTTCGTTTGGTACATATTTTGTAACAAAAACATGGGATATGAGGGTAATAACCAAACAAGGCACAATAATGGTAATGAGGTTTGTTATATGGGATGTATATGTAAAAATCCCAATATAATATTGTAAGATGACATTCCGTCGGTCACTTATTCTTTATTCTTCGGCCTGTCGAACTCATTGATTCGGATCATTAATCTTCTTTTGTTTGAGGTTTCTACATTGTAGGTCACTTATTTCAGTTTCGGACTCTTTTAAGGGAATCGAAACTGGAATAGTGTCATTTTTGGCACAAAATACATTTTTATTATTAAAAAAGAAGAAGAAGTTATATTTATACATATACTTTAATGAAAAGTTAGCCGTTAAAGTTAAACGTAATATTATATTATGTTTAATAAAAAAAATAATTATTTTAGGAAAACGCGTTACTATAATGCGTTTTTCTTAAATGCAGTGTTGTGCTGTGTTTCCTATAAAATTTGGGCCGACGCGGGACTGGAGAGAATATTTGTTTTTAGTATAATACACTTAAACGTATTATTATCTTGTGTTTTACACTAATTTTTGGGCCCACCAATAAGTGTTCTGCGATAACTGACATAACAATAATTCAAATATATAACTACTCAATTAAACTGTGATGCTTATGACTTATTCTCTCTCTTCCGACTCTCCTCTCGGCGCACGCTAGTAAACGTACGCCGAGCTGGTTTTCATGGCGAGAGGAAGAGGACGCGGCAGGGGTCGACCTCGGAAACTGGCGATTACAACCATAGATCGCATCATTTCAACGATAAACCACACATCCAGTGTTCCCATTGAAGATGAGCCAGTTCCTGTTACTGTTCCATTGAATACTGTTCCATTGAATACTGTTCCATTGATGCAATCGGAGGAGGTCTCTGAACAAGATGAAGTTCCGGTGCTTCCTAAACCCCAGATGGTACAAGGAAATGGAGCAACCGACCACATGCAGAACCCAGCTCAACCATCAGTGACAGAACCAGAGGAGACGACTACTGAAGTAACCAAAGGGTGGGCAAATCTCTTTTAGAAGAATAGATTTGCTTCAAATGGTATGGCATTGGAGTATATCCCACCAACTCTGATTGAAGGCAAACCTGTAGGTCATCTGCTTAAAGAGGAAGTGGAGGAGGAAGAACATAAATGGAAATGTGCCTTAGTGATTTTTGTGTTAGGGAATGGACCAGGGTACAATGCAATGAAACGGTTCATAACCTTCATTGGTCCCATGTTCCAGAACCAGATCTATACTATCATGAGGAGGGCTACTATGTAGCCAAATTTCGAACCGTGGAAGATGCCAAAGAAGTTATCTGTGCTGGTCCATACTCCATTGCTAATAGACCTATGGTATTGAAACAATGGACTGCTGATTTTGATTTCAATGCTGCTTTCCGTACTGACATTCCTCTGTGGGTGAAGTTTCCTAAACTCCCTATGTCATGCTGAGGAATCATGTCTTTGAGTAGGATAGCCAGTGTCCTTGGGAAGCCTATTTTTGCTGATGAATGTACTACTAAGCAGACTAGAATTTCCTATGCACGCATGCTTATTGAGGTTAATGTTTCTAAAGAATTGCCAAGTGAGATTGAGCTAATAGATCCAAATGGTAAGAGATTTGTGCAGGAAGTGGCATATGATTGGAAACCAACATACTGTGAGAAGTGCCTTATGGTTGGACATAACTGTCTGGCTATTCCCAAACCTTCTCAACCTACTCAAATGCAAAAGCCTAGAGTAGTTCAGGAATGGAGAGCTAAACAGCCAAACCAGAATGGTATGCAGCATCAGGAGACTCCCAAACAACAACTAGGACCAAAGCAGAATGTACTACCTCCTAAGGATGTTGATCCTTTAGGAAGTACAGATGTGAGCAAACAGAAAGATAAAGGCAAACAGGTGCAATCTCCAGTTTTCAACCTTGCAAACTTTCCCCCCTTATCTCCTGTTGTGATGAGTAACAGATTCCAAGTAATGTCAGCTAGTAGACCAGGAAATCCCCCAGATGAAGGGGGTCCTAGTCATACCTAATGAAGTTTTTATTTTGGAACATTAGAGGTGTAAACAAGAGATATAAGCAGAAGGAGGCTAAGGAATACTTTAGACAGAATAAACTTAACCTTGTTGGTCTGGTAGAGACAAAGGTAAAGGAGATCAATGCAGGGAGAATAGCTAATCTGTTGGTTCCAGGTTGGAATATGCTATCTAATTATAGGGACTCACCAAGGGGTAGAATCTGGATTTTATTAGATACTCAGAAGATTAGAATCACTGGTATACAGGAGGAGGCTCAATTCCTTCACTATAGTGTTAACACTTCTGCAGATGAGTTGGTTTGACTCCTCACTGTGGTGTATGGTTTCAATGGCTTGGATCAAAGAACAACAATGTGGCATCAACTACAGACTCTTGATGCTGGTATTACTGATCCTTGGCTGGTAGCAGGTGATTTCAATACTGTGATGTCTATCAATGATAGGCAATCATGTAACCAAGTTAAACAAGCCGAAATTCTAGATTTCACTCAATGTATTCAACTGGCTGAATTATCAGAACTTCCTTGGAAAGGGGAATTCTTCATATGGACCAACAAACAAACTGGCAATGATAGAGTTTGTAGCAGATCTGACAGAATATTTGGTAATTATGACTGGATGGTTAAAGTGAGTCATGTACAAACTGTATATGTCCCCCTCTAATATCTGATCATAATCCAATGGTGCTTACTATGACTGAAGATATTATGATCAGGAAGGCCCTTTTTAGATTCTACAATGCATGGGCTAATCACAAGGACTTCCAGCAAATTATCAAGGAGAATTGGAGAAATACTACTCAAGGTACTGTCACGGAGGTGTGGAATAATCTCAAGGCACTGAAACCTGTTCTAAAATCTCTAAATGTCAGAGATTTTAAGAACATTACACAGAAAATTGAGTCCAGCAGGGAGGAGTTGAAGGACATTCAGAACCAGATGAGGCTGAACTACACTGATGATTTGCAGACTAAAGAAAAGGAACTGGTCTTGAAGTTGGAAAAATGGTCAATGATAGAAGAGAGTATTCTACAACAGAAGTCCAGAGCCAGATGGATTCAATTGGGAGACTCTAATAACAAGTATTTTAATGCTGTATTGAAAGAAATGAATCAGTACAAAAGCATAACATAATTGACTACAACAGGGGGAACCAGACTTACCAATCTAGATGACATTAGAGATAAGATCAAGAATTTCTATAAGTCTTTGATGGGAACATCAGCTGCCTCACTTCCAGCAATTAACAGGTTGTATATGAGTAATGGTCCAAAGCTCACACATATCCAGAAGCAACAGTTAGCTGCTGATATCACTACTGATGAGATTCTGGATAGTCTCAAAGCCATAGGGGATGACAAAGCACCGAGTATTGATGGATATAATGCTGCTTTCTTCAAGCAGACCTGGAGTATCACTGGCAATCATATCATCAGGGCAGTTATGAATTTCTTCCAGTCCAGTAGAATGTATAAACCAGTTAATTGTGCCTCCCTCACCTTGATACCTAAAGTTGCTAACCCAGAATCAGTCAAGGATTTTCGACCAATAGCTTGCTGCTCAGTCTTATATAAAATAGTCTCTAAGATATTGGCCAACAGATTACAGAAATGCATGGCTAATATCATCTGTGATGCTCAGGCAAGATTTATCCCAGGCAGGAGGATTGCTGATAATGTTATTTTAGCCCATGAACTGATTAAACATTATGCAAGAGCCTATGTATCTCCTAGATGCATGATTAAATAGACTTACAGAAGGCATATGATTCTGTGGAATGGATCTTCTTACAGCAGGTAATGGAAGCGTTAGATTTACCAGGCAGATTTATGAAGTGGATTATGGAATGTGTCCAAACAGTTAGCTATACAGTGATGGTGAATGGGGAAACTACAGAACCCTTCCAAGCAGCTAAAGGCTTGAGGCAGGGTGATCCAATTTCCCCCTTTCTATTTGCCATAGTGATGGAATATCTCAGTAGAGCCCTTGTTGAATTGAAGAAGGATACAGAGTTCCTATTTCATCCTGGCTGTAAAAAACTAGGCATTTCCCATCTTAGCTTTGCAGATGACCTTTTGCTGTTTGTCAAAGGAGAGCATCAGTCTGTAGCAGCCATGTTTAAGTACTTCTCTCACTTCACTGAAGCCTCTGGGAAGAAAGCTAATCTAAGTATGAGTTCTGTCTATTTTGGTGGTGTTCCTACTGATATACAACATAAAATTGTAGATCATCTTGGCTATGTATATGGAGAGTTACCTTTCAAATACTTGGGAGTTCCTTTATCTACAAAAAAAATGTCTTTGGTGCAATGGCAGCCATTGGTGGATAAGGTAACTGCCAGGATCACATCCTGGACTGCCAGAAAATTGTCTTATGCAGGTAGAGTACAATTGGTTCAATCAGTCATATTTTGTATACAAGCCTACTGGGCTCAAATCTTCCTTATTCCTTCAAAAATCCTAAAGATGCTAAAAGCAGTATGTAGGTCTTTTGTCTGGACAGGTTCAGCCAGTATATCAAAGAAAGCATATATAGCTTAGGATAAGTTATGTTTGCCTAAATCAGCTGGAGGCTTAAATGTTATGAACCTGCTATTATGGAACAGAGATGCAATTACCAAACTTGGATGGGATTTGGCTCAAAAGAAGGATGCTCTATGGGTTAGATGGATTCATTCAGTCTACATAAAATAGCAGCAACTACATTCCATAGTTATTCCTAACCAAGCCAGTTGGATGGTCAGGAAGATTACTGAAGCTACTGTTACATTGCAACAATCTCAGTTGATGAACCAATCAGTGTGTTCTATAAAGAACTTGTATCTGCAACAGATTGGACAATTTCCTAGAGTTTTGTGGAAGAATTTAACCATCCAAAACTATGCCAGACCCAAGGCAGTCTTCAACCTTTGGCTGGTATTACAAGATAGATTACCTACTAAGGACAGGTTGGGACAATGGAACCTAACTGTGGACAACACCTGTTCCTTATGCCAACAAGGAATGGAGACCAGAGATCACCTCTTGTTCTCTTGTCCCTTTGCCACCCTACTAAGGCATCAAACAATGCTATGGATTGGAGTATCTCAGCCTAATTATCAGAACTGGGAGCAGTATATTCATTGGATCATTGCGAAAGCTAAAGGAAAAACTAGTCGAGCTCACACTGTCAAAATGATCATAGCAGAAATGTTCTATACCATTTGGTTAGAGAGAAATTCAAGGTTGTTTAAGAATGTATCTTGTTCTAGTGGTCAACTACTAAGAAATATGCATATGTCTGTCATGTTAGGAGTCCCCTTAAAGTTAGCCTACAGCTTCAGCATTCTCTACTGTAATTAGAAATATAGGATAGATGTTAGCTAGTTTATCTCTGTGTGTTTAGCTGAACTATGGTTTTGTAAAGGAATATCTTTGGTGATTAATAAAAAAATTTAATTACCAAAAAAATAAATAATTCAAATACATGAAACGTGGTATTATACTATGTTTTACCTAAAAAAAATTCTGCATCCCAAGCTCGGACTTACCTAATTTAAAGGCGTTTGAATTTTATGAAAAACCATTCAAAACTTTTCTTCAAACTTCCGTTCATACTTCTCTCTTCTTCTTATCAATCATGTTTTTATAATATTTGAAGAGCCAAAAATAAGGGTTTCGTTATATTGAGAGGGTGAGGTTGTGGTAGAGAATAAATATGTGAGGTATAGCTCACCTCCACAATGTCATGTTAAATTGCCGCTTACAATAGAGTACGATAAATTAGTATCGTTGTTACGTAAAAAAATGAGTGTAAGGAAATGTTCGATTAACCTTAAAGTAACCGATAGATTTTTGTATTCAGTGACTCCAATGGGGTTTGCTAATTATTCTGAGTTTAACATCGAAGAAGATGAAATTATTAGAGATTTTTTGCGGATTCTGGATGAATAAATAGAATTTATTGTAATAAAGTTATTGAAAATGTACGTCAAGGTTGAAGACGTTCCCAAATAATGAGGGCGTGCATAGTAGGGATAACCTCCAGTCATCTGTTGGTTATTCTGAAGCAATTTTTGCTGGACAGATTGCTGATAAAAGAGCTTGCCTTGATTTAAACTTGTCACCACCGGCGAATGAGCAGCCACAAAATACTTTTCGACTTTATATAATCCACAAGACGACTGGTAAAATTTCAATTTTTCTACGCTTTAGTGATGTTTATTTTATGTTTTAATTGAATTTGTATTAATACTCATATTTTTCATAGGGGGTACCGTCCGGATATGAATTTTACAAGTTATGACTCCACCCCTAATTGGAATATGCGTAGCTCTGGCGTATTGGACAACGGCGGTCCATCCAGGAGTTTTCACTAACAAGAAAATATCCATTATGAAACGTCAAAACAGTACGACTTGTAAGTAAGGTGATATATCTATATGTAAAGTATTTATCTAGTTGGGTAGCTTATTATTTTATTCTTTTTGCGCAGTGAAAACGAGCAACTTGATTCTCCTGACCTCACACAATTGCCTATAGACGACGTATTGACTCGTGATTTAGAAGATACGAAGAGTTAGGAAGATAAAAATGATTATAACAACAATGCAGATGAGTCTGGAGATGACACACCCTTACCCGATGAGGTTGATGACGAGGAGGAAGTGGATGCCGAACCTGAGCTGACGAAGGAGAATGCTCCTCCACCTCCCGCTAGATCAAGAGTGTACGAGTTGCATGTGCCATTTCATGAGCAGAATATTCCCTACCTTCATAATTTTCCAAGTATGCCGGACGTAGATGCTCTCATAAGGGATGATGCCGAAATTCAAGTAGCTATGTGGGATGAGTCTAGACCAGCGATGCTGGTAAATGGCATGTATTTCCTTGATAAAAGCTTGCCTAATTAGTGTTGTAAATATCTACAGTGTAAGAAAGTGCCGTGAAATAACGGTAAGGGAGTCAACTGCGGAGGTATACACGGTCGTATGCCGTAGAGACTTTATGAGTTGTCCTTGGATGTTGCGTGCCAGCAAGAAGAAATCAGGTTTGTGAAAAATGGGTAAATTTATTAGCACCCACAGATGTGAAATGGACACATTCATTGAGAATCACTTCAACCCGGATGTGAACTTTGTTGGAAACTACGCTTTACGCTAGAGGGGGGGGGGGGTGAATAGCGTATTAATAGAATTTAGCGTTTTCTTGCGGAATTTAAACTTTGCAGGGAGTAAAATAAATGCAGAAAAATAAACTTACACAAAGATGTATACTGGTTGGCCACCAACGTGGTTAGTCCAGTCCCCGAGAGACTCTCTCGAGATTTTTCACTATCTTGTTAAGATTAAGGGTGCTCAACAAACCGTTACACACTTGAGGACACAAGCCTCAAACAGTTGCTCGGAGATCGCAATCTCAAAGACTTCACCCAAGGAAACGCAAGTTCCTTGAAACAAGAGAATCGCAATTCTCTTACAAGTATATCAAATACTTGGACACTCACTTAACTAAAGTACTCCTTATTGAGTAGATATGAGTAAAAGAATATGTTCAAGATCACAACAACTTTAAGCAATAATATGGCTCTCAAAAGCTTTATGAATTGAGTAGAAAATGAAGAACAATTGAATGAAAGCTTATAGCAATGTAATGATCAGTTTGTGTATGTTGTTGTGTTTAAAACACTGAAATGAAGCAGTATTTATAGTTGAAAAAGTTGGTTCAATCGTTGTCTAATTGCCAATTAAGAGTTGCTGAAATTACTCAGTGATAATCGATTATTAAGACCAAACAATCGATTATCTGCCAGTCAGTTTAAAAATCAATCCCAGATTTAACGCTTCACAATCGATTATACATAATCTATAATCGATTACTGGCAATATTCAAAATCAGATAATCGATTACACTAAGTTCATAATCGATTACTTTAGCAACGTTCTAAAAATCATTTCCGGATTTTAAGCAAAACATCGATTATATAAAATCTATAATCGATTACTTCAGCAACGTTCTAAAAATCATTTCCGGATTTTAAGCAGAACATCGATTATCTAGAATCAATAATCGATTACCTTATGGTATTTGAAAATCATTTGACAACGGCCAGCTTCAACAATCGATTGTCCTTTGCAACAATCGATTACTTGTTATTTTCTGAAAATCATAAAACTTACTGTCTCAGTGATAATCGATTATCTAAAGACATAATCGATTACTTAATTAAATTTAAAATCACTGGAAGACATCAACTCAACACAATCGATCATCATTAGTTCATAATCGATTATTTTGAGTATTGAAAAACTTTACCTCAACAACAATCGATTGTCATTTGTTCACAATCGATTATCATGCAGATTTGGAAAAACCTGATGTTCACTGTCTTACTCACAATCGATTACCATTAATTCATAATCTATTGTCATGCAGTCTTGGCTCAGAAACAATCGATTATCATAAGTACATAATCGATTATTTTAGCCCAGATTTTTGAGGCATGTTTAGAAAACATTTTGTCTAATGTAAATATGCATGATTTAAAATCTTTTTGACACAGAATTGAATATGCATGATTTTGGAAAATAGTTTTATGAGAGAGGCCATACTATGAGTCAAGTTATAGGATCGAGATTACAATTTAGAACAACTCAATAACAATTAAAAGCTATATCTTGAACTTCAATCTTATTCGCAACCATTGTGCGCTTGTACTTGAATTCCGTCATATATCAATTTTTGCTTCGTTTGTCATTCATCAAAACCTACAAAAGAGTACACGTTTAGTATATTGCATTGAGAACGTGTTTCTAACAATTTCCCCCTTTTTGATAATGGCAAACATTAAGCGGGATATGCAATTTAGGCAAAAGATATTGACAATTCAAGACAAGTAACAATCATGCAATTTTGTTCTTGTTCCCCCTCAATTTATTTAAGAGTTCCCCCTCAATTTTAGCTTATAAGCAATCAATGAATTAAGAGGTGGTGCATACCCGATATCCCGTTTTCTTCCCCCTTTTGCCATTAGCAAAAAAATAGTAAGGAAAGATGCAAAAAGATGAAATAAACAAGGTTTATTTATTGAAAAAAAAGGGTACATCAACGGGAACCAAAGAGAACAACAGCAAAAACCACACAAAAAAAATTTATTCATTTCCGTCGTTGTCCGCCTCGTTATCCGGCGCTGCTTCAAAAGGAACGAGAGCTGCATATGGATAATTGACATGATCAAAGTATCCATGGATCTCATGAGTGAGTTGAGCAAGCTGGTCGGATATGGTTTGGAGAGTAGGCTCTTGGGACGAACGAGCATGACGGGATGGACGACTTGAAGAAGGAGCTGGAGCATGATCACCATCATGATGGAAGGAAGACTCCGAGATTTCCCAAATTTTGGTACTCCTTTTGAGAGGACCATTTTCCGTGACAAATCCGGATGCTTCAAGGAAATTCATAATGAGGAGGGCATAAGGAAGAGGCATGTCATCACCGATGGCATCGAGCATATGAATTTTGATGAGCCGACACCAATTTATTTTGGCTCTGGTGACAATGGCATGCAGAAGTTTGGTATCCTCCTGGGAGATGGTGGTGTGATTGTGCCGTCTAGGCTTGAGGACTCGGGTGATGAAGTAAAGAATCAACCGGTAGTTTGGATCCATTCCCGTTATGGTAGGACGACGGATAGAGATAGATGGATCATAGGAGGTTATACCGGCTTGGTGGAGAAGGATGGTTTCATCAAAGAGAGCCCCGGCCTTATCAATATACCGGTAAAGGTCTTCACCTTCATTTGGAAGGCGGGCAATGGTGTGGAGATTCTCTTCAGAGAGAAGAATTTGAACCCCATTAATGGAGGTGACAAGTTCGCCATCTTCATCTTTATGGAGGTTTGAGTAAAAAGCTTGAACGAGAGTTGTGTTTATGTGAGGATGAGTGAGAAGCAAGAAGTCATATAGTTGACACTCCTTTAACATATTTGCGGCAGGGGTGAAAGGCTCAAGGAGTTTACTCTTTGAGAACCGAGGAGGAAGAATGGTGCGTTTCTCAATTTTTGATAGGAACCTTGTGAGTTCATTTTCAGTTTCAAAGAACAAGACGGAACCGTCTTGGTATGGAAAATTTAAAGGAGGAGGGGCGGTTGAGGCTGATGCGCCATGTTTGGATCGGGAACGTTTTGAAGATCGTCCAGACATGTTAGGAGAAAGACTGCTGGAATTTGGCAAAGAAAATAGAAGAGACTTAGCTTTTGAATACTAGAGATAGTGCTTGAGTGGGTGAATGTGAGCTCTTATGATGCCTATTTATAGAGGAAAGGATTATCAAGCATTGAATGGAGACATTTGCTGAGATTTTGGTTTAGGAGCAGTCAGAAAACGGTAAGAATTAAAATTGCTGACCGTTAGATAATCGATTATTGAACTGAAATAATCGATTGTATTTACTGTTTGATTGAGATTTTGAATCTGACAAATTGATTCTTGAGTCAAACGGTAAAAAATTTGAATGAAATAATCGATTGTTAAATTTTGGTAATCGATTAAGACCTGACAGGAATCGATTGAGGAGCCAAACGGTAACAAAAAATTAATATGAAGTAATCGATTGTCAATTCTTGGTAATCGATTATTTAGGGAACTAATTTGATACAGTGAACTTGGAGAATATCAGAATTTGTCAAATAATCGATTGTATGAAAAAATAATCGATTGTTGTAGAAAGCATTGCTGAATGACTGAGGCGGAAATCGATTATGCAATTTAGGAAGTAAAAAATTAAGCACAGATGCATAATAGTAATAATCAGTCATAAACATCGATTATTGATACTGATAATCGATGTACTGCACAGAAAATAATCGATTAGTGGCTTGAAATAGTCGATTATTTTGTACTAGAACTTCATAATTCCCCCTACCTTTGGGGTGGTACCTGCAAAATAGATTTAAACGTCTCCGACGCTCAAGTTAGTAATTTATAGCGAAATTAATAAATTACACTAGTGTTAACAAGTAATGCCGTGAACTCTTAAGAATTGTGTCCTAGAGTGTTCTTAAGAGAGTTTCGGGTACTTACCTTTTCTCCAACATCGCCAATTACCTGTTCGAGAGGATGATCCCTGATCGTTCTCCACTCGTTAGGCGTATTTATTCCTTTTTCTAATTGTGGCGCTTCTTCCGTTGGTTGTTCCCCAATTTCATTTTTGTTTTCCTTTGAAGGTTCTTCTTGGATTTTATCTTTCAAGCTATCCAAGATACCTGCAAGATCAAAACCGGATTCCTTTCTCGCCAAGCGAGTATTATCTTCGGAAAACACAACATGAGGGGATTCCTCCACAATTTGGGTTCTTTTGTTAAAGATCCTATATGCTTTGCTACGTGAGGAATAACCAATGAAAATACCTTCATCCGATTTAGCATCAAACTTACCCAATTGGTCCTTGCCATTATTATGAACAAAACATTTACAACCAAAAACACGTAAATGAGAAATGTTGGGTTTTCTACCCTTATAAAGTTCATATGGGGTTTTCATGAGTATCGGCCGAATTGCTACTCTATTTAAAACATAGCAAGCGGTACTCACGGCGTCCGCCCAAAATATTTGGGAATCTTAGCTTCGTCGAGCATGGTTCTAGCCATCTCTTCGAGACACCTATTTTTCCTTTCCACCATCCCATTTTGTTGTGGTGTTCGTGGAGCGGAAAAGGTGTGTTCGATTCCGAGTTCGTCACAAAAATCCGCAAAGAGATTGTGATCAAACTCTCCCCCATGATCACTTCTAATCGAAGTGACGGTCGATTCCTTTTTGTTTTGAACACGCTTAAGGAAATGCTTGAAATTTTGAAAAGCATCACTTTTATTTGCAAGAAATAGAGTCCAAGTAAATCTAGAAAAGTCATCAACAATTACAAAAACATATTTATTTTTACCAAGACTTTCAATACGAGAGGGACCAAATAAATCCATGTGAAGTAATTGCAAAGGTCTAGACGTTGAAACAATATTCTTGGATTTAAAAGATGCTTTGGTTTGCTTCCCTTTTTGACAAGAATCGCAAATAGAATCATTTTCAAACATTAAACTGGGAAGACCAACTACTAAGTTTTGAGAAAGAAGCTTGTTCAAAAGATGCATGTTCATGTGTGCTACTCTACGATGCCATAGCCAAGAGTTATCCTCTTTGCTTACTAAACAATCAACATATTCGGGTGAGGAGTTTGCAAGATCAACCATATAGATATTATCAATTCTAAAACCACGAAGTATGATCTTGAAATCACTACGTCTAAATACAAGACATTCATCCGAATTAAATAGAGCAAGATTTCCCTTGTCACATAATTGGCTTATGCTCAAGAGATTATGCTTCAAACCTTTCACAAGTAGTATATGTTTAATAGAGGAGTTTTCGTCCTTACCGACCGAACCAATGCCGATGATTTTTCCTTTATTGTTATCGCCAAATGTGACACTTCCTCCTTCTTTGTGCTCTAGTTGAAGGAATTTGGATTCATCTCCCGTCATGTGTTTGGAGCATCCACTATCAAGGTACCATAGTACACTTGATCCCTTCAAGCACACCTACAAAACAAATTAATGTTCTTTAGGTACCCATGCCATCTTGGGTCCTTGAGGGTTAGGCATGTTATAATGATGCAATTGATTTATATGTCTATGACGAGTAAAGCAAGCGGGAGCAATATGACCAATATGTCTACAATAATGACAAGTCACGTTGGGATTATGCATTTTTCTAGGTACATAGTAACTAGATGAATGAAGGTTGCTTACTCTACTTTGAACACCATTGTTTCTCCTATTATGAGCTCTAGGAGGTTCACAAGTTTGTCTAGAATATGCATCATTTCTAGAATATCTATTTCTAGGTTGAGGGTCATTTCTTGGTCTTCTAAAATGTTCAAGGTTTGGCCTAAATATGCATCATTTCTAGGTCTTCTAGCATTTTCACTATTTGGTCTAACATGCAAGTTATTTCTAGGATTTCTACTTCTAGGATAAGCATTTTGGTTATTAGTCCTAGGTTGAGCTCTAGGTTGTTGTGGTTTAGCACCAACCTTTTCTTCATTTTTGAACCCTATTCCATGTTTAGTTGATTTTAGATTAACAAGCACATCATTCAAGTTTTTATGCGAAGAATTAAACTTATCTAATGTGCCTTTAAGTCTAGCTACTTCATTCTTAAGAAGCACACAAGAAGAACAGTTTCTAGTAGAACCTTCAGGTTTATCAGCACTTCTTTTTCCATAAAACTTGTTTTCCTCTTTTAGCTTCTCATTTTCGAAAACCAGTTTTTCTAATTCTTTTTCTTTTAATGAAAGCTGTGCTTGAAAATCTTTTTCTTTTAGAGAAGCGCTTTCTTTAACACTTTTGACAGTTTTTGAAGCTTTGATAAATTCAGCATATAGTTCATCAAAAGCATTTCTCATTTCATCAAGAGTAAAGAAATTTTGAGAAGAGATTTGACTTACCTCATCTTTGCCGTCTTCTTGAGCCATGAGACTTAAATTTGCTGCTTCATCGTCTTCTTCTTCGCTTGCTTCATCTCCGGAATCTCCTCCCCAAGAGATGTATGCACGTTGCTTTTTGAAGGGTTTCTTCTCCTTTTTGATGTTAGGGCAATTTGATTTTATGTGCCCGGTTTCTCCGCATTCATAGCATTTTAGTTGATCGCCTTGCTTTTTGTTCTTGCGTTCATACTCTTTGCGCATGAATTTTTGAAACCTTTTGATAACGAGTCCAAACTCGTTGTCACCTTCCTCATCAATTTGTGGTTGGCTAGCCTTTAGAGCAATCCTTTGCCTTCTTTGATCATCAACAAACGGGTTAAGTATAGTTGATTCATAGGTTTTGAGATTACCTCTTAATGCGTCAATTGTGACATTTGTGATGCCAATGGATTCTTGGATTGCATCGGCCTTTGATCGCCATGCCGGAGTGAGACTTCTGATGATCTTCCGGACAAGTTCTCTATCCGTAAACGTCTTTTTGAGGGCGTGTAGATCATTCACGATCATTGAGAATCGCTCAAACATTTCGTCTACTTTCTCTCCTTCCTTCATGTGGAATAGTTCATAAGAGTGAGTTAAGAAATCAATTTTAGCTTCTCGTACCTGGTCGGTGTTGGAAATAACGCTTTACGCTAGAGGGGGGGGGGGGGTGAATAGCGTTTTAAAAATATTAAGCGTTTTAGTGCGGAATTTAAAAACTTTGCAGAAATTAAAACAAGTGCAGTAAAATAAACTTACACAATGATGTATCCTGGTTGGCCACAAACGTGGTTAGTCCAGTCCCCGAGAGACTCTCTCGAGATTTCCACTAAACTTGTCAAGCTTACGGGTGCTTAACAAACCGTTACAGCTGAGGACACAAGCCTCACCTAGGTGCTCGGGGATCACAATCCCAAAGACTTCAATTGCTCGGGGATACCAATCCCAAAGACTTCAATTGCTCGGGGATAACAATCCCAAAGACTTCAATTGCTCGGGGATAACAATCCCAAAGACTTCAACTGCTCGGGGATAACAATCCCAAAGACTTCAACTGCTCGGGGATAACAATCCCAAAGACTTCAACTGCTCGGGGATAACAATCCCAAAGACTTCAACTGCTCGGGGATAACAATCCCAAAGACTTCAACTGAGGAATCACAAGTTCCTCAACAAACGAGAATCGCAATTCTCTTACAAACACAAAACAAACTCACTTTACAAAGTACTTCTCAATGAGTAGATATGAGTAGAAATAGTACGCTCAAGATCACAACAACTTAGCTCAATAGAATGGCTCTTCAAAAAGCTTTATGGATGAATGAAAATGATGGTCAATGTAAGAAAGCTTTTAGCAATGAAAATACTTAAATTGTATATGTTGTTGTTGTGAAAACACTGAGTTAAGCCTGTATTTATAGGTGAAAAACTCAGTCTTACCGTTGTCTAATTGCCAATTAAGGATTGCTGAAATTACTCAGTGACAATCGATTGTCAAGACTAAACAATCGATTGTTTGCCTATCAGATCAAAAATTCAATCCCAGATTTTACGTCAACAATCGATTACTTCAAATCAATAATCGATTATTTATAACGTTAAAAAATCCTTTCCAATTTTTGGCATAAAACATCGATTATCAGGAAATCAACAATCGATTATTTTAACAACGTTCAGAAAATCTTTTCCAGATTTTACGCAAAACATCGATTGTTAAATATCAACAATCGATTACCTGAAGGTAATTTGAAAATGTATGACAACGGTTAGTTCCAACAATCGATTATCAAATAGAACAATCGATTATAAATTAATTTCAAAACTTACTGTCTCATATATAATCGATTATCAAAAGCCATAATCGATTATTAATTAATTTCAAAACTTTCTGTCTCATATATAATCGATTATCAAAAGCCACAATCGATTATTAATTAATTTCAAAACTTTCTGTCTCATATATAATCGATTATCAAAAGCCACAATCGATTATTAATTTATTTAAAAACACTGGGAGACATTTTTCTCATTCTAATCGATTACCATTAGTTCATAATCGATTTTTCTGAGTTTTGAAAACTTTGCCTCAGTTAACAATCGATTATCAAAAGTACACAATCGATTGTTATGCAGTTTGCAAAAACCTGATGTTAACTGACTTACTCACAATCGATTATCATTAATTCACAATCGATTGTCATGCAGTCTTGGCTTAGAGATACTCGATTATCATAAGTACATAATCGATTATCTTAGCCCAGATTTTTGAGGCATGTTTGAAAAACATTTTAACAAATATAAATATGCATAGTTTAAAATCATTTGACACTTAAGTTAGATATGCATGATTTTGGAAAAATAATTTTAGTAGAGAAGCCATGTTATGAGCCAAGATTGAGGAATCAAGATCACAATTAATATTGACTCAATTATAACATTTCTAAACTTTGTCTTGAGCTTCTTGTAATGCATCCATTTTGTGCTTGTCCTTGAGCACTGCTATATATCGCTTATTGCTTTGTTTGACATTCATCAAAACCTACAAAAGAACACACGTTTAGTATATTGCATTTGAAACGTGTTTCCAACAATTTCCCCCTTTTTGATAATGGCAAACATAAGCGGGATATATGCAATAATTATTTTGATAATCCAAGACAAGAGTAAAGTATGCAATTTGATGTTCCCCCTCAATTCATGTTCCCCCTCACTTTAAGCATGAATGAAGTTGAGAGTGATATAGCATACTTCTTGATATCCCGTTTCTTCCCCCTTTTGCCATTAGCAAAAATTTACACAAGGGAAGAATATGAAAAAAATGTGAAATAAACACAAGTTTATTTATTGGAAAATTAAGATAGAGGAAGTAATCGATTATTGATACAGTAATCGATTGTTTGACGGCGATTTTCCTGTAGAATACTTGAGTATTTTGCGTCATGTTTTTTTTTTTTTTTTTTTTTTTTTATGATCCCCTTTTCTTTAGGGTGATACCTGCAAAAAAAATGTTAGACGCCTCCGACGCTCAAGTTAGAAATTATGTAAGAAATAAAATGCAATGCATGACTTAGATCAACGTGGAGTCAAGGATTCCGAGTTCACTACGAATTCGGAAGAAGGACTCTTTATCTAAGGGCTTTGTAAAGATGTCTGCCAATTGGCTTTTTGTTTCAACAAATTCAATTTCGACATCGCCTTTTAGAACGTGATCTCTAATAAAATGATGTCTAATTTCAATGTGTTTTGTTCGCGAGTGAAGAATGGGATTCTTCGTCAAGCATATGGCACTAGTGTTGTCACATCTAAGAGGAATGTGATCAAGACGTAGGCCATAGTCCAAGAGTTGTTGTTTCATCCATAGGATTTGAGCGCAACAACTCCCCGCGGCTACATATTCAGCCTCGGTTGTGGACAACGCAACACTAACTTGCTTCTTACTAAACCAAGAAACTAAAGCGCTACCGAGCAAGTGGCAAGTGCCGCTAGTGCTCTTGCGATCCAATTTGCATCCAGCAAAATCGGAGTCGGAATAGCCAATAAGTTGGCATGAAGAACCTTTGGGGTACCATAGACCCACATTGGTAGTACCGACAAGATACCTTAGAATCCGCTTTACCGCAGTAAGGTGAGACTCTTTTGGACATGATTGATAACGGGCACAGACGCACACGCTAAACATGATGTCCGGACGACTAGCAGTAAGATAAAGAAGAGAGCCAATCATACCTCGGTACTTTTTGATGTCGACTTCCTTACCTTTTTCATCTTTGTCGAGATGATCGGATGTGCTCATGGGAGTTGCTATTTCCTTTGCATTGTTCAAGTCAAAACGTTTAAGCAGTTCTTTGCAATACTTGCTTTGACAAATGAATGTACCTTCCTTCATTTGTTTTACTTGTAATCCCAAAAAGAATTGTAACTCACCCATCATGGACATCTCAAATTCGCTAGTCATTAAGTTTGAAAATTCCTTGCATAGAGCATTGTTAGTAGCACCAAAAATGATATCATCTACATATATTTGAACTAGCAAGATATCATTGTTTTCATGCTTGACAAATAAAGTTGTGTCAACTTTTCCACGAATAAAATTATTTTCTAAAAGAAATTTACTCAACCTTTCATACCAAGCTCGAGGAGCTTGTTTTAAACCATAAAGGGCCTTTTTGAGTTTGAAAACATGATTGGGAAACTTAAAGTCTTCAAAACCGAGGGGCTGCTTTACAAAAACTTCTTCTTGGATAAAACCATTTAAAAAGGCACTTTTCGCATCCATTTGATATAAAATGAAATTCATAGAAGATGCAAAAGCAAGCAACAAACGGATGGCCTCTAATCTAGCTACCGGAGCATATGTCTCATCATAATCAATCCCTTCTTCTTGATTATAGCCTTGAGCCACAAGCCTAGCTTTGTTTCTAGTGATTATGCCATTTTCATCTAATTTATTTCGAAAAACCCATTTCGTACCAATTATGGTATGACCTTCGGGTCTTGGCACCAAATCCCAAACGTTGTTACGTTTGAATTGGTTAAGCTCCTCTTGCATTGCCAAGGTCCAAAATTCATCCCCAATTGCTTCAGAGATGGTTTTGGGTTCAATTTGAGAAACAAACGCAGTAAGATCTAAGGTATTTCTAAGGGAGCTCCGGGTACTTACCTTTCCTCCAACGTCGCCTATTACCTAATCGAGAGGATGGTCTTTGACTGTCCTCCATTCTGTTTGCTCTTTTGGTTCATTTTCCGATTGAGGAGCTTCTTCAATTTGTTGTTCCACCGTTTTGTCAATTTCTTTCCTTGGTGGTTCTTCTTGAATTTTGTCCTTTAGGCTTTCCAGAATACCTGAAAGATCAAGACCACAATCCTTTCTCGCCAAGCGAGTATTATCTTCGGAAAATACAATATGAGGAGATTCCTCTACAACTTGGGTTCTTTTATTAAAAACCCTATAAGCTTTACTACGAGAAGAATAGCCAATGAAGATACCTTCATCCGACTTTGCATCAAATTTTCCTAGTTGGTCCTTTCCATTGTTATGCACAAAACATTTACAACCAAAAACACGTAAATGTGAAATGTCAGGTTTTCTACCTTTGTAGAGTTCATATGGGGTTTTTAAGAGTATCGGCCGAATTGCTACTCTATTCAAAACATAGCATGCGGTACTCACGGCGTCTGCCCAAAAGTGTTTGGGAATCTTAGCTTCGTCGAGCATGGTTCTAGCCATCTCTTCGAGACTCCTATTTTTCCTTTCCACCACCCCGTTTTGTTGTGGTGTACGTGGAGCGGAAAAGGTATGCTCGATTCCGAGTTCATCACAAAAATCCGCAAAGAGATTGTGATCAAACTCTCCCCCATGATCACTTCTAATGGAAGTGACAGTTGATTCCTTTTCATTTTGAACTCTTTTAAGAAAAAGCTTGAAGCTAAGAAATGCATCACTTTTATGTGCAAGAAATAATGTCCATGTAAATCTAGAGAAGTCATCAACAATTACAAAAGCATATCTATTTCTTCCTAGACTTTCGATGCGGGATGGTCCGAATAAATCCATATGCAATAGTTGTAAAGGTCTAGAGGTTGAAACAACATTTTTGGATTTAAAAGATGCTCTTGTTTGCTTCCCCTTCTGACATGAGTCACAAATAGTATCACTTTCAAATTTTAAGTTAGGAAGACCAATCACTAGATTTTGAGAAATTAATTTATTTAAAAGATGCATGTTCATATGAGCTACTCTACGATGCCACAACCACACATTATCATCTTTGCTCAACAAACAATCAACATACTCGGATGAGGAGTTTTCAAGATCAACCATGTAAATATTGTCAACTCTAAAACCACGTAGAATAATCTTGAAATCACTACGTCTAAACACTAGACACTCATCTGAATCAAACAACGCAAGATTTCCCTTGTCACATAATTGACTTATGCTCAAGAGATTATGCTTTAAACCTTTGACAAGTAATATATGCTTTATAGAGGATTTTTCATTCTTACCGACCGATCCGATGCCAATAATTTGTCCTTTATTGTTGTCACCGAATACAAAGCTTCCTCCTTCTTTGTGCTCTAGTTGAAGGAATTTGGATTCGTCTCCTGTCATGTGTCTGGAGCATCCACTGTCAAGGTACCATAGTACACTTGATCCCTTCAAGCACACCTACAAGGCAAATTAATATTCTTTAGGTACCCATACCATTTTGGGTCCTTGGGGGTTAGGCAAATAACGACCATAATAATATGGCGAATCTCTATTCTTTGTAAAACACATAGGTGCAATATGACCTATACGATTGCAGTAATGACATACTACGTTCGGGTTGTGTTGATGCCTAGGTTGAGCCAACAAAGTTCTAGGCGAATGAAAATGATTAACACTAGATATATTGTTCCCATTTCTAGTATAATATCTAGATGGTCTAAAGTCATTAGTGCTAGACTTGTTGAAGGACCTAGTGTCATGTCTAGGTGGTCTAAGCTCGTTCCTAGAGTTATTTCTTGGTTGCCGAAGATTACTATTTGTAGGCTTGTTTGCAAGAATCCTAGATTTGGATCTAGGTTGTCTAAAGATATTAGTTCTACCCTTATTTTCATACATTCTAGCATAATGTCTAGGTGGTGTAGTGGAGTTTTTGTTTTTATGCCGTTGATTTTTCTTAGGCGATTCTTTTTCACCAACTTTAAGAACTTCTTTACTACGAGTTTCTAAAGTTTTCCTAAGTTCTGTGTTTTCTAGTTTTAAGGACTCACAAGTAGTACAAGTAAAACAATTATCAACACAAGAGGCTTCATGCATGGTCTTGATGACTTGTCTAAGTTCTATACTATCATTTAACAAAAATTGATTTTCATTTGCAAGATTCTCGTTATCACGAGACAGATTTTCAACCCCTTTTTGAGCTAAAGAAAGACGTTCTTCGAAGTCCTTGTCTTTTAAAAAGAGTTGTTTTTGAAAATCCTCTCCTTGTAGAGAAAGAGTCCTTTGTAAATCTTTAATAGTCTTAGAAGCATTTACCAACTCATCATGCAGTTTGTTATAAGCAATTTGTATATCGTTAGATGTACTTACCTCGTCTTTTTCGTCTGCCATGAGGCACTGACCAGTTGATTCATCGTTTGTGCTGACCGCTTTTTGAGGCGTGTTTTCGTGCAATTCCTCAAGTTTGTCCCACATTTCCTTAGCAGTTTTATAGTGGGAGATTTTTCGCCAAAGTTCCTGATTCAAGGCGTTATGAAATATATTCATAGCTTTAGTGTTGTATTCACTTACCTTATCTTTCCCGACTTTTGTCGTCAGTTGATCACTGTGTTTAATAGCTTGCCATAGATACAAATCGTTTGCCATTGTAAAAACTTGCATCCGATATTTCCAGACTGAGTAGTCGTTTTTGTCTAATATTGGAGGTGACATGCTGCATTCTCCTTCACCTATTCCTGCAAAGAAATTTAGAGTAGAAGCCATGGATGGTTCTCTCAAACGGTTAGGTTTTTCAGAGAGTATGGCTCTGATACCAATTGTTGGAAATAACACTTTACGCTAGAGGGGGGGGTGAATAGCGTTTTAAAAATATTAAGCGTTTTAGTGCGGAATTTAAAAACTTTGCAGAAATTAAAACAAGTGCAGTAAAATAAACTTACACAATGATGTATCCTGGTTGGCCACAAACGTGGTTAGTCCAGTCCCCGAGAGACTCTCTCGAGATTTCCACTAAACTTGTCAAGCTTACGGGTGCTTAACAAACCGTTACAGCTGAGGACACAAGCCTCACCTAGGTGCTCGGGGATCACAATCCCAAAGACTTCAATTGCTCGGGGATACCAATCCCAAAGACTTCAATTGCTCGGGGATAACAATCCCAAAGACTTCAATTGCTCGGGGATAACAATCCCAAAGACTTCAACTGCTCGGGGATAACAATCCCAAAGACTTCAACTGCTCGGGGATAACAATCCCAAAGACTTCAACTGCTCGGGGATAACAATCCCAAAGACTTCAACTGCTCGGGGATAACAATCCCAAAGACTTCAACTGAGGAATCACAAGTTCCTCAACAAACGAGAATCGCAATTCTCTTACAAACACAAAACAAACTCACTTTACAAAGTACTCCTCAATGAGTAGATATGAGTAGAAATAGTACGCTCAAGATCACAACAACTTAGCTCAATAGAATGGCTCTTCAAAAAGCTTTATGGATGAATGAAAATGATGATCAATGTAAGAAAGTTTTTAGCAATGAAAATACTTAAATTGTATACGTTGTTGTTGTGAAAACACTGAGTTAAGCCTGTATTTATAGGTGAAAAACTCAGTCTTACCGTTGTCTAATTGCCAATTAAGGATTGCTGAAATTACTCAGTGACAATCGATTGTCAAGACTAAACAATCGATTGTTTGCCTATCAGATCAAAAATTCAATCCCAGATTTTACGTCAACAATCGATTACTTCAAATCAATAATCGATTATTTATAACGTTAAAAAATCCTTTCCAATTTTTGGCATAAAACATCGATTATCAGGAAATCAACAATCGATTATTTTAACAACGTTCAGAAAATCTTTTCCAGATTTTACGCAAAACATCGATTGTTAAATATCAACAATCGATTACCTGAAGGTAATTTGAAAATGTATGACAACGGTTAGTTCCAACAATCGATTATCAAATAGAACAATCGATTATAAATTAATTTCAAAACTTACTGTCTCATATATAATCGATTATCAAAAGCCATAATCGATTATTAATTAATTTCAAAACTTTCTGTCTCATATATAATCGATTATCAAAAGCCACAATCGATTATTAATTAATTTCAAAACTTTCTGTCTCATATATAATCGATTATCAAAAGCCACAATCGATTATTAATTTATTTAAAAACACTGGGAGACATTTTTCTCATTCTAATCGATTACCATTAGTTCATAATCGATTTTTCTGAGTTTTGAAAACTTTGCCTCAGTTAACAATCGATTATCAAAAGTACACAATCGATTGTTATGCAGTTTGCAAAAACCTGATGTTAACTGACTTACTCACAATCGATTATCATTAATTCACAATCGATTGTCATGCAGTCTTGGCTTAGAGATACTCGATTATCATAAGTACATAATCGATTATCTTAGCCCAGATTTTTGAGGCATGTTTGAAAAACATTTTAACAAATATAAATATGCATAGTTTAAAATCATTTGACACTTAAGTTAGATATGCATGATTTTGGAAAAATAATTTTAGTAGAGAAGCCATGTTATGAGCCAAGATTGAGGAATCAAGATCACAATTAATATTGACTCAATTATAACATTTCTAAACTTTGTCTTGAGCTTCTTGTAATGCATCCATTTTGTGCTTGTCCTTGAGCACTGCTATATATCGCTTATTGCTTTGTTTGACATTCATCAAAACCTACAAAAGAACACACGTTTAGTATATTGCATTTGAAACGTGTTTCCAACAGTCGGTTCCTTCGTATGTCACTTCAAGCTTATCCCACATTTCTTTTGCTGTTTTGCAACATGATATCTTCCTGTAGTCGTTAGCATTAACAGCACAATATAATAAATTTATAGCTTTGGCATTATTCTGAACCTTACGAACATCCTCCGCGGTATATTCCTCTTCGGTCTTTGGAACCCATTCGTCTTCCACCTTCTTGGTTGGGATTTGGTTTCCATTGGTGAATACTTTCCACAAATGAAAGCTATTTGACTGCACAAAGATTTGCATCCTCTCCTTCCAGTATGAGTAGTTTGTGCCGTTGAATAGAGGAGGTCGTGTAGAGCATTGTCCTTCTTCAATTCCTGCAAAAGAGTCAAGAGTAGAAGCCATGGATGGTTCTCTCAAATGGTTAAGTTTTCAGAGAGTTGGGCTCTGATACCAATTGTTGGAAACTACGCTTTACGCTAGAGGGGGGGGGGGGGTGAATAGCGTATTAATAGAATTTAGCGTTTTCTTGCGGAATTTAAACTTTGCAGGGAGTAAAATAAATGCAGAAAAATAAACTTACACAAAGATGTATACTGGTTGGCCACCAACGTGGTTAGTCCAGTCCCCGAGAGACTCTCTCGAGATTTTTCACTATCTTGTTAAGCTTAAGGATGCTCAACAAACCGTTACACACTTGAGGACACAAGCCTCAAACAGTTGCTCGGAGATCGCAATCTCAAAGACTTCACCCAAGGAAACGCAAGTTCCTTGAAACAAGAGAATCGCAATTCTCTTACAAGTATATCAAATACTTGGACACTCACTTAACTAAAGTACTCCTTATTGAGTAGATATGAGTAAAAGAATATGTTCAAGATCACAACAACTTTAAGCAATAATATGGCTCTCAAAAGCTTTATGAATTGAGTTGAAAATGAAGAACAATTGAATGAAAGCTTATAGCAATGTAATGATCAGTTTGTGTATGTTGTTGTGTTTAAAACACTGAAATGAAGCAGTATTTATAGTTGAAAAAGTTGGTTCAACCGTTGTCTAATTGCCAATTAAGAGTTGCTGAAATTACTCAGTGATAATCGATTATTAAGACCAAACAATCGATTATCTGCCAGTCAGTTTAAAAATCAATCCCAGATTTAACGCTTCACAATCGATTATACATAATCTATAATCGATTACTGGCAATATTCAAAATCAGATAATCGATTACACTAAGTTCATAATCGATTACTTTAGCAACGTTCTAAAAATCATTTCCGGATTTTAAGCAAAACATCGATTATATAAAATCTATAATCGATTACTTCAGCAACGTTCTAAAAATCATTTCCGGATTTTAAGCAGAACATCGATTATCTAGAATCAATAATCGATTACCTTATGGTATTTGAAAATCATTTGACAACGGCCAGCTTCAACAATCGATTGTCCTTTGCAACAATCGATTACTTGTTATTTTCTGAAAATCATAAAACTTACTGTCTCAGTGATAATCGATTATCTAAAGACATAATCGATTACTTAATTAAATTTAAAATCACTGGAAGACATCAACTCAACACAATCGATCATCATTAGTTCATAATCGATTATTTTGAGTATTGAAAAACTTTACCTCAACAACAATCGATTGTCATTTGTTCACAATCGATTATCATGCAGATTTGGAAAAACCTGATGTTCACTGTCTTACTCACAATCGATTACCATTAATTCATAATCGATTGTCATGCAGTCTTGGCTCAGAAACAATCGATTATCATAAGTACATAATCGATTATTTTAGCCCAGATTTTTGAGGCATGTTTAGAAAATATTTTGTCTAATGTAAATATGCATGATTTAAAATCTTTTTGACACAGAATTGAATATGCATGATTTTGGAAAATAGTTTTATGAGAGAGGCCATACTATGAGTCAAGTTATAGGATCGAGATTACAATTTAGAACAACTCAATAACAATTAAAAGCTATATCTTGAACTTCAATCTTATTCGCAACCATTGTGCGCTTGTACTTGAATTCCGTCATATATCAATTTTTGCTTCGTTTGTCATTCATCAAAACCTACAAAAGAGTACACGTTTAGTATATTGCATTGAGAACGTGTTTCTAACAGACTTGATTTCTCTTGTCTTGATTCCATACTTGGAAGTGTCCATTAGATTCAAGATTAAAGAGCGTATTACAGTCGTCCACTAGGAGTATGGTCGTACTATTACCAAAAGAAAGGCATATATCGATCGCAAACGTGCCTTTGAATTTATTTATGGCGACTGAGATAAGTCTGTTTCATCTCTTCCCAGGTACATGATCGCACTACGACACTTTAACCCCGGGACTGTTGTTGAATGGAGGCGTGAGCGGAGTTCAGACAGACCCGAATGTATTTTTAACTATGTGTTCTGGTCATTTAAACCAGCAATTGATGGGCTTCGTCCTATAATTTCCATGATACTCATGTCTATGGAAAGTACGATACTAAGCTTTTGATTGCAGTTGCACTAGGTGCCAACGAACAAATATTTCCACTAGCTTTTGCCATTTGTGCCAACGAAGGCGAAGAGACGTGGACGCTTTTTTTTGAACCAATTGAAGCAGCACGTTGTCAAATGAAATTAAGGTATTTGTCTAATATCTGATCGACATGGTGATATCTAAGTTATGTACGACACTTTTGTGAATGGCCGGAACCCTATGCATACCACCGTTAATGTGTGAGGCACCTGAACGCCAATTTCCAATAGAAATATCTTGACAAGGCCTTGCATGACTTAATGTGGATGGCTGTAAGTGAGCTCCATTAGAGCAAATTCACGAGTCGCATGGAAGCGATCCGGCAGTTAGATCCACGAGCCTATACTTGGCTGATGGGACGTGAGCTTCACATGTGGACATTTCATGCTCATGGTGGCAGACGATGGGGAGCCCTCATGACAAATGAGTCGGAGTAATTCAACGGCTTGTTGAAGTCTATCCGTGGATTGCCTGTCACTGCCATGGTCTGCATGAAATTCAAATATAGTGCGGAGAGGTTAGTTGAAAGGCATGGAGCTGCATCGACATTGATGGACATGGGTGTTCAATTTATGCCGATATTCATGAGAAGATTTGAAAGGTACAAGAAGCGAGCACATTGGCATTCATTTCTATAGTACGATCACGATCAGGTGTTTTTTGAAGTTAAGACCGTTATCCACTGACACCGAAGGAATAATCTATAGACGGTGATGAAGACAGAAGGTTGTGTTCATGTAGGAAATGGACCATCTACCACATGCCTTTAAGTGTTTTTAACAAGTTTGTTTAGGGGCAACCAACTATATTGATATGCAATATAGTATTGCTGCATATGTAGACATGTATAGTGGGCAGTTGTAGCCATTACGCGCTGGGCATTATTGGCCTCCGGAACCTTTTAAGCTAGTGTGTAACAAGGACTATTTGCGCAAACTGCAAGTGTAAAAGAGAACGCGTATAGATAATCAAATGGATGTTGGTGACAGCGTTTATGTGTGTAAATGTGGCATATGCTCGCAAACAGGATGCGACCATCGTAAATGTCCTTCAGGTGGTGTGCTTGGAGGTGGTAATCCAGCTCCTGATGCAAATTCGTCAAATGTACCCAACTTTCAAGGATACCTCTAATCTTTTGTTTTCGTATTATTTTTTATAATATGTGTCTGTACTTGTGTATGTTGAAATATCTACCAAATAAAATTATACTCCACAATCTTGTTACATCTTATTTTTTAACATGACTATTGATATGGTTGTTCAAACTTTAAACTTATTGGTGTTTGTTTAAGAAGACTGCAAAAAAGCTATTTTATTTCAGAAAAACTTTAATTTGTAAAACGTGGTACAATACAATGTTTTATCAGTTGTCTTGTTGTTCTAAAAAAAGCTGAAACGACAGTCAAAAAGCTGTTTTATTTCAGAAAAACTTTAATATGTAAAGCGTGGTATAATACTACATTTTGTGAGTTGTCTTGTCGTTCTCAAAAAAGCTGAAACTATTGCACTAATATATAAAGCATGGTATAATACTACTTTTTGTGAGTTGTCTTGTCGTTCTGAAAAAGCTGACAACCATGTGAAAAAGTTATTTCATTTCAGAAAAACTTTAATATGTAAAGCATGACATAATAATTTGTTTTATGTGAAATCTTGCCAATAAATGTCACGACCCGAATTTTACACCATCAGTGGTCGTGATGGCGCCTACTAATAGGAGCTAGGCAAGCCAACACACACTTATATTTAAACCTATTATCCACAATAATTAAAATTTTAGCAAAATAAACAAATTTGGCGGAAAACTTAACAAATTTTACTAGATGCGATACTGAAAATTTCAACATAAAACACTACCCAAGAACTGATATCACAATACTCACGAACTTCTAGGAATAATACACATAATCGTTTGAAATAAATAAAATACTTTTTGTCTCGAATATATGAGATAACAAACTGAAAATAAAGATAGAGGAGACGCTGGGTCCTGTGGACGCCTATAAGGCTACCTCGGTGTCTCGATGATCAAAAGCTAACACCCGAATTACCGCTGCTGCTACTGTCCAAAACCTGTGTATGCGCAAAAAGAGCACAAAATATAGAATCAGCATAACCGATCCCATGTGCTGGTAAGTGCCCGGCCTATCCCGGCGAAGTAGTGACAAAGCTAGGACCAGACATTCACATAAACCTGTACATTTCAGAATATATATATATATATATATATAGACACACACACACACACACAACAAAAATGATAGAAAGTAGCATTTAATATTAAGGAAAGGAAACATACTCTGGGATAAAAACAAAAATGTAATGGCAGAAATAGAATAAAAGATTTTAATTCACTTTCAAGTCCAAATCATCTTGTTGCAGGAAAGCAACCACTCGCTCCCACCTTTTATATAAATCTTTAATATATTTATCAAAGTAGTACACAATATGTCACCGAAAACTATGGCTAATATCAACAATCATTATCTGTTAGTGATGCGGCGTGCATCCCCACCCTTCCGATATGTCACTGGCAACTATGGCCAATAACCGAAATCATGCAATATTTTATTAGTGATGCGGCGTGCATCCCGACCCTCCCGATATGTCACCGTAATCAATGCAATATATTACCGGCAGAAAACCAATAACAATTAATCAATAATATATATATATATATATATATATATATATATATATATATATATATATATATATATATATATATATATATATATATATATATATATATATATATATATATATATATATATTACCAGTATGAAACCAATAATCCTTTAAATCAACAACATAAATATTATCGGTATGAAACCAATAATCTTTCCTTTCATTTAATCACATAAGATTATTAAAAGTTCAATCATTTTAAGACTCACGGTCATGCTCGACCCCCAATGTACAGATACTCGTCACCATGCCTATACGTCAGACTCCACACATAACAATTAGCACATAAACTCAACTCCTATTCCCTCAAGCTAGGATAGATCAAACACTTACCTCGAAGGTTTACGACAAACTCAATCCTTAAGCAATATTGCCCTTTCCTTTCGAATTTGGCTTCAATTCAATTGTATCTATACACAATTGATTTAATATCATCAATACTACTCAACAAAATAATCAGAATGGATAAATATCTATTTTACAACATTCTTCCCGGAATATTGAAAATCGACCCCGGGCCCACGTGGTCAAAACATGAGGTTCAAACCAATTTCTGACAACCCATTCACCCACGAGTTCAAATATATAATTTGTTCTTAAGTTCGACCCCAAAACGAGGTCTAATTCACAAATCATTTGAAAATCCTAAATATACCCATTTCTCTAAATTTTTTTTCCCATTTTCACATGTTTAGGCCTAAGAATTCAAATAATATCGATGGAAGATGAAGAAAACTAGTCAAGGATCACTTACCCAAGAAGTTTGATGAAGAATCGCCCAAGAATCGCCCAAAAATGCTGAGAGTTTTGAGAATTGGGATGGAATCCCGTTCTATTATGCCTTTCGGACTTAAAAATCACTGGGCGGAATTTAACTCTATGCGATCGCAGGGCAGTGAATGCGATCGCATAGAATAAGGTCTGTGGCTTATGCAATCGCGGAAGGTAGGCTGCAAACGCATAAAAGGAAAAATGGGTGGGCTAGAGCTTGCTCTATGCGATCGCGGAGAGGGTAATGCGATCGCGTAGAGGGAAGGGGGAACAATGTGCGATCAGAGACAGTGTATTGCGATCGCGTAGAACAAATTCTGAGCAATAAAGAATTACTCCTATGCGATCGTAGCAAGACCTATGTGATCGCATAGAAGGAAATCACTGTGCACCTGCTGCAAATCTGCTTCTTTTTCTAAGTCCAAAACCATCCCGATACCTATCCAAAACTCATTCGAGCCCTCAGGGCTGCAAACCAAATATGTACACTAACTCAATAACATCACACGAACTTGCTCGAGCGATCAAATTGCCAAAATAACATCAAAATCAATGATTTGAGCCTTAATTTCCAAGAATTCTTTTAATTTTTCATAAACTTTCAAATTTTCCAATTTAAGGCCGAAACACGTCAAACGACGTCCGTTTTCAACCAAACTTTACAGAAAGTGCTTAACCAACATATATGACATGTACTGAGCGTCGAAACCGAAATACGTGCCCGATACCATTACGTTTTGATCAAATTCTATTTTCATTTTCCTTAAACATTTTCAAAATACTATTTCACGGTAAATTTCTTTCCTCGGGTCTGGGACCTCAGAATTCGATTTCGGGCATACGCGCAAGTTCCATATTTTTCCATGAAACTTCCGAGACCATCAAATCACGGGTCCGGGTCCGTTTACTAAAAATGTTGACCAAAGTCAACTTTATCAATATTAATATCATAATTCTTCAAATTTTTCACATAATTCATATATTTCAACATAAAATTTTTTGGCTTCGCGCTCAGACTGCACATGCAAAACGAGGCAACTAATAGTGAGGTTTTCAAGGCCTCTGAAGTTCGAAATGACTAATATAACAAGTGACGACCCTTTGGGTTGTCACATTCTCTACCTCTAAAACAACCGTTCGTCCTCGAATGGATAAAAAGAGAGAAGTACTTGAGTCAGGGAATAAATGAGGATAATGGCTCCACATGTCAGACTCGGACTCCCAGGTCGATACCTCGGGAGGTTGACCTCTCCACTGAACACACACAGAAGGAAAACTCTTCGACCTCAACTGTTGAACCTACCGGTCTAATATAGCCATCAACTCCTCTTGGACAGTGCTGAAATCTAATATGTGCGATGGATCGCCATGATATTTTCGGAGCATGGTTACATGAAAGACTGGATGCAAGCTGACAAATTAGGTGGCAAAGCAAGTTTATAAGACACTTTTCCTACACGATCGAGGATCTCGAATGGTCCCATAAACCTAGGGCTAAGCTTTCCCTTCTTACCAAATCTCATTACGCCCTTCATAGGCGATACACGGAGCAATACTCGCTCACCAATCATGAAAGCTTAATCTCTAACCTTGCGGTTTGCATAACTCTTCTATCTGGACTGAGCTGTATGAAGCCTGTCCTGAATAATCTTGACCTTATCTAAGGCCTCCTAAACTATATCCGTACCCAACAACCGAGCCTCTCCTGGTTCAAACCATCCAACTGGAGAACGACACAGTCTACCATACAAGGCTTCATAAGGAGCCATATGAATGCTCAATTGATAGCTGTTATTATAATCAATCTCTGCTAAAGGCAGGAACTGGTCCCACGAACCTCCAAAATCAATAACACAGGCTCGGAGCATATCTTCCAATATCTGAATAGTTCTCTCGGACTGACCGTCCGTCTGGGGATGAAAAGCTATACTTAGTTGAATCTGGGTGCCCAAATATTTCTGAAACGCCTTCTAGAAATGCAAGGTTAAATGCGGACCTCGATCCGATATAATAGATATTGGCACCCATGAAGGCGAACAATCTCTCTGATATAAACACCCGCTAACCTCTCGGACGAGTAGGTGGTGGCAATAGGAACATAATTTTCTGACTTGGTCAGCCTATCAACAATAACCCAAACCGCATCAAACTTCTGCTGAGTCATCGGAAGGCTAGTAACGAAGTCCATAATGATCCGCTCCCACTTCCACTCGGGAAGTTCAATTTTCTGCAATAGACCACCAGGTCTCTGATGCTCATATTTAACCTGTTGACAATTCAAACACCGCGCTACATATGCCATAATATCTTTTTTTATTCTGCGCCACCAATAATGTTTCCAGAAATCCTGATACATCTTTGTTGCGCCTAGATGAATAGAATACCGGGAACTGTGAGCTTCTTCTAGAATCAATTCTCGAATCCCATCAACATCTGGCACACAAATTTGCCCATGCAATCTTAGAACTCTATCAGCATCTAAGGTGACCTGCTTGGAACCTCCCTACTGAACCATGCCTTTAAGGACACGTAAATGGCGATCATCAATTGTCGATCGCGGATATGCTCATGAAGAGCGGGCGACCGTGCAAGCTAGCACTCGACTAGGCTCAGAAATATCCAATCTCACAAAATGATTGGATAGGGCCTGAACATCCATAGCAAGCGGCCTCTGGCTGACCGGAATATAAGCAAGGCTGCCCATACTGGCTGACTTCCTGCTCAAAGCATCGGCCACCACATTTGCCTTTCCCGGATGATAAAAAATGGTGATATCATAATCTTTTAACAATTCCAACCATCTTCTCTGCCTCAAATTTAACTCCTTATGCTTAAACAAGTACTAAAGGCTCTTGTGATCAGTGAATTCTTCACATGCCACGCCATACAAATAATTCCTCCAAATCTTCAATGCATGAAAAATCGCCGCCAACACCAGGTCATGAACTAGATAGTTCTTTTCATGAATCTTCAACTACCTCGAAGCATAGCAATAACCTTGCCATCCTGCATCAATACTGCACCAAGCTCAATATGGGAAACATCACAATAAACAGTATAAGGTCCTGAACCTGTGGGCAAAACCAACACCGGTGCTGTGGTCAAGGCTGTTTTGAGCTTCTGAAAGCTTGCCTCACATTCATCTTGCCATACGAACTAGACACCCTTATGGGTCAGTCTGGTCATAGGGGTTGCAATAGATGAAAACCCCTCTATAAATCGCGGATAATAACATGCTAATCCCAAGAAACTCTGGATCTCTGCGGCTGATGCTAGTCTAGGCCAATTCTTGACTGCCTCAATCTTTCTTGGATCAACCTGAATACCTTCTGCCGTCACAATATAACCCAGGAATGCAACTGAATTTAGCCAAAATTCACGTTTTTGAAAATTTTGCATAGTTGACTGTTCTTCAAAGTCTGAAGAGCTATTCTGAGATGTTGCGCATGCTCCTCCTGACTGCGGGAGTATATCAATATATCATCAATGAAGACGATCACAAACAAGTCTAAATAAGGCCTGAATACTCGATTCGTCAATTCCATAAAAGCTGCTGGGGCATTTGTCAACCCAAAAGACATGACCAGAAATTCATAATGCCCGTATCGAGTATGGAATGCTGTCTTAGGAACATCCGATGCCCTAATCTTCAACTGATGGTAGCCTGATCTCAAGTCTATCTTTGAAAATACCTTGGCACCCTGAAGTTGGTCAAATAAATCATCAATCCACGATAGTGGATACTTATTTTTGATTGCAACCTTATTCAATTGACGATAATCAATGCACATTCACATGGAACCATCTTTCTTCTTGACAAATAACACCGACGCACCCCACGACGAAACACTAGGTCTAATGAAACCCTTTTCAAGTAAATCCTGATACTGTTCCTTCAATTCTATTAATTCCGGCGGGGCCATACGATATGGAGGAATAGAAATGGACTAAGTGCCTGGAGCTAGATCAATGCAAAAATCAATAACCCTGTTGGGTGGCATACCCGGCAGGTCTGAAAGGAAAACTTCAGGAAATGCGCGAACCACGGGCACCGAATCAATAAAAGGAACCTCGGCGCTGGAATCAAGAACAAAGGCTAGATAAACCAAACACCCTCTCTCAACCATACGCTGAGCCTTAACATAGAAAATAACGTTGAGGCTAATATGACCGAAAATTCCTTTCCATACTATACGAGGCAAATTTCGCAGAGCTAATGTTAGAGTCTTGGAATGACAATTCAAAATAGCATGATATGAAGATAGCCAGTCCATTCCCAATATGATATCTAAATTGACCATATCTAGAATCAATAAATCAACACGGGTCTCAAGACCCCCAACCACCACAACACAAGATCGATGAACTCGATCAACTACAATGGAATCACCCACTGGTGTAGACACATAAATAGGAACACTCAATGGGTCACTAGGCTGAACCAGGTATGGTGCAAAATAAGAAGACACGTATGAATATGTAGATCCAGGGTCAAATAGCACTGAAGCCTATGTATCACAAACAAGATTAATACCTGTAATAACAACATCTGAGGACTCAGCCTCTGGTCTGGCAGGAAGTGTATAGCAACAGGGCTAGGCCCCACTACACTAGGCAATATTTCTAGGATGATCAACTGCTAGCTTGCCTCTATGTCTATCGGTCTGAGCTCCACCTCTATGACCTCTACCTCCACCTCTATGTCCTCTACCCCCACCTCTAGCTGGTTGGGAAGGCGGTGGAGCAACTGGGGCCTGAATTATAGTACGAGAACCCTGCTGCTGCGACTGAGCACCTCTCATTCTCGGGCAATGTCTCTTGATGTGCTCCACACTCATAACACCCGTCTGAACGTGACAACTGAGAAAACTGAGACTGACTTTGCTGGCCCGAATGATGATCTCAGAAATTCTGAAGTGGTTGTGCACTAATAGGTGCTGATGGTGCACTGTACAGCTGTTGATCAGAGTAATGCGGCTGAGAATAACGACCACCTGAAGTACTGTGAGACCTGAAGGGCTGGCTAAAAAGGTGTGGGAGGATGGCCTCTACCATAAGAATCTCTACCTCCAGACGAGGTACCACTGAATCTGCCTGAATTACGAGGCCTCTTATCCGACCCATGACCTCCTCCTTGAGATAGAGCCATCTTGATCCGGCGGGTTGCATTGGTTGCCTCTTGAAAATTGATCTCACTCCCGGCTCCCATAGCCATCTGAAGACGAATTGGCTGAATCAAACCATTAATAAACCTCCTTACCCTCTCTCTTGGTAGGTAATATAACAATGACATGCCACGATAGATTAATAAAATGGGTCTCATACTGTGTAACTGACATCGAGCCCTACTGAAGGCGCTCAAACTGCCTGCGAAGATCCTCTTTCTGAGTCACTAGAAGAAACTTTTCCAAGAATAATCCCGCAAACTGGTCCCAAGTCAAAGATGGTGACCTTGCTGGTTTGGATAAACAATAGTCTCTCTACCAAGTCTTGGCGGATCCAGATAGATGAAAAATGGCAAATTCAACACCATTGGTCTCCACAATACCCATAGTTCGGAAAACCTTATGGAAGCAATATAAAAAGTTTTGGGGATCCTCTGAAGAGGTACCGCTGAATGTATTGGTAAAGAGCTTGGTGACTCTGTCCAATTTCCATAAAGCATCAGCGGACATAGTTGTGCCCTCACAAGAATGAGTCACTATGCCTGGCTGAACTGCCACAACTGGCTGAACCACTAGAACCTAAACCTGGGGAGCTACTAGCTCCGGAGTGCATGTGGCAGGAGTCTGATTATCTCCTCTAGCCTGGAAGTGGCTGGTACAGCTGGAAGCAAACCTGCTCTAGAAATACCCTCCATAAAACCAACCAATCAGACCAAAGCATCCTGAAGGACAAGGGTGTAAATAAACCCCTCATGGACCTGAGCTGGTCCCACTGGATCAGCTGAGGCCGGAACGTCCTCAGCATGAATCTGAGGCTCCGCCACTGGGGCTGCTGCTTTGGGCATAGTTCTACCCCTACCCCTACCTCGGCCTCTAGGACGGCCTCGACCTCGGCCTCTGCCCCTAGCTGGAGGTGCTGCTGGGGCCTCGGGCTGCTGATCATTAGATGAGGAAGCACGTGTTCTTGCAATCTGTGGAAGAACAGAGTAGAAATTCAATTAGCACTTGAAGAACAAATTCGCACGACAGGAAAGAAAGAAGGTGAAATTTTCCTAACTCTGTAGCCTCTGGGGATAAATACAGACGTCTCCGTACATCCCTCAGACTCTACTAAGGTTGTTCGTGAGTTGTGAGACCTATGTAACCTAGGGCTCTGATACCAACTTGTCACGACCTGAATTTCTCACCATCGACGGTCGTGATGGCGCCTACTAATAGGAGCTAGTCAAGCCAACACATACTTATATTTTGACCTATTATCCACAATATTTAAAATATCAGCAGAATAAATAAATTTGGCGGAAGACTTAACAAATCTTACTAGATGCGATACTAAAAATTTCAACATAAAACACTACCCAAGAACTGATGTCACAATACTCACAAACTTCTAGTAATAATACATATAACCGTCTAAAAGAAATAAAATATTGTTTGTCTCGAATACATGAGATAACAGGCTGAAAATAAAGATAGAGGAGACGCCATGTCCTGTGGACACCTGCAAGCTACCTCGGTGTCTCGATGATCAAAAGCTAACACCCGCACTACCGCTGCTGCTGCTGCACAAAACTTGTATCTACGCAAAAAGAGCGCAGAGTGTAGAATCAACACAACCGACCCTATGTGCTGGTAAGTGCCCGGCCTATCCTGGCGAAGTAGTGACAAGGCTAGGACCAGAAACTCACATAAACCTGTACAGTTCAGAATATATATATATGTATATATATATATACACACACAAGAAATATGACAGAAAGTAGCATTTAATATTTAGGAAAGGAAACATACTCTGGGATAACAATAAAAATGTAATGGCAGAAATAGAATAAAAGATTTTAATTCACTTTCAAGTCCAAATCATCTTGTTGAAGGAATGCAACCACTCGCTCCCATTTTTAATTTAAATCTTTCATTTATTTATCAAAGCAGTACACAATATGTCACCAGCAACTATGGCTAATATCAACAATCATTATCTGTTAGTGATGCAACGCGCACCCTGACCCTTCCGATATGTCACCGGCAACTATGACCAATAACAGAAATCATGCAATATTTTATTAGTGATGCTGCGTGCATCCCGACCCTCCTGATATGTCCGCGTAATCAATGCAATATATTACAGGCTGAAAATTAACAATAATTTATCAATAATATATATATATATATATATATATATATATATATATATATATATATCTATATATATATATATATATATATATATATATATATATATATATATATATATATATATATATATATATATATATATATATATATATATATATATATTACCGATATGAAACCAATAATCCTTTAAATCAACAATATAAATATTATTGGTATGAAACCAATAATCTTTCCTTTCATTTAATCACATAAGATTATTAAAAGTTTAACCAATTTAAGACTCACGATCATGCTCGACCCCCAATTTATAGATACTCGTCACCATGCCTATACGTCGGACTCCACACTTAAAAATTAGCACATAAACTCAACTCCTATTCCCTCAAGCTTGGATAGATCAAATACTTACCTCGAAGGTGTACGTCAAACTCAATCCTTAAGCAATGCCCTTTCCTTTCGAATTTGGCTTAAATTCAATTGTATCTATACACAATTGATTTAATATCATCAATACTACTCAACAAAATAATCCAAATGGCTAAATATATATTTTACAACATTCTGCCCAGAATAGTAAAAATCGACCCCCGGCCCACGTGGTCAAAACACGAGGTTCGAACCAATTTCGGACCACCCATTCACTCTCGAGTTCAAACATATAATTTGTTCTTAAGTTTGACCCCAAAACGAGGTCTAAATCACAAATCATTTGAAAACCCTAACTATACCCATTTCTCTAATTTTTCTAACCATTTTCATATGTTTTGGCATAAGAATTTAAATAATATTAATGGAAGGTGAAGAAAACGAGTCATGGATCACTTACCCAAGAAGTTTGATGAAGAATTGCCAAAAGATGCTCCAAAGAGAGAGTTTAGAGAATTGGGATAGAATCCCAATCTATTCTGTTTTTCGGACATAAAAGTCACTGGCCGAAATTTAACTCTATGCGATCGCAGGCCAGTGAATGCGATCGCATAGAGTAAGGTCTGTGGCTTATGCAATCGCGGAAGGTAAGCTGAAAATGCATAGAAAGAAAAAGGGGTGGGCTGGAGTTTGCTCTATATGATCACGGCGAGGGTAATGCGATTGCATAGAGGGAAGGGGGAGCACTGTGCGATTGCAGACAATGTATTGAGATCGTATGGAACAAATTCTGGGCAATCAAAATTACTCTATGCGATCGCAGCAAGACCTATGCGATCGCGTAGAAGGAAATCACTTTGCACCTGCTGCAGATTTTCTGCAGCTTTTTCTAAATCCAAAACCATCCCGATACCTATCCAAAACTCACCCGAGCCCTCGGTGCTCCAAACCAAATATGCAAACTAACTCAAAAACATCACACAAACTTTCTCGAGCGATCAAATCGCCAAAATAACATCAAAATCAATGATTTGAGCCTTATTTTCCAAGAATTCTTTAAATTTTTCATAATTTTTCAAATTTTCCAATTAAAGGCTGAAACACGTCAAACGACGTCCGTTTTCAATCAAACTTTATAGAAAGCGCTTAACCAAAATATGTGATCTGTAACGGGCATTGGAACCAAAATACGATCCCGATATCATTACTTTTTGATCAAATTTTTATTTTCATTTTCCATAAACATTTTCAGAAAACAATTTCACGGAAATTTTTTTCCTCGGGCCTGGGACCTCAGAATTCGATTTCGGGCATACGCCCAAGTCCCATATTTTTCCACTGACCTTCCGAGACCGTCAAATCATGGGTCCGGATCTATTTACCAAAAATGTTGACCAAAGTCAAGGTTATCAATATTAATATCAAAAGTCTTCAAATTTTTCATATAACTCATATATTTCAACATAAAAATTTTTCGGCTTGGCGCTCGGACTATGCACGCAAAACGAGACAACTAATAGTGAGGTTTTCAAGGCCTTTGAAGCTCGAAATGACTAATAAAATAAGTGATGACCCTTTGGGTCGTCACAATAAATAACGTGCGCATTCTAGTTATTTTCTGCGCTTTACAATAACCAATAGCAAATATTTCCATAAAACCAAAGTTCTCATTGAGAAATGTCTGAATAACCCCTTTATGTCTCAAGTGCTTTTGCGGAAAAAAATTCAATATGTAAAATTGGTGGGAAGAAGTTGGACGCCGCTGCTAGGCGTGTACGAAGAAGTTTGATAGGAAACCCGACGAGCCCACATGTGATTTTGAGGTGTGGATGGTGAACCATGTAAACAGAAATACCACAAAGGCAGAATCTATTGTCTTCATAATTTGTGTACGAGGCAGTGGGAAAGAGAGTGTCGATCCAACCAAGAAATTGAAGAGTTGAAGGAGAAACCCAAGGAGGTGGAAGAATATAAAAAAGCTAGAAGACCAATTCAAGTGGTTGGAGCAGAAAGTATTAGCCGGTCGTGACTAAACATTGGCTTGTACGTGTTGAGCGTAGTAGTGTATCTTTATATTTCCCTTGTCAAGTGTTTTCATTACTTGTACTTGTATCAGTTGTGTTTGTGTTGTCTCCTTAAAATAAAATTGTTGACGTATTTTCTGTTACAATAAAAATATTTTTAAAATAGGATTGTTGCCATTATTTACATAATATAGTATTTTCTTCATAGAATTGTTCAAATATTCAACTTATTGATGTTACTAAAGAAGACCAATCTAAAAATTTAAAATAAAAAAAAAACTATATGCAAAGTGTGGTTTAGTACTATGTTTTGTGACTTGTCTTATCATTTTGAAAAAGCTGAAAAACCATGTGAAAAAGATATTTTGTTGCAGAAAAATTTAATATGTAATGCGTGGTATAATACTACGTTTTGTGAGTTGTCTTGTCGTTTTAAAAAAGCTGTTTTGTTTCAAAAATATTTAATATGTAAAGCGTGGTATAATGCTATATTTTATGTGTATGAAAAGCGTGATATAATATTACGTTTTATGTGAAATCTTGCCATAAATAATGGCCGCATTCTACTTATTTTCTGTGCTTAATAACAACCTATAGAAAATATTTCCATAAATCAAAAGTTTCTCTTTAAGAAATGTCTCAACAACCCCTTTATGTCCCAAAGTGCGAATGCGGAAACAAATGCATGATTTAATTTTGTTGGGAAGAAGCTGGACGCCACTACTGGGCATGTATGAACAAGTTTTATAGGCGACCCGACGTACCTATATGCAATTTTGAGGTATGGATAGATGAATCATATGAGCAGGAATACTACAAAGACAAGTTGTATCATCATCATAACGTGTGTATGGGGCAGTGGGACAGAGAGCGCCAATCCAAGAAAGAAATTGGCGGAGTTGAAGGCGAAACTCAAGGAGGTGAAGGAAGATAAAGAAAAAAAGTTCAAAGACCAGCTCAAGTGGTTGAAGCAGAGAATACTAGGCGGTCATGACTAAGCAATGGCATGTACGTGTTGAGCGTAGTAGTGTATCTTTATGTTTCCCTTGTCAAGTATTTTCATTAGTTGTATTGTTTGTGTTGTGTTAGGCCTGCTATGTTAGTGTTTGTATTGTACTATTAAAATAAAATTATTATTCAACCGCAGTTAAAATAAAATTGTTGTTAAAATAGAATTGTTGCCTTTATTTACATAATAAAATATTTACACAGAGTACAAACATATGTAAATCAATGAGTCCCACAACCTGTGTGTTTCAGTGCTACTGCTGGCCTGAGTCGCATCCACTATCGTCCGAGTGCACTATCGGGATCATCATAATCAAGTTACCTCTTTATGTGAGGATGCGCAGAAATATCAACAGTACGGCCGGCATGATCGGTAGAAGACGCTGTCAGGCCGACAGCAACCAACAAAACAAGTACTGAGCTTAGCATATAAAAATGTATATTAGTATTATACGTGTTAAGTCAAAAACATTATTTTACCATGGTCTCGTAAGCCTCCTGAGTATATGCATCTGCGGTGTCCTCATCAGCGCATACAGTGGCCTCCGTGATAGGCTGGGACGAAGCCTTAATAAGAAAACTAAAAATTAATTGATGGCAAATCATTAAGGAAAAGAAAACAAATTGAAAATTTACAATAATAAAAACATACATGCGCCTGTGATAGATCCAGATCAACCACCGGGGGATGAGGCATAACTCAACCTGCGCCCGCCATCCACATCCCAGGTCGGCCGACCCTCAACTGTAAGATGGGCCTGAAAAGAATTGGTCTACATCTCCATCGAATGTGCCCGTGATCAATAATGTATCAGCCAGCTAAGCTAGCAACTCGTCTCTATATGGCGTACAGATGAACTATCAAATAATAACATAAAAGTGAGTATGCTCAACATAAGTCAATTTATAAAAAGTACATTTAGGTACATATTTACATGTCCGACCACCACTATATCTAACATATCCCTGACAAGGGGGAGATTATGATGAGCATAAGACCCTCGGTAGTTCCCACGTAGGAGAACCCACCTCGTAGCTAGAGGTAAAAACGGAGGTGCTTCACCCGACTCTAGTGGTGGTAGAGGTAGCTGCAACGACAGGATCCGCTGCCAGGCCCAAACCTAAGATAAAAGGTTGATGTAAAATTAAGATTCATTTCGACCATATAGAATTCGGAGTAATGAACACCGTATTCAAAAATGTTGTCACCTATAAAAGGGGCATAAAACCACATATGTCCACCTGGCTGGCCATGCTCGTCCAACACATAATCCTATACAGGTACGCTAGAATAGCACCACCCCAGCTGTACCGGGGTAACTCATCTAGCTGTTGCAGATAATGCATAAAGCGCATACTCACTAGATTTCTCGAAGTGTTCGGGAACAAGACATCCCCAAAAAGGAGGAGCAGTGCCTACCTCGTGTACCGATCAATATGGATAGCCTCTTTCTCGCCAGTAATGCCTGGCTGAAATACCTCCATATGCTCTCTCATAGCTGTCATAGAAACGCGATTACCCCATTTAAGTGCAGCCTCACCCTATGGTCAGTAACTAGTATATTGCCCCATCATGGATCTCACGTACTGGGAAAGTGCAACGGCCAGTCCATCTACACACAACCCATACAAAACCTGAACATCCTCAAGCGTGATGTGGCCTCTCCAGTGGGAAAGTGAAAAGTGTGCGTCTCCGGTCGCCACCGCTCTATCAACGCTGTGATGAGAGACCAATTGAGCTGCATCCGCTCAATCTGAATAATTGTAAGGAAGCCTGTAGCTTCTAGGCACTCGACTACGCGGGGATGGAAATGTATCTCCCTCAAGAAGTCCCACAAATCGTCAGGTCTCCTGGCGCGGAGAGTCTGATCCAATAGATTTCCCTCCCATATATAGGAGGACCTATGGCGGCCATGCAATACTATTATCTGATCTTCGGCCTGTCCCAGATGCACAGGCGGTAAGTCTATGTCGTCTACTATAATTTAAACAATATTAATTGTGTGTTTGTGTTATAATAAATTAAATAATTTATTATTTAATTGGACTGAGTAATTATCTATGGGTTCCAGGCTTGATATTTGAGGCTTAGTAGCACCAAGATATCCTTAGTTATTATGTGTGTCAAGTTCAATAAGTTTGAAATTTTGTTCCTTAAATAAATTAAATAATTAATTATTTAATTGGAGTGAGTAATTAACTTTGGGTTCTATACTCGATATTTGCGGCCTAGTAGCACCAAGCTATCCTTAATTATTATGCGTGTCAATTTCAACATTTTCAGATTTTTGTTGGTTTAAAAAATTAAGTAATTATTTTTATAATTAACTGATTAATTATCTGTCAAGACCCAAAATCTACTAGGGTTGTGGTGGCGTCGGACACCGCAGTCAAGCAAGCCAACTGAAATACTTAATTAAGTTTTCATTTTAACAATTTTAAAAAGCTAGATCATCGTTTAATATTATAAATAAAAGGGACAACCGCTTCAGTTCAAATTAAATAATAAACGATTAATACAAAGTATTTTAAAATCATCCCAACACCCGGTGTCACAAGTATTTAAGAAATTGCTATGAGAATCCAAGTAATAACAATATAACTGCCCGGAATACAATTGGACAGAAAAATAAATAAGATCCGGAGAGAGATACTACACTAGCTCCGAATCGCCTCGAAAAAATGCAGTTCACCTAGTCTCTATTTCAACCATGTTGCTATGCCACTAAGCCACCAACCACAAATCAACTTGTGCAGTAAAAATGTACAACAAGTGTAGTATGAGTACGAAAATAATGTGTACTCGTCAAGAATCCTGTCTAATCTCGAAGAAGTAGAGGCGAGAGGTCGACTTTAACACTTGCTAGTGGTCAGATAATAATACTCTAAAATGTGAGGAAATCATGGATATATATGGCAATTTAACACCCCAAAGTGGGTAAACAGGTAAGCATCTTTTACAAGTAATAAGGGATTTTCATGATTTACTTGTCATTTGTTCTTAGCAATTTATATCAGGACAAAAGGCAATATCAACATTTAAATATTTAAAAAGAGCAATATAAGCATGCGCAAATCATGCCGATGTGATGACCCGCTCCAACAGAAATATAAACTGAGCATTGTCGAGGGTCGAGCGGCCGGAACAATTAGATGCACCTATTTAAACTGCCGATGCATTCAGCCCGTTCCAAGTAAACACACAGACAAGCAGTTAATCAAGAAGTCAACATGGTGCAATTATCCAAATAAAGGCCAATTCTCTTTAATAATATAAGAAAAATGGAGTTTGAATCTTTTAAATATTTATTTACTAATTTGATGTGATATAAGAACAAGTTGTCAACATGATGGCAAATATTTCAAGTATAGCATGCTCTTGGGTCCTAGACTATCCAGACAATAGCATACTAGTGGCTACGCACGGACTCTCGTCACTTCGTGCCGTAGCCCCCAAAAATAGGAACACATAACCAATAACTCACATATGGGGACAATTCCCTCTTACAAGGTTAGAAAGAAGACTCACCTCGTTTCAATGCTTACTTTCCGGTCAAAGAATGAGCTCAAACCCCCAAATCGTGGCCGAACCATTCAAAACTATTCACATGGTGTATAAGCAAATCAATATATGCTCAAAAATTCATATTCCAACTATAAAGGTGATTATCCAACCCTAAATGTAAGATTCCCAAAATTCACCCTAAATTGCCCGAATTCCGGAAATTTTCGAAGGCAATTGTTACCCATAACCTTATAAAGTCAAATATATGATTTTTACCAAATTCCATAACCATTTTCGTGGTCAAATCTCATTTGTATACAAAACCTAGGTTTTCATCTAAACCTTTGATTTCACCAATTTTTACATGTTAATCCATCCGTAATTTACGTATTAACCTCATGTTATGTAGAAATTACTTACCTCAAAGTGCTCGGTGAGAACCCTCTTCCAAAAGCTCCAATAATCGCCAAAAACCATGCTCCAAAAATCCAAAACGAAATGAAGGAAATGAGCAATTTTTGGTCCTTAAATTTCTGCCCATCCGTCACTAAAACTCCATTTTCATCACTACAAGTCGTCACTAAAAGTCCACTAGAAACAGCTTTACCAGCCCTTATTCAATTGATCATAACTTTCCGTACTAATATTAAAGTAATGAACGGTTTACTTTTCCGAAAACTAGAATGCAAGGACTAAAAATTTAAAGTTTTGCATATTTTCATATTCCTTATATATTTCGAGATATAAGCTTCCAAAATAGGCTCCTTGCATCAGAAATTTCTGGGAAATCGCAAAATCTGCTTTACCAGCCTTCATTCAATCTTTCATAACTTTCTATACAAATATCCAAATGATGAATCGTATAGCTTTCTGGAAACTAGAATTCAAGATCTAGAGCTTTCATGTTTTGAAACCTTTAAGATTCTTTACGGATTGTAAGATATGAGCTTCCAAAATTGCATCCTCGCCATTTCAGCAGCTTTTCTTTGTCCGAAATCCATTATGTTAACCTCCCGAAATCCACCGGAGGCCCTCGGGACCTTAATCAATTATACCAATATGTTCCAACACATGATACAATGTCGAAATCATGAATCGCACTCCAATTCAAGCTTAATGAACTTTAAAATATCAAACTTCTACATTCGATGTCGAAACCTATCAAATCACGACCAATTGATCTCAAATTTTGCACACAAGTCGCATTCGACATTACAGACCTACTCCAACTTTTAGAATTGGCTTTTGACCGCGTTATAGAAAAAGTCCACTCCCAGTCAAACTCATCAAAAACCTTCAAATTTCTATCTTTAGCCAAGTGATTCCAAAATGACCCACGGACCTCCGAATTCACTTCCGATTGTGTTCCCAACTCCAGAATCACCATACGAAACTATTCCCAAACTAGAATCCCAAAGAACATTGATAACACTGAAATGCACTTCAAGCCAAACTTATGAATTTTCTTCCGTAATGCTAACTTCCAAAATAGGCGTCAAACCGCTTTCGGGTCATCCAAAACCCGATCCGGGCATACGCTCGAGTCAAAAAGCATCATAGGAACCTGCTAGAACCTTCAGATCCCGATTGTGAGGTCGTTTACTCAATATTCAATCATAGTTAATTCTTTCAACTTTAAGCTTTCGAAATGAGAGTTCTCTTTCCAAATCAACTCCGAACTTCCTGAAATTCAATTTCATCCACGCGTACAAGTCATAATTCCTGAAATAAAGCTTATCGTGGCCTCAAACCGCCAAACGACGCGCTAGAGCTCAAAGCGACCGGTCAGGACGTTACATTCTCTCCCACTTAAACATACGTTCGTCCTCAAACGTGTTGAGAACCATATTGAATTAGTCTGAAATCACTATTTAACACCTCATGTAACTTCCCATGCTACCACAACTCAGTTGAGCACATTAGCTTGATCTATTATGAAGATATTCCCTTTTATTCAAGCAAATAAGCCTTATAGCCCAATTCCAACATCCGGAATTTCCTACCAGGACTGTTTCCAACATACAATCACATATAAATCACTACACGCTGTACCCAAACATGACTACACAATTTCGTGAATTCACATCTTGCATCACTTTACTCATAGGACCACAATAACATTTTCTGGTCGAATAAATCGATATTCCCGATGCTCTCATTGCACCTCATAACCTATATAGCTGTTGCTCGAACTCTTACAATATGGGCATGACGGAAGGGATATATAGAAATTCATAACTAGCTACAAAGTCAACAAATCATTGAGTCTATACTTCTGACAAGAACCATTGCCTCATTCTGAACAAAATAATGATCTTTGCTCTTTTATATACTTCATATAATCGTATTGCACTTATCCTAATCCAATAATCTCGTCTCACCCAATACGAACTTCGCAGGCAATAAGCCATCCTGGTCGTGATCAAAAGTCTCATATGATGATACCGTGTGCCAATATGCTACCAATTAGGATACGATACAAAAGGAAAATGAACTCTGAAAAGAAGATCTAATTACCCCACTCGTGAATCATACCTGTGATGCGGGAAACATACTAAACAAACACCCCACTCACGAATCGTACATACGACGCAGGCTCACAACTAATACGATCTTTCCTTTGAAAGTAGGAAACAGAACACCTAAAGATAGATATGGGGAGATGTACTGAACATCACACTGTTGCGGCGTGCAACCCAATCCGAGCAATCATAACCATGGTGGCGTGCCACCCGATCCACACAACATAACCATGGCAGCGTGCCGCCCGATCCAAATAACATACCCACGGCGGCGTGCCACCCGATCCACACATGGAACTCACATAACGAGATGTACGTCGAGCTAAATTGCTCGCTAAAACAAATACCAAATATAGGTCATAAACGTGCTAGATGTATAATGTCATCCCTAAGGGAACAAATAGCGCTATGGGATACAAACTCAAGCATAACTAAGGTGTGATACACAATCCGAATCTAAAGAGACATTCTTCTCAAATAACATCATCGCTACGCGGAATCTCAACACAAATGACTGTATCAAGCCGTCTCAGCTCTCATACGGCACAATATATATATATCATTACACGAAGTAGCTGACGAAAAATAACACCCCACTGCTCTTTCACAAGGAATGCTTGCAGAAATGAACACAATTGGCCTGACATAGGGCCCATATTCACACTTAAATCCATCCACTGACCTCAAGCCAATTTTTGATTGCACCAACTAGGCTTATAACCGTTCAAAAGTCCATAATAACTCCCATTTTCTCATAACACATAAGAACAACCCTCATAGCCATAGCGAACCTCCATAGTCCATAACCCAATAAACAGAGTGTCTTTCAGGAAAAAATTCTCAAATTAATGATATTACCACAATCCTCATACTTGGTTTAAATCTTTAATCAATCAAGTGACTACATGTCACACTTATACAATCTTCATGTGGGACACACTCCCACAATACCTTCCGGAATAATTAACGGGTCTGCACATCCAAACCACCGATCGCACAAATGCTGAAAAGCGTTCAAAAATCCTTAACCACGATGCAAAGCCTTTTTTTCACAATACACCGATCTCAGGTGATGCTGAAGACATTACCAACTTAATTTGAACATCGAAACTCTTTCCTGCCCATCCGAGCTTGTGACATCTTTGTGAACACCAAACTGCAACCTTGATCCTCACTTTAAATTCCATATCACTTACTACACCCAATATGCCAATATACGATAGAACATGACTCTTCACCATCACTCCAAAACCACTAATAGATTGACACTTCATTTTATGAAACTTTTCACTTAACTCTCTTCGGAAGAGACATTGAAACACATGCGAATTCTCATAACTGTAGAATATGCAAATCTCTAAGTAATTGTCCAAGTCACCATAGCCCCTTCCGGGATCTGCCTACACATAACAGGCCATAACAGAAGAATGCTTCAGAATAAAATCAATTATGGCGGTGGAAAACCTCACATGTACCGCCACAAATCACATGCATAACTCGCTCACACTGAAGGAACTGATCACTACTACCAATGTGCCAAGTCAACTGTGGCTAATCAATCTACTTTCTTCCAGTTTATCCTTGATTTCCTTTGAAATAATGCTAACTCCATTCAACATATAACATACTCCAACCACACTCACCCCGAGTGACCTCGAATCGCGAGACCATGCTGTCTTAAATTCCCCGAACCATTTCATGTCTCTCAAATGCTACACCGCAAGTCAAAATATCATAGAACCTTCTGGTCACCTTCTCATAAGCTTCTATAAAGCATGACTCTTAACTGTACTTATAGGCTCAAAATAATTAGGCGCCACACTTTATCCCTTTGAATCTACTAGGACTGATGTTGAGAGGCACTCGCTATGACTTGGCCCCGAATATAATCAAATCCATAAATCTTATAACACATGAATACCCCCCCCCCCTGATGAAGCACCCGACGAAATCGCTTCCTTTGAAACTAGTACCTATACAAGGCATAAATCCTGAATCCTTCCTTAAGTCTGAACATAAGCCAATAAGGCCAACCATAGCACTCATCAAACAATTGATTTTCTAAAACTACCACTTATGGTCTTTTCCATAGCTATAATAAACCGTCAATATGCTAATAACTGGAAACCTCGCAAGTAGTTAACCATGCAACCCAATCGTAGATGGTAGGACTCTCCCACTTAGCTTGAAGCCACCATTACACAACTTTGAGACTCACTAGAATTCTTCATCTCTTGTTGACATAACCTTGCACAATCAACCGCCTTCGCACAACCGATCCCTTTGCTGTATAACTAATCAAACCCGTCGTAAAAGCCTCCAATAATCCATTCTAGGTCCGAGCTCACTCTCCAGCTGCACCCGTCCATTCATCCCTCGTGGACATCACTTAGGTGAGCGACAACAACTTTCCAATTCGAAGTTATGCTGCATCCTTCTCCCTCTTAAGACGCTTATTTTATATATATCTAATTTCCTTTTGCATAATAACCCATACATTAAATTAGACACGTTGGATTCCATCGCGAGTCACTACGATTCCCAAATCAATCCAGACTCTCCTTAAGAAGCGTAATCATCATACTACCAAGCCTATATGCAACATCTGCCACTCTCCCACTTCGGGTAAACTCAATACTTTAATCAACCAATTGACATGCGCCTCTCGTGTCTTTTCTTCTAGAAGGTTAACCACTGCCTGACACTTCCCAAATTTCCTTCCTCATACTTTGCTGCTCAATTGTTGCCTTAAATAAAATATATCTTCGTAGAACTTGAACCCACAAGTCACTACTAAATTTATACCTTTCCGAAGATCATCTTTCCTTAGCTGCCAATATTATAAATGCCGATTCAATCCTGAACCATCTTACCTCGCAATATCTTACAGCTGCTTCTTCAATACTGACTCACAATATCGTGCTCCAAAGGCAAATTGTAGAAAATCATAACACCGGCAAATTTCATACATTCCATAAGGACAATGATATCTCATTGTAGTAGAAAACTCCACCACGCTAGCAAATATCGAGTCTCGACACATTATCAACCCAAACCTGAACATTCTCTGTCCAATTGTCTTTCCCCTGCCGGGAATAAAACACCAATCTCTAGATCATGCATTGAGTAAAACTCCCTTCAAGTTATTCACTACCTCGACACGCAGGCAGACATCCTACCATCATAACAAAATTGCGGAATAATCGTTCACAAGCATCATGGCAACATGTGCCAAGCCTCAAGGCTCTTAGAATTACCGCTACTGAGCTGAAACAATAAGATATCCTTCCATAAGGCGACTATAATGGTCCAATAAACTATACCGGGAGAAACATCCCGCACCACATCTGTAGTGCCATTATGATTCCTCAATTCTCGATTTATAACAAGCGCCTCATGTCGCATAAGATTGAGTAGGAAGGAAACAAAGGCATAAGCCTCACAGGAATCAAATCGCACTGTAGGGAATCAAGAAGGGAATTACTCCTAACAGCCTTGTAGCCTCCCGAGGATACGTACAACTGTCTTTGTACCGATCCGCGAGACTCTACTAGACTTGCTCATGACTCGTGAGACCAACGGGAACCTAGATCTCTGATACCATGTTGTCACGACCCAAAATCTACTAGGGTCATGGTGGCGTGGGACACCGCTTTCAGGCAAGCCAACTGAAATTAAATTCTCATTTTAACAATTTTGAAAAGCTAGATCATCTTTCAATATTTATAAATAAAAGTACAACTGCTTCAGTTCAAATTAAATAATAAATGATTAATAAAATTATTTTAAAACCATCCTAGAACCCAGTGTCACAAGTACATGAGCAATTTTTATGAGAATACAAGTAAGTACAATACCTGTCCAGAATACAATTGGACAGAAAAATAAATAAGATCCGGAGAAAGAGACTACACTAGCTGCGAAATCGCCTCGACGAAATACAGCTCATCTAGTCTCTGTTTCAACCATGTTTCTATGCCCCTAATCCACCAGCCACACAATCAACTTGTGCAATAAAAATGCACAGTAAGTGTAGTATCAGTACGAAAATAATGTGTACTCAGCAAGTATCCCATATAATCTCGAAAAAATAGAGACAAGAGGTCGACTTTAACACTTGCTAGTGGTCAGATAATAATATATCAAAATGTGAGGAAATCATAGATTTTTATGGCAATTTAACACCCCAAAGCGGGTAAATAGGTAAGCATTTTACAAGTAATAAGGGATTTTCATGATTTACTTGTCATTTATTTTTAGCAATTTATATCAGGCCAAAAGGCAATATCAAAATTTAAATATTTGAGGCGAGTAATATAAGCATGTGCAAATCATGTCGAGACGACGACCCGAACATATAAATGTATCTATTTAATCTGCCGAGGCGTTCGGACTATTCCAAAAGTAAACACACACAGAGAAAAACAGTCAATCAAGAAGTCAACATGGAGCAATTATCTAAATAAAGGCCAATTCTCTTTAATAATTTAAGAAAAATGGAGCTTAAATCTTTTAAAACTTCACTTACTAATTCGATGTGATTTAAGCAATACAAGTTGTTAACAAGATGGAAAATATTCCAAGTATAACATGCTCTTGGGTCCTAGACTATCCGGACAATAGCATAATAGTAGCTACGCACGGACTCTCGTCACCTTGTACGTACGTAGCCCCCACAAATAGGAGCACAACCAATTAACTCACCAATGGGGACAATTCCCTCTTACAAGGTTAGAAAGGAGACTCAACTCGTTTCAATGCTTACTTTCCGATCAAAGAATGAGCTCAAACCCCCAAATCTTTGTTGCCATCCAAATCTATTCAAATGGTGTGTAAATAAATCAATATATGCTCAAAAATGCATATTCCAACTATTAAGGTGATTATCCAACCCTAAATATAAGATTCCTATAATTCATCCCAGGGCCCACGTGCCGAATTCCGGAAAATTTTCAAGAAAGTTGTAATCCATAACCTTATGAAGTCAAATATATGATTATTACCAAATTCCATAACCATTTTCGTGGTCAAATCTCATTTTTATACAAAACCTAGGTTTTCATCTAAACCCTTGATTTCACCAATTTTTACATGTTAATTTATCCATAATCTACGTATTAAACTCATGTTGTGTATAAATTACTTACCTCAAAGTGATCGGTGAAAACCCTCTTCCAAAAGCTCCAAAAATCGCCCAAAAACCATGCTCCAAAAATCCAAAACGAAATGAAGGAAATGAACAATTTTTGGTCCTTAAATATCTGCCCATCGGTCACTAAAACTCCATTTTCGTCACTATAAGTCATCATTAAAATTTCACTAGAAACACCTTTACAAGCCCTTATTCAATTGACCATAACTTTCCGTACAAATGTCGAAATGATGAACGGTTTACTGTTCTGAAAACTAGAATGCGAGGACTACAACTTTTATGTTTTGCACTATCACGACCCAATTACCAAATGCAGTCGTGATGGAGCTTCTCGTGAAGACAAGGCCAGCCAACAGAACAACAAGTCTTTATCTAACAATTAATAACTATAAATAAATTAATAATATGACTTATTAGCATTAATAATTGAAATTTATCGCCCAACACAACCCAACCGGGGTGTCACAAGTAATGAGCATCTAAAGAAAAACTGAACACCACTACAGGGCCAATATTATATGCAAAATTAGATTTAGAAGCAAAAGATGAAGTCCAGTGTCGCAAACGCTGGCGGCTACCTTACTCAGCAACAATCGTATACCTCCAGTCTGCTAATAACCCACTACCGGGTGAACAGTACCTGCAACTGCACGCGAGGTGCAGAGAGTAAAGTGAGTGCTCCAACTCAGTGAGTAATAAGAGCAAATAATTATTGAGCGGCAATAAATCACGCAAGAACACTTCAACATGCAATATGGGACAGCACAAACCTTTTAGAAAACAGTAAGTCCGGGAAAAATCCATTAGAAAAATGTCTGCCTCAGTTTAAATCTCTTTTAAAAATATCTTTTTCTTTTCTTTTGAATAGGTAAGCATATGATTGCGATATCAGGTAGTGCAAGTCCGCACACAAATCAGCCCCTCGGGCACAACACTCTATTAACAAATAATACCAGGGTATCTGGTACACAGTGCAAGATATATAGCATGGATGGCAATGATATGAGAGTGCTGAATGTCATGCCACGTAGTACAAACAGTAACCAATGCGTGAATGCAATGAAATGCACATGACCGCTGCGGCGAGCAACCTGATCCATTTGGGTACGCGCGCTCACTGCGGGAGTTCAGACTCCAGAGGGGCTCCTACAGCCCAAGCACAATATCAATATCACACCACTACGGTGTGCAGCCCGATCCATGCACAGACTAGAAATGCACATAATCCACTTGGGCAATATCAACATAACAGTTCTCATCTCAAACTTCAGTAAAATATCATTTAGGTTTTCAAATCTTAGAAAAACGATTGAGTTTGCAAAACAGTATGTAAAACAATGGACCGAGATCAAATAATATGCAGAGTAATGCGAAAATAGTGATACCAATCCCTGAAGGATTCAAATAATCAGCACGAATCCCAAAACATGGCAATCAACCCAAATCATGATAATCTCAAGTAGTTTCTGTCAAATACATAGTAATTTCATCAATCGGTACAGACCGAGTCGGTGCTCTACCCCACGCTCGCTGTCTAGCGTGCAAGTCACCTCAATACAGCATTATGATGTGCAAATCTGGGGTTTCAGACCCTCATGATATCATTACCAAGTATTACTCACCTTGAACAAGTGAAATATGTAGCCCACGACACCTTTTCCCCTCAAACCGGCCTCCACGCGTATCGAATCTAACCAAAAGAACAATGAATACGTTACAATAGGCGAATAGAACACCACCCAATTGAAAAGACTCGAAAAACATGAAAAACCAAGAAGTTGGAAAAACCCGAGCCCCGAGCCGAAAAATTATCAAATTTACATCCCCAGACTCCTCGTGCCGCCACGAGTCTATACCTATCAAATTTACCAAAATTGGGGTTCAATTTCCCTTTCAAAACCCAAATTTGCATTTCAAAAAGCAAGCCCTAGTTCTTCAAATTTTTGCCCAATTTTCCAAGAATGTAAGGTTGAGTCTTCAATAAAATGATGTTTCTAAGTCACGAGACTCACCTCCAATCAATTCCCATTGAAACCCTCTTCAATCATTACCAAGAAGCTCTCAAGGTGGTCAACAAAGGAGGAAAAATGAATAGACTCGCGGATGACTAGAAAGGCGGTGACCTAATTTAACTCTTCGCGAACGCGGCTCCCCACACGCGAATGCGAACCTTCAAGAGCCCCCACTACGCGAACGCGTCTCCCTCCACGCGAACGCTATGCACCACACCAAGGACCACCCAAACAGCCTCTAGGCAAACGCGACCTTCACACGCAAACGAGAAGGTTCAAGGATCTCCCCATACGTGAACACGAAATTCCTTCGCGAATGCGAAGACCAAAAGTGGCCTGCAACAGCTGCTCTAGTTCTGCAACACTCCAAGTCCAAGATTCTTCTGTTGGTCACTCGAAATCACCCCGGAGGCCTCCCGGGACCTCGACCATAACCACCAACATATCCCACAATATCATCGAACTTATTCCAATCATCATAACACGTCAAACAACACTAAAATCATAAATTCACATCGGATTCAAGCCTAAGTTTCTTCAAAACTTTCGAATTGCACATTCGATCAAAAACCAGATGAAAACACCTCTGAATTACCTGAAACTTTGCACACATGTCCAAAATCACTTAACGGAGCTATTGCAACTCTCGGAATTTCATTACGACCCTCTTATCAAAATCTCACCTTTCAATCGTAATTCCCCAAATTTCAAACATCGCCAATTCAAGCCCAATTCTACGCTGGACCTCCAAATTCAATTTCGATCGCACTCCTAAGTCATAAATCATCCCCCAAAGCTAATCGACTCAAGAATTCACATCTGAGCCCTCCAACTAAATAGTCAAATTCCAGTTGACTTTTCTAAACAAGCTTTCCTTTAAGAGACTAAGTGTCTCATTTCTTATCAAAATCACTCTAAATCAACTCTAACACACCACATACCGATAACAACATATGAATAATCTTATCATGGGGGAAGTGGAGCAGTTACACCGAGATGACGGGCCGGGTCGTCACATCTTCCCCAACTTAAACACACGCTCGTCCTCAAGAGTACCTAGAGTTCCGCTAGAAGACAACCAATATCTGAATGACATTACCGAACATATATCTGGGGTGATTCCACATCACCCTAACTCACATAGGCACCGATATAACAACACAGCTGAAATTTCATAGTCCATCTAGACCATAAACCGTAGAACCACATTGCACTTCAGAAATCATACCCAGAATAAACCCGAACCAGCGGTAATAACTCACGCCTGCAACCTCAAGCGGAACCATACAACAAACCACACAATCCAACACTCGAAAGGATACTCTCTATTCACAGCAGTTGCCCAAAATAACCAATTACCGATAGGAACCTCTTATTAGCTAAAGCCTTATTCCAACACTTCTATATACTGCCAACGATAAATAAAACACGCGATAACCCGTAGCCATTCCTCATATCATCCATACATGGAGCCATTTCTCTTTTGACTAGCACCACAGTAGATTTTCGGGCCAGACCTCGATATTATCCTTCTAAGCAGTTGAAATCAAATCTGTTCGTATTCGTTAATGACTCCAATGATTCCGTCGAACCCAATACATCACTGTGGTGATATGACACCTCAACACATGCCTAAGCCACAACTTGCAGCATACGTGCACCAATAAGAAACGGTCCGAACATACTCAAAACATGGAAAATGATTCAAACGAAAGAGTTGTACCTAGAGCTCATCAGTACCATCACAACACAAGGCGGATACCCCGTCTCACATCGTAAAAATAGAACACCAGAAGCTACCCTGACAGGTCTTAACTCCACATAGCCTTGCTAGAATGCACGATCCTATCCAAACATTGTTACAGATGAAGTACCTCAAGTCACCATGCTTAAAATGAACAGCCACACACAGATTAATGTCTGAAACCAAACAATCCATCACACCCACGGTGATGCAAGTAGTATAAACCATTCAATCCTGAAAGGACACAACCGACGCTCTATTCATCGAGCAACTCCCACTACGAACTTTCCTCAGAAACTAGGAAGCAAGGCATACAAAGTAACATATGGAAAACTATTCTCAACATCACCCTGTTGTGGCATGTAACCTGATCCAGATAACATACCCTGGCGGTGTGCCACCCGATCCACACAATTATCTCAAATAGGGAGATGCACATCGAGGAAAGTTTGCTCATTATAAGAAAATACCATGCGCATAATGATCTCAATAGCATCGCAATATGTGCCACCGTCCGAAAATCATAATGCCTTACAGCACATAAAAACAACTCAGAGATCTCCCAAGATCACTAGCAGGTTCAATAACGATCGAATCAACCTATCCTTCATCAACACAATTTGGGACTAACCAAGCCACTCAAGCTAAACACGTATCCAATCAGCTTACCAACAAACTCATTACCAAGAAGGCTGAAGCTGCTTCTTCCACTACTATAACTCATGCCGGAGCTGTACGATATGGCGCCCGACACCAAATAATTATTGAAATCCATAGTCTCACCCAGCGACATGCCCGGCCACAAGGAACGCATCCGAAAAGTCCCTCAATACCGTAGCCGAATCAATGGTAGAAACTTCTACACTGACGTACGCCTCAAAGGCCCAATTATGGAAAGCAATCCTTCCCAACCGTCCACTGGTCTTTGGAACACAACCATTTAGCTAGAACATAATCCCATGCACCTCTCCACGCAACTTGTGGCACTTCCCGACATAACCCATAGCATAATCGTCTAGAATAACTCAGCACTGAGATAATCAGTTTACACCCCTATATCATATCTAGAATCTAACATACCAAGAAAAGAAAGATCCACTCGAGCTTTGAAACCCCCAATCGCCGCTAACGGTACCAATACACACTATCCGCACCCAATACATAGCCTGAACATGAGAACTCCCAGTCTCCAGCTCCACATAGCACACAAATTACTATACCTGATCTCAAATTCTGCAGTATAATTACATATTACACCTCGAGTACCCAATCATTCTACAAAAGATATTCCAAAATTCCACATGTGCCACCAAACATACTCAGATATCAATAGTTGATCTATCAAGAAAATGCCGCAACACTACCGAAGTGCCAACTTGTCAAATCACTATGATTAGCAACACCATTTCCTTGGTCATATGAGGATTGTTTACTTTAATCATCTGGAGATCGATTCTTAAATCTCATGCAGCTGCCCGTGCTGCTTAAGAATTTAATGACTTTACATTCCGAACTGAACCGAGCCATACACACACAAATCCCAATCCTCCACAACATATCGCATCTACCATACCATACTCGGATAACATTAGAATATTTATGTCCCTTCCGCGTCGCAGACATCAACACACTCAACTAGTCGTGAAATTTCATTGATCCCATTTAGAAGAAAAATCATTACACACTCCATGATTCGCATACCCACAGAAAATATACTCATCTTCAAATCACAGTAAAACCCAATAAGAACATCTATGCCATCTATATTGTACAAGCTAAACTGCTAGGACTGAATCCTTCTATCTAAACCAAGCTGTCAAAACCCAAGAGCATTATTGCAAAATGCCTGAAAAAGCTCATTACCTCGAACACATACAAAGAATTAATCATACCCTTACCATACCGATTTAGTCTATTATCAAACTATTTCATCTATCAAATTTCTCTCTTTATTCATCATCCACTTGATATTTCTCCCTCGCTGTTGCATCACAATGCCTCAATCCAGACTCACCACAGCAAATTCGAACATAAGACCACACTGTCTAAGACCCATAGGCCACTGAATACTCGCTCCAATATTCCAATGAACACCACATTCCCAAAATAATCTACCAGGAAGAACTTCCTGTGAATCCAACTCCGTTACCTTTATTTTTTACTGATACTGATGCATAGAATCCCATAATGAACATAAAAAGACCTCAAGCCTTGACATTTTTCCATTGAAAACACAGTCTCTAACCACCTACACAACCTTAAAACACATGATTATTACATGCCATATCTTGTACGCGATAAAAATATTCTCGAGAGTCATTCACTCTTATTCAACTGCAAATTACCTGACTCAATGAATAGAACCACTCATTCCTTATTAGCACTCTGACACCGCAGGATATGATATCACTCCAATACAAACAAACATCTCCCTTCTCTATACATTGAGCATCATCAACAACTCAAGAAATACTATTATTTTCACACATCAACGAAGCACCATATAACCTTTGTCTGACTTGTTCCATCCTCGGCTCAATTCCTGCGACCAGAACTGATCCGCCAGCATACATTGAAACAAAATCACATAAAACATATCCGTGCAATCAACTACTCAACAACAACCTCCACAACTTGGCTCGAAGCCATATATCAGGAAACACTCAACAACTTATAATACCTTTACTCTAATGATACCACCACGCCATAATGAGGTTAAACTCAAATCATTTGCTGGTTATGAAAACACATATCATTTTAGTACTGCAATCCTCTACAAATCTCACATTCGTCCCCACATCAGTTGAGTCCACACTCTAAGTGACCCCAGATTCTTAATTTCGACATACCCTTCAATTAAACATGAGACCTTCTAACATACGCATAAGGATCATACAACCAAAGAACAACCCTATGGAGATAACCCACATGCTTTGCCTCAATTTAGTACTTCGAGATACCTTTTACCATCATATACACTACACGGTCAATTTAGTCTACCGTAATATGTTATTTACTTCACTCCCAACTAGGAGATCTGAAAAGATTCCTCACGCCCCCATAACTCGGGGTGAAACATCCAATCACATTGTAAATCAAACACTTAGTGATTCATCTATCACTTAGCAGACCTTCTTCGACACTTCCAAGTCATATAGACACATCGCTCAGCACAAACATACTCATCATGGACCTATCCAATGCCATTCCAACCTTAGGGACAATACTGGACACAACTACAGGGCAAATATTATATACAAAATAAGATTTAGAAGCAAAATATGAAGTCCGCTACCGTGAACGCTAGCAGCTACCTTACTCAGCTACAATCGTATACCTCAATCTGCTAATAACCCACTATCGGGTGAACAATACCTGCAACTGCACGTGAGGTAAAGTAAGTACTCCAACTCAGTGAGTAATAAGAGTAAATAATAACTGAGTGGCAAGAAATTACGTAAGAGGACTTCAACATGCAATATGGGACAGCACAACCCTTCTAGAAAAAAGTAAGTCCGGGAAAAATCTGTTAGAAAAATGTCTGACTCAGTTTAAAATCTCTTTTGAAAATATTTTTTTCTTTTCTTTTGAACAGGTAAGCATATGAGTGCGAAATCAGGTAGTGCAAGTCCGCACACAGATCAGCCTCTCATGCACAACACTGTATTAACAAATAACACTAGGGTATCCGGTACACCATGCAAGATATATAGCATGAATGCCAATGATATGAGAGAGTTGAATGTCATGCCACGTAGTACAAAAATGAACCAATGCGTGAATGAAATGCAATGCACATGACCGCTGCGGCGAGCTGGTCGATCCATATGGGTACCTGCGCTCACTGTGGGGGTTCAAACTCTAAAAGGGCTCCTAAAGCCCAAGTGCAATATCAATATCACACTGCTGCGGCGTGCAGTCCGATCCATGCATTGTCCAGAAATTTACATATGCCACTAGGGCATTATCAACATAACAGTTCTCAGCTCAAACGTTAGTAAAATATCATTTAGCTTTTCAAATCTTAGAAAAATGGCTGATTTTGCAAAACAGTATTTAATATGTTGGAACGAGATCAAATAATATGCAGAGTAATGCAAAAACAGTGATACCAATCCATGAAGGATTCAAATAATCGGCACGAAGCCCAAAACATGGAAATCAGCTCAAATCATGATAATCTCAAGTAGTTTCAGTCAAATACGTAGTAATTTCATCAATCAGGATGGACAGAGTGTCAATCCCATCTAGTGTTCTACCCCAGCTCGCTATATAGCGTGCAAGTCACCTCAATACAACACTATGATGTGAAACTTCGGGGTTTCAAACCCTCAGAATATCATTTAGATGTATTACTCACCTCGAACCGGTGAAATCTCTAGCCCGCTACGCCTTTGCCCCTTAAACCATCCTCTACGCGTGTCGAATCTAACCAAAAGCACAATGAATACATTATAATAGGATAATATAACACAACCCAATTGAAAAGACTCGAAAAACACCAAAAATTACTAAGTTGGCAAAACCCGAGCCCTGGGCCCACTTCTCGAAAAATTACAAAATTTACATCACTGGACTCCTCGTCCCGCCACGAGTCTATACCTATCATATTTACCAAAATCGGGGTTCAATTGCCCTTTCAAAACCCATATTCGCATTTCAAAAACCAAGTCCTAGTTTTTCAATTTTCACCCAATTTTTCCAAGAATTTAAAGTTGATTCTTCAATAAAATGATGTTTCTAAGTCAAGAGACTCACCTCCAATTAATTCCCATTGAAACCCTCTTCAATATCTACCAAGAAGCTCTCAAGGTGGCCAACAATGGAGGAAAAATGAATAAGCTCGCGGATGAAATAAGCTTAAAAACATTCTGCCCATGTCACAACCCAACCCCGATTGTGATGGTGCCTAACCCGAAAGCTAGGCAAGCCTGACCAACAATCGCTTTCCATTTAACACTAAGTCTCAAAAACCAACAATTTAAGAATATTATAGTAATTTTAGAATAATAATTCAAAAATATTAATAGAGTAATATGGAAAACTACGAATACCAATAAACATACCCATAAGATCTAGGGTCACTAGTCTAGAGCCTCTAAACAAAACTGGATAATAATATCTGAATGAGAATACAGAAATTTTGAAATGTATATAATAATACTAAACTGGAATATGAAGAGCAGCCAGGTCCTGCGAACGTCAAGAAGCTACCTCAACGACTATAAAAATGTCTGGAGACAACGAGTGCTCAACTAAGCCTCCGGTGTACCTGAATCTGCACACAAGGTGTAGTGGGTAAGGGTGAGTACTACTGACTCAGTGAGTAATAAGCATATACAATGTCTGAAGATAAGAAATCCACGAAATGCCACAAATCAAAGCTCAAACTAACAGTCTTATACCTTAACTACGAACTAACAACAAAGCAATATCAAATATTACAGTCAAGTATCAGATAAAGATGCAATTCAATGCACATGAATATGTTGTGGCGTGCAGCCCGATCCGTTCAACGTTGACGGCGCTCACTGAGGGTGTGTATAGACTCCAGAGGGGCACCTTCAGTCCAAGCGCAATATTATCATATCACCGCTGTAGCGCACAACCCGACCCATGCTCAATCCACAGTATGCATATGAAGCACATCACAAATTTATTCTAATTTCCCATTTTTCTATTTATTAAGGGGAATATAATTTAATTAATCAATTTCAGAAATAAGGTGACTTAGCATTTAATAACAGTGATTAAGCACAGGACTGAGATCAATGATTATGCAAATCATATTATCACACAGATATTCACCCTAGACGAGTATTATAGATCGGCACAAGGCCCCAACCATGGGAATAAACCCATATATATTCACTACAGGGTACGTATTAGCAGCCAATAAATTATATTTAGCACTCGGGATGGACCCTGTCACAATCCCCAATCATTTACAATCTCGCACTAGCCATGGGGTGCAAGTCACGCCATAACATAGCATCACGATGTGATAAATCGGGGTTTCAAACCCATAGGACATCATCTATACAAACTACTCACCTCTAACTAGTCGTAGACCGGTCCACGATGCCTTTTCCCTTCGAATATCCGTCTACGCGTGTCGAATCTAGTAAAAAACACAACGAATATGTTATTATAGGGTAAATACACATAACCCAATTGAAATTATTCGAAAAACGCTAACAATCACGAAGTTAGTGAATGCCGAGCCCCGGGCCCACCTCTAAAAAAATTCAGAAAATCACATATTTGGATTCCTCGTCTGGCCACGAGTCTGTACATATAAAGTTTGTTGAAAATGGGGCTCGAATGACCTTTCAAAACCCCAAAATTTAATTCTAAGAACAAAGCCCTAGTTCTCCAAAATTTCTACCCAATTTCATGGAATTGAGGGTTGATTCTTCCAAAAAATAGTATTTTGAAGTCAAAAGACTTACCTCCAATCAATATCCGTTGAAAACATGCTTCAAATCGCTCAAATAGCTCCCTTGGTTGCTTAGCAATGGTGGAAATAATGTTGGGTTCGCGATCGAAATTACCCTAAAAACATTCTGTCCAGCTGAACGACCCTTCTTCGCGAACGCGAGGCCCTTCTGCGTTCGCGATCAACAAACTCCACTTGGGCAGAATTCGTTCTTCGCGAACGCCGTGCCCTACTGCGAACGCGATAGACAAAATACCAGCTGCCCGGCTTTACCCTTCGCGAACGGGTTGCCTTCACGCGAACGCAAAGGTGTATGCGCTCTCTTCCACGCGAACGTGGCCCCTTTACGCGATCGCGAAGTACTAAACTAGGCCCTTCCCAAATGATCCCTTCGCGAATGCGTCCGGCCTACGCGAACGGGAAGGCCAATGGACCCCAGGCCTACGCGAACGCGAGGCACCCCTGCTAACGCGAAGGTAGATCTTGACGTGCAATAGCTGCTGCAATTTCTGCAGCACAAACCAACATCAAAACTCCCCGTTAGCCATCCAAAACCACCCCGAGGCCCTGGGGACCTCAACCAAAATCACAGATAGGTCCCAATACCTCATTCAAACTTGCTCGAGCCATAAAATCACTATCATAAACACCAAAATCATCAAATTACCATAGATTCAGCCAAGTTAAACTAAAAGTTGCGAAACTTGCATTTGATCTAAAACACGACCAAACGATGTCCGAATGATTTGAAAATTTGCACGCCTATCCAAAATCACCTAATATAGCTACTGCAACTGTTGGAATTCATTTCCGACCCCCGAATCAAAATCTCACATATCAACTGTACTTCGCCAAAATTCAAACTTATCCAATTCAAGCCTAATTCTACACCGGACCTCCATATTCAGTTCCGGTTGTGCTCCTCGGTCATAAATTACCACCCGAAACTAGTTGGATCATCCGAAATCTATTCCAAGCACTCTAACTCATAAGTCAACATTCGATTGACTTTTCCAAACTTTCTCATATAGAAACTAATTGTCTCATTTATACCCAAACTCCATCCGAATTACCTCAAACTCTCCAAACACATATAATGGAACATGTAAAAGCATAAAACGGGAAAAGCGGGGCGGTAATTCACGGGATGACGGGCAGGTCGTTACATCCTCCCTAACTTAAACAAACGCTCGTCCTCGAGCGGGTCAAGGAACATACCTGGAGTGTCAAACAAGTGAGGATATTTGCTGCGCATCTCCTGCTCGGTCTCCCAAGTGGCTTCCTCCACGGGCGACCTCTCCACTGCATCTTCACCGACGCTATGTCCTTAGATCTCAGCTTTCAAATCTGGCGAGCCAAAATAGCCATCGGCTCCACAACATAGGTCAAGTCTTCATCCAATTGGATCGTGCTGAAGTCTAACACATGAGACGGATCCCCAACATACTTCCGGAGCATTGAAACATGGAACACCGGATGAACTCCCGACATGCTAGGTGGCAAAGCGAGCATATAAGCCACCACCCCAATCATCCTAAGTGTCTCAAAAGGCCCAATGAACCTTGGACTCAGCTTCCCTTTATTTCCAAACCTCATAACGCCCTTCATAGAAAAAAACATTCAACAAGACCTTCTCGCCCACTGCATAAGATACATCTCGAACCTTCCGGTCCGCATAACTCTTCTGACGTGACTGAGCTGTACGGAGTCCCTTCTGGATTACTTTCACTTTCGCTAAGGCATCATGAGCTAACTCTGTCCCCAATAATCTAGCCTCGCCGGGCTCAAATCAACCAACCGGAGATCTACACAGTCTCCCATATAAGGCTTCATACGGCGCCATCTGGATGATGGATTGATAGCTGTTATTATATGCAAACTCCGCAAGTGGCAAGAATTCAGCCCAAGAATCTCCAAAATCAATAGCATAGGCACGCAACATATCCTCCAATATTTGGATAGTACGCTCGGACTACCCGTCCATCTGTGGGTGAGATGTTGTGCTCAACTGTACCTATGTCCCCAACTCCCGATGAAAAGTCCTCCAAAACTGCGAAGTAAACATGGTACCCCTATTTGATACAATGGAAACCGGGTCCCCATGCAACCGTACAATCTCCCGAATGAAAATCATTGCTAACTTCTCCGCAGAATAGGTAGTACATACTGGAATGAAGTGCGCAGACCTTGTCAGCCTATCCACAATCACCCAAACCGAATCAAACTTCTTTGAGGTACGATGAAGACCACTCACAAAATCCATAGTAATATTCTCCCATTTCCATTCCAGAATATCCATCCGCTGGAGTACACCACCGGGTCTCTGGTGCTCGTATTTGACTTGCAGACAGTTGAAACACCAAGCCACATAATTTACAATATCCTTTTTTCATTCTCCTCCACCAGTAATGCTGTCTCAAATCCTGGTACATCTTCGCGACATCCGGATGAATAGAATATTGCGAGCTGTGAGCTTCCTCTAATATATAATTCCGGAGACCATCCACATTGGGCACACAAATCCGGACCAATATCTGCAACACACCATCATCACCAATGGTCACATATCTTGAATCATCACGCTGGACCCTGTCCTTTAGGACAAGCAAATGCGGTCATCATACTGGCGCTCTCTGATGCGGTCATACAAAGAAGATCGGGAAACCACACTAGCCAACACCCGACTGGGCTCAGAAATATCTAACCTCACGATCTGATTGGCCAAGGCCTGAACATCAACCTCAAGGGGCCTCTCCTCAACTGGAATGTACGCCAGACTACCCATGCTAATAGCCTTCCAGCTCAAAGCATCGGCCACTATATTGGCCTTCCCGGGATGATACAAAATAGTAATATCATAGTCTTTGAGTAACTCAAGCCCATCTCCGTTGTCTCAGATTAAGATCTTTCTGCTTAAACAAGTGATGATCCTCAAGGCATGAACAATTGCAGCCAATTCTAAGTCATGAACATGGTAGTTCTTCTCAAGGGGCTTTAGCTGACGAGAAGCATAAGCAAGAAATCAACCTTCCTATATCAATATACAACCGATCCCGACTCTCGAAACATCATAATACACCGTATAGGAACCTGAAGTTGATGGTAACACTAATACCGGAGCTGTGGTCAAAGCTGACTTGAGCTTCTCGAAGCTCTCCTCACATTCATCCGACCACACAAATAGAACAATCTTCTGAGTCGGCTTTGTCAAAGGCAAAGCAATAGATGAAAAGCCCTGAACGAACCTGCTGTAGTAACCCGCCAAACCGAGGAAACTCCAAATCTCAGTAGCTGAGGACGGCCTGGGCCAACTCTACACCGCCTCAATCTTCTTTGGGTCAACCTGAATACCATCACTGGACACCACGTGTCCCAGAAAAGTCACAGTGTTAAGCCAGAATTCACACTTGGAGAACTTTGCATAAAGCTTTTCCTCTTTCAATCTCTGCAAGACCACTCTCAAATGCTGCACATGCTCCTTCGGGCTACGCGGATACACCAGAATATCATCGATGAACACGATCACAAAAGAATCCAGATAAGGCCTAAATACACTATTTATCAAGTGCATGATCGTGGCTTGGGCATTAGTCAGCCCGAAAGACATCACTAGAAACTAGTAATGCCCATATCTCGTCCTGAAAGCTATCTTCATAATGTCGAATCCCTAGTCTTCAGCTTGTGATAGACCGATCGAAGGTCAATCTTAGAGAATAACCTTGCTCCCTGGAGCTGATCAAATAAATCCTCAATACGGGGTACTAGGTACTTGTTCTTCACTGTCACCTTATTCAGCTGCTTGTAGTCATTGCACATCCTCATTGTGCCATCTTTCTTATCTAAAAATAACACCGGTGCATCCCGAGGTGACACACTTGGGAAAATGAACCCCATATGTAGGAGTTCCTAAAGTTGTTCTTTCAACTCCTTTAGCTCCGCTGGTGCCAACCGATAGGGAGGAATAGATATGGGCTGAGTGCCCAGCACCAGATCAATACCAAAATCAATGTCTCTGTCCGGCATCATGCCTGGCAAGTCCGCTTGAAACACATCGGGGAAATCCCTCAAAATGGGGACCGAGTCAAGACAAGGAGCCTCAGCTTCTGTATCTCTCGCGAAAGCCAAATACGATAGACAACCTTTCCTAACGATTCGTTGGGCTTTTAGGAAAGAAATCACCCTGCTAGGTACATGATTAGTCAGCCCTCGCCACTCGATCCTCGGAGTACCTGGAATAGCTAGTGTGACTATCTTGGCATGATAGTCCAGAATAGCATGGTACAGAGATAGCCAATCCATACCCAGAATCACGTCAAAATCTACCATGCCCAACAGTAACAGGTCAACTCGGGTCTCCAAACCCCTAATAGTCAATAGACATGATTGATAGACATGATCCATAATAATAGTATCACCCACCGGGATAGATACGTGCACAGGAAAGGAAAGACAACCAAGGGTCGTACCCAAATGATGAGCAATATAGGAAGATACATATGAATAGGTGGATCCAGGATCAAATAAAACAGAAGCATTCTTGTGGCAGACTGAGATAATACCTGTTATGACTGCATCTGAGGCAATAACGTCGCTCATATCAGGAAGGGCATAAAAACAAGCCTGGCCACTGTCAGTACTGTCCTCACCCTTGGAGCGACCTTTGGCTATCTGGTCTCCACCCCTAGCTGACTGAGTGGGAGCCGAAGAAACCTGAGCAGAAGACGAGGACTGATCCCTCTGTTGAGACTGCCTATTGCGGGATCGAGGACACTGTCTCCTCATGTGACCCAACTCACCGCACTCATAGCAACAAACTGAAGCTGGAGAAGAGGACTGATGAGAACCCCTCGCTGCAGACAAACCGTGAGCTGAAGGAGCAGGAGCAAAGCTCTGATAGAGCACTCAGTGCAGGCTAGCTCTGCTGATGACCTTGATGGACCCGACCTGAAGAGGCTCCACTGGACTCTGTGCGTCCTGATTGAGGAGGCCTGAAGGAATGACCTCTACCATGCTGGAACTGGCCCCTAGACGGAGCACCGCTGAAATTACCTGAACCTCGAGGCATCCTGGCCTCCCTCTACATACGCTCCAGACGGCTATCTATCTCAATCAGTCGAGCCGCATCAGCAACCTACTCAAATGTAGTTGCTGTAGCCCTCTCTCTAGTCATCAATATACGGATCGGATAGTTGAGGCCATCTATAAACCTCATGATCCTCTCTCTATCTGTCGGGATCATCCACATAGCATGCCTAGCCAGCTGTGTAAACTGCAACTCATACTGAGTCACTGTCATATCTCCCTGAGTCAACCACTCGAACTGACGACGCAGCTCCTCCCTATAAGACTGGGACATATACTTCTCCAAGAATACCATGGAGAACTGCTGCCAGGTGAGGGGAGCTGCACCAATAGGCCTACGCCTCTCGAACTCTTCCCACCAAGTAAATGTAGCTCCTATGAACTGGAAGGTAGTAAAAGCCACTCCACTAGACTCCAGCATACCCGCAGTACGAATCATACACAGGCATTTATCCAGGAAACCCTGGGCATCCTCGCCCTCAGCACCACTGAATGCTGGAGGCTGAAGCCTACCGAACCTCTCCAAATGCCACTGCTCGTTGTCCGGCATAAATGTGACCATATGAGCTGGGGCCGGTGCGACTGGCGCAACTGGAACAACCGGTGCTACTGGTGAAACTGGAGCAACTGGAGCAACTGGCTGAACTAGCAAAACTGTAGCTACCTCAAGTGTCTGTAAGCCCTTAACAACCTGCTCAGGTGTGCGAGCATCAGGGGTCTGATGACCACCACCGGTCTAAGAAGTAGCCGCTGCTGTGGTGGCTGAAACTGCCTGAGCCAAGCCACTGTAGACGAAAAACATCTAGGACAAAGTCTCTTAAAGACCATGATCACGATGGGCACTGACGGTGCCTGAGTAGGCGCTGTTGAAGCATCCAAAATCGGAGGCTGATCTTGGACCTGGGCAGCTGGTGGGTCCCCAGGTGCTGCCCCTGCTGGTCCGCCTCATCCACCACTACGGCCGTGTCCATGACCTCTAGTAGGTGGTACTAGGGGTCGTCCGCCACGTCCATTAGCACGGGTTCCATTTAACCCTAAGTCTCAAAAACCAACAATTTAAGAATATTATAGTAATTTTCGAATAATAATCCAAAAATATTAATAGAGTATTATGGAAAATGATGAATACCGATAAACACACCCATAAGATCTAGGGTCAAGAGTCTAGAGCCTCTAAACAAAACTGGATAATAATATCTAAATGAGAATATAGAAATATGGAAATGTATATAATAATAATAAACTGGAATACGAAGGGGTGAGTACTACCGACTCAGTGAGTAATAAGCATATATAATGGCTGAAGATAAGAAATCCAAGAAATGCCACAAAGCAAAGCTAAAACTAACTGTGCTATACCTTAACTATGAACTAACAGCAAAGCAATATCAAATATAATAGTTAAGTATCGGATAAAGATGCAATGCATTGCACATGAATACGCTGCGGCGTGCAGCCCGATCAGTTTAACATCGACGACGCTCACTGGGGGTGTGTACAGACTCCGGAGGGGATCCTGCAGCCCAAGTGCAATATTATCATATCACCGATGCGGCGCACAGCTCGACCAATGCTCAGTCCACAGTATGCATATGAGTCACATAATAGATTTTATCCAATTTCCCATTTTTCCATTTATTAAGGGGAATGTAATTTATGTAATCAATTTCAGGAATAAGGTGACTTAGCATTTAATAACAGTGATTAAGCACAAAACTGAGATCAAGGATTACGCAAATCATGTTATCACATAGATATTCACCCTGGACGAGTACTACAGATTAGCACAAGGCCCCAACCATGGAAATAAGCCCAAATATATTCACTACAGGGTGCGTATCAGCCGCCAATAAATTATATTTACCACTCGGGATAGACCAAGTCTCGATCCCCAATCATTTAGAATCCCTCACCTGCCATGGGGTGCGAGTCACGCCATAACATAGCTTCACGATGTGACAAACCGAGGTTTCAAACCCTCAGGCCATCATCAATACAAACTACTCACCTCTAACTGGTCGTAGACCGGTCCGCGATGCCTTTTCCCTTCTAATCTACGTCTACGCGCGTCGAATCTAGTCAAAACCACAACGAATATGTTATTATAGGCTAAATAAATATAACCCAATTGAAATTATTCAACAAATGCTAAAAATCACGAAGTTGGTAAAACCAGAGTCCCAAGCCCACATCTCGAAAAGTTCAGAAAATCACATCTTTGGATTTCTCGTCTCACCACGAGTCCGTACATATAAAGTATGTCGGAAACGGAGCTCGAATGACCTTCCAAATCCCCAAAATTCGTTTCTAAAAACTAAGCCCTAGTTCTCCAAAATTTCTACCCAATTTCATGGAATTGAGGGTTGATTCTTCCTAAAAATGGATTTTTAAGTCGAAAGACTTACCTCCAATCAATATTCGTTGAAAACACGCTTCAAATTGCTCAGATTCCCTTAGTTGCTTAACAATGGTGGAAATAATGTTAGGTTCGAGACTGAAATTACCCTTAAAAACATTTTGTCGGGCTGAACGACCCTTCTTCGTGAACGCGATGCCCTTCCGCATTCACGATGAACAAAATCCACTGGGCCAAAATTCCTTCTTCGTGAACGCGTAACCGCGAACGTGATAGCCAAAATACTAGCTGCCCATTTACCCTTCGCGAACGCAAAGGTGTAGGCTCCCTCTTCCACGCGAACGCGGCCCCTTCACGCAATCGCGAAGTAATAAACCAAGACCTTCCTAAACTATCCCTTCGCGAACGCGTCCGCGAACGCGTCCGCGAACGCGAAGGTCAGTGGACCCCAAGCCTGCGCAAATGCGAGGCACCCATGCGAACGCGAAGGCCAATCTTGACCTGCAATAGCTGCTGCAATTTCTGCAGCACAAACCAACATCCAAACTCCCCGTTAGCCATCCAAAACCACCCCGAGGGCCTCGAGACCTCAACCAAAAGCAAAGATAGGTCCTAATACCTCATTCAAACTTTCTCGAGCCATAAAATCACTATCATAAACACCAAAATCATCAAATTACCATAGGTTCAAGCCTACGTTAAACTAAAACTTCCGAAACTTGCATTTGATCTAAAACCCAACCAAACGATGTCCAAATAATCTGAAAATCCATTCCGACCCCCGGATCAAAATCTTACCTATCAACCGGACTTTGCCAAAATTCAAACTTAGCCAATTCAAGCCTAATTCTACATCGGACCTCCCAATTCAGTTCTGACTGCACACCTAAGTCATAAATCACCACCCAAAACTAGTCGAATCATCGGAAATCCATTCCGAGCCCTTTAACTCATAAGTCAACATTTGGTTGACTTTTCCAAACTAACTTTCTCATAAAGAGACTAATTGTCTCATTTCTACCCAAACTCTGCCCGAATTACCTCAAACTCCCCAAACACATATAATGGAACTAATAAAAGCATAAAATGGAAAAAACAGGGTGGTAATTCACGGTACGGTGGGTCAGGTCGTTACATCCCAGGTACATATTTACCCTATGAGAATGCGGTCGAGACCCTCGCGTTGTAGATGATCAGAAAGGCGGTGACCAACTTTAACTCTTCATGAACGCGGCTCCCCGCACATGAACGCGAACCTTCAGGAGCTCCCACTACACAAACGCGTCTCCTTCCACGTGAACGCGATGCACCAGACCAAGGACCACCCAAACAGCCTCTACGCGAATGCGACTTTAACATGCGAACGTGAAGGTTCAAGAACCTCCCCATACCCGAACGCAAAACCCCTTCATGAACGTGAAGGCAAAAAGTGGCTTGCAACAGGTGGTGCATTTCTGCAACACTCCAAGTCCAAGATTCTTCTGTTGATCACTCGGAATCACCCCGAGGCCCCCGGGACATCGACCAAAAACACCAACATATCCCAAAACATCATACAAACTTATTCCAATCATCATAACATGTCAGACAACACTGAAATCATAAATTCACATCGGATTCAAGCCTAAGTTTCTTCAAAACATCCTAATTGCACATTCGATAAAAAACCCAACCTAAACACCTTCGAATGACCTAAAACTTTGCATACATATCCAAAATTACCGAACGGAGCTACTGCAACTCTCGGAATTCCATTCTAACCCTCAGATAAAAATCTCACCTTTCAATCGGAATTCACCAAAATTCAAATTTCGCCAATTCAAGTCCAATTCTACACCGGACCTCCAAATTCAATTTCGATCGCACTTCTAAGTCATAAATCATCCCCCGAAGCTAACCAAATCATCAGAATTCACATCCGAGCCTTCTAACTATATAATCACTTCTAGATGACTTTTCCGAATCAAGCTTTCTTTTAAGAGACTAAGTGTCTCATTTCTTATCAAAACCATTCCAAATCAACTCAAACACACCACATACCGATAACAACATATGAAGAAACTTAACATGGGGGAACAGAACAGTAACACCTGGGACGACGGGGTCATCACATGCACATTTTTATATTCATCATAGATTTCGAGATATAAGCTTCCAAAATAGGCTCATCGCATCAGAAATATCTCGGAAAATTGCAAAAACAGCTTTACCAGCCTTTATTAAAACTATCATAACTTTCTGTATAAAAATCCAAATGATTAATGGTTTAGCTTTCTGGAATCTAGAATTCAAGATCTACAGCGTTCATGTTTTGAACATTTTCAGAGTCTTTATGGATTGTAAGATATGAGCTTTCAAAATTGCCTCCTCCCCTCGGATTTTTTTCTTTTTGTTGAACATCTGCTGCAATTTCAGCAGCTTTTCTTTGTCTGAAATCCACTCCGTTAACCTTCCGAAATCCACCCGAGTCCCTCGGGACCTTAACCAATTATACCAAAATGTCCCAAAATCGATACGAACTCTCTTGAGGCCTTAAATCACATCAAACAACATCGAAATCATGAATCGCACTCCAATTCAAGCTTAATGAACTTTAAAATTTCAAACTTCTACATTTGATGTCGAAAACTATCAAATCACATCCTATTGATCTCAATATTTGCACACAAGTCACATTCGACATTGCGGACCTACTCCAACTTTCGAAATTGGATTCTGACCCCGATATCAAAAAATCCACTCCCGGTCAAACTCCTCAAAAACCTTCACATTTCTATCTTTAGCCCAATGATTCCAAAATGACTCACGGACCTCCGAATTCACTTCTGATTGCGCTTCCAACTCCAGAATCATCATACGGAGCTATTTCCCAGACTCAGAATCCAGAATGGGCATCGATAACATTGAAATGCACTTCAAGCCAAACTTATGAATTTTATTCCACAATGCTAACTTCCACAAGAGGCACCAAACCTCTCCTGGGTCATCCAAAACCCGATCCGGGCATACGCTAGAGTCCGAAATCATCATAAGAACCTGCTGGAACCTTCAGATCCCGATTCCAAAGTTGTTTACTTAAAAATCCAATCCTAGTTAATTCTTTCAACTTTGAGCTTCCGAAATAAGAATTCTCTTTCCAAATTAACCCCGGACTTCCCAAAACTCAATTCCGTCCATGCGTACAAGTATAATGCCTGAAATGAAGCTGCTCATGGCCTCAAACCGCCAAACGATGCACTAGAGCTCTAAACGACCGGTCGGGTCATTACATTATCTATGGGTTCCTGGCTTGATATTTGAGGCCCAGTAGCACGAAATTATCCTTAATTATTATGTGTGTCAATTTCAACATTTTTAGAATTTTTTTAGTTTAATAAATTAAATAAATAATTATTTAAATAGACTGAGTAATTATCTATGGGTTCCATGCTCGATATTTGAGAGTCGATTGCACCAAGTTATCCTTAATTATTATGTGTGTTAATTTTAACATTTTTAGAATTTTGTTAGTTTAATAAATTAAATAAATAATATTTAATTTGACTGTATAATTATCTATGGGTTACAGACTTGATATTTGAGGCCAGGTCATATCAAATTATCCTTAATTATTATGTGTGTCAATTTTAATATTTTAAAATTTTTGTTAGTTTAATAAATTAAATAAATAATTATTTAATTTGACAGAGTAATTATGGGTTCCAGGCTCGATATTTGAGGTTCGGTCGCACCAAGTTATTCTTAATTATTATGTGTGTTAACTTTAATATTTTAAAATTTTTTATTGTTTAATAAATTAAATAATTAATTATTGAATTGGACTGAGTAATTATCTATGGGTTACAGGCTCTATATTTGAGTTAATTTGACAACATATATTAATTTGTTTGTTTTGTAAGTTTATTCTTATTAACTAAATAATTAATTCTATGAAGTGTAATTTGATAGAGTTTGCAGTTAGTACATACTTAAACTACAGACTCTATGCTAAAAGGCTCTATATTATACTACACTAAAATGCTCTATATTTTACTACGCTAAAAGGCTCCATATTTTACTACGCCATAAGACTCTATATTTTACGATGCTAAATGGCTCTAAATTTTACTACGCCATAAGGCTCTATTCTAACTATGTTAGAAGGCCACTATTACATATAAAAACAACAAATATAAAATACATATGAACAACAAACTAAATAAATAATATTTATTTATTATTTAAATAAATAAAAACATAACATTAACAATAAAATTTATTTATCAAGTTTTAAGTATTTTTTGTCGCAAGACTAATTATTCAATCCGGGTAAAAATAACATACAAATTTAAACACAAACATAATACAAATCAACATGAAAACACATTCAACAAAATAAATATGCATATGCTCTACGAGTTTCGATATAAATAAAATCAAAGTACATCGATTTAAGTTTTTTGAAATAGATCCAAATCGAATTTTTGAACCCGAAAGAAAGAATCCAAGGCTTGTGCTGTGTGCGGGACTTACACTTTTTACTTTTTGTGTGACTAGTGGGGCACAAGATTTTTTCAAATTTGCGGGGGGGGGGGGGGGGGGGAGTGGGGGGGACCAGCAATTGTGGGTATTATATTTTTAAAAATGGAGGTTCTGTCTTGATCGTGGGGAAGAAGAAGGAGCCTATATTTTATTATAGGAAAATGAAGTATAATACTGCGTTTAAGGAAAATACAATATTGTAACACGCTTTCCTATAATAAAATATAGGAATTTAATTAAATACAGTATAATAGAGGGGCCCACTAAATTTTATAGGAAAATACAGTACAATACTGCGTTTAAGGGAAACGCAGTATTGTGATGCGTTTTCCTAAAAAAATATTTTTTAGTTAAACACAGTATAATATTGCATTTTATGTACAAATATAACTTTTTAATAGTAGAAACGTATTTTATTGCATAAATGATACTATTTCAGTTTCGGACTCCTTATTTAAGACTGTTAACATAAATAAAATTACTTTTTGTTTATTCCAAAAATAGCAGCTTCATTTACAAATGTAGCGGGTCCTTAAGTCCATACATTTAATCCCATATTCATAACAGAAATAGAGATCCACTAATTGAGGGATATGTTTTTATCCTTATTAACCAATTTGTTATGAAATAATATAAAGACAAGAACAATAATGCAAGAACAAGAGCAATAGAGAGAATAGAGAGAGAGCAGTATTCTTATTGATACTTAGAGATTGTTAGGGATAGTTTACAATGGTAGAAGACCCCTTTATTTATAGGGAGGTAGTGACTTAGCTACCAAGAATAAAACTCTAGAATCTCTCTAATTATAGACATTCACCTTAAATAGAAGTCTATTTATAACACTCCCCCTTGAATGTCTATTCAACAATGTGCCTCGTTAAAACCTTAAAACCAAAACCCAATGGGAAAAATAAAAGAAAGGAAAAAGAGTACACATGTTTGAATATGCGCCTATTGGTTGCCTCGTTAAAAACCTCGCAAGGAAAACCCAGTTGGGACAAAACCTTGTAAGGGAAAAAGAGTGCAACGCGCATTAACTCCCCCTGATAAGAACATCAATTTATATCCTTGAGCATTTGCATTCCAATCTTGTGCATCATCTTCAAAACGATCTTTGGTAGACGTTTGACAAATCAACCATATTGACTTGAATAAATATTCCGCACCTTGAAATCATCATTCTTGATAGATATGAACATCTTCATATAATGTCGTGGAATGACTCTTCAATATCTCCATAGATGTATTCTCGATGCCATCATGCTTATAGTTATAGCAAGATACATATGTACACAAATTGTACTTAGGATGTGGTACTTCAGGACCAAGAATTGCATATGCTTCAAGCAACTTAAATCTTTCAAGTTAAGTCATATAAGCCATATAATAGACTTTAGATGCATATCAAGTTTTCCATGTCATGCTAGACAAATAAGATATCGAAAACTGATTATACATACCTTTGACTTTATACTTTCAAGCATTTGAACTATAGGTTCAAAACTACATGTCTTTCATATGGAATCAATTCTTCTTGAATTGTATCTCTTCTATTTAGTTACTTTCTTTGGGTCAGCAAATGCGTATAGCATGCTTTGCAATATGTTGCAATTGAATTATCCATTTTATGAACTTCAGGTTCATATCATGATATTCGGGGATATACATATACAAATGATAATTCATCCCATGTAACATTTTCTTAAGTGTTTATCATGTCTCCCCCTCATGTTAGAAAAGCTAACTTGTTTCCTCAACTTTGGGAAATCATCTTTGTGCATTATCATGTCAATATACACAGCACATTAATAATAAGATGAAATTATTTGGTTCCTGACCCTGAACCACTTGTGAGGGGAGAATATAATATACTCTCGTATACAACGTATATCAAACTGATATATATAACTTTGTTCTCATAAGAAACAGTTTAGCTATTAAGTGGAAGCACTCAATAATTATCTTGCTAAACCAACTTTGATATAAACCAACTTATCACGATGAACTATCTTGAGTAGAAAATCTGGAAATTATGCTCGAAGTTAGATTACTGAGCAATTTACCTCGCAAGCACCGGCCAGGCTGCGGGTTAATAACAATTGCGCATGTAACCATATCATAGATGCATCATATGTGGTATACATGGCAGGTGAATGGGCCCATATTCACCTTTGATATTTCCAGAATTTATGGGCTTCAACCCGAACTCTTTAGTTGGTCAGTTCATTAAAGAGAACAAGTGATACAAGAGAATTCGTAAAGAACTTTCTAGTTCTTTGATATTCACCTGTGTGAATTTGCACATCATACTTAAAATGAGATGGCTAATACGAATGCTAACTGAACAAATTATCAATATTGGTAAACTTCAAATTTACACTATGACATGTGCACTTATCAATAAACTTCAGGTTTATTATGACATGGTTTTTTATACCAATAGATATCCACTTTATTGTGGCATTCTTTCTTTTGTGTAGTACAAACTGGAGAACAAAGCGGGTAGCTTTTCATATGCAAATTACCCCGCTACAAGTTGTAGTAATAGGAGATATCAAAGCCTTCCTTTATTTATAGTCTCAATATAATCAATCGCTTTCGCGTGTACTTTGGAAACTGAATAAGTTTCTTTGAGACTTACTACAGCACAATACTCAATTGTGTTTCTCCAACATAGTAATAATTGGCTCTTCTAGAGCTCTCAATTAATTTTGTACTACCACAGATTCATCAACATCCATGTGGTGAATATCTTTCTTAAAGAGAAAGTTATACCATTATGGTCATGTCAAACTTATATGCAAGATATGTTTCTTGCATTATCGTTGTCCTTTAATAGTCATATTTCCAAAATACTTTGGCGTACAATAGGTACGTGACCAACGATCATTCATGCCATATATCATCTCAAACCTCCTTCTAGGGGTGAGTGTGGTATCATCTCAAAACTCCTCCTAGGGGTGAGTGTGGTATATTTAATACCAATTTCATGTTCATATTCTTCCAATAATGAATATGTATTCGTGAATCAGATGTTGTCACATTCACTTCGGGGATATGTGATTTTGTTATCCTTTTCAAATCTATAAATGCGTCAGGCATTTGATTTGCTATTCTTTGCAAATGGATAATCTTTTGTGCCTCTTTCACAAATAGAGGTATGTGGATCAAGATGAGATAATGATGCATTTTTCCACAAAATTTCCCGTTTGGTTTCACCAACTTCTCCCCCTAATTTTGGGAAAAGTGTCTCATCAAATTGACAGTCTGCAAATCGTGCAGTGAACAAATCTCCTGTCAATGTTTCGAGGTAGCGAATAATGGAGGGCGATTCAACCTCAACATATATTCCTAACCTTCTTTGCAGACCCATTTTGGTGCGGGATGGCGGTGCTACAGGCACATTTACTGCGCATCCAAAGATTCTTAAATGGGATATATTGGGTCCATGACCCAAAACCAATTGCAACGGGGAATATTTGTGTCAATTCGTCAGTCAGAGACGAACTAGCACTGCTGTATGCAAAATGGCGTGTCCCCAAACCGAAGTGGGCAGCCGACGAACTAGTATTGCTGCATGCAAAATGGCGTGACCCAAACCAAAGTGGGCAGCTGACGAACTAGCATTGCTGCATGCAAAATGGCGTGACCCCAAGCCGAAGTGGGCAGCCGACGAACTAGCATTGCTGCATGCAAAATGGTGTGATCCCAAACCGAAGTGGGCAGCCGACGAACTAGTATTGCTGCATGCAAAATGGCGTGAACCCAAACCGAAATGGGCAGCCTCGTTTTCATGAAGAATTCAAGATTATTCTCATCTATTGTCTCAATATGATATCCATTTTGAATGATATCTTTAAAACTCAACAAGTTCCTTTTAGACTTGGAGGAGAACATTGCGATTGATATCATTAAAACTCAACAAGTTCTTCTTAGACTTGGAGGAGAATATTGCATTCTCTAAGATAAACGTCGTGCCTTTGGGCAGAGTTACAGTTGCTCTTCCGGAGCCTTCAATCAATTTACTTCCCATGGTTTGACATATAAAAGAAAATATACGAACATGAGAATAAACAACTTTTTGTTTCACATTTAAACAATATTTTCAAAATCTGCTGAGGTCAGTTGACTAACTAAATCAGATAGTCGATTATATGTTTTCCATAATCGATTACTATGCAGCTTGAAAATTTCAGTTTAAGCATTTTCTTAAAACAATCGATTGTTAAACACACACAATCGATTGTTGAGAATTGACAATCGATTGTTAAACATAGACAATCGATATTTGACTATTTTTGAAAAATTCCAGATCACTGTTTTAAGACAATCGATTGTTAAACATAGACAATCGATTGTTGACAATTTTTGAAAAATTCCAGATCACACTGTTTTAAGACAATCGATTGTTAAACATAGACAATCGATTGTTGACTATTTTTGAAAAATTCCAGATCACACTGTTTTAAGACAATCGATTGTTAAACATAGACAATCGATTGTTGATAATTTTTGAAAAATTCCAGATCACACTGTCTAACGACAATCGATTGTTAGACATAGACAATCGATTGTGGATGATTTTTGAAAAATTCCAGATTACACTGTCTAACGACAATCGATTGTTAGACATAGACAATCGATTGTGGATGATTTTTGAAAAATTCCAGATTACACTGTCTAACAACAATCGATTGTTAGACATAGACAATTGATTGTCGATCAATTGTTTTTCAGCTTTAATGCGAAAATATTAGATAATCGACTAGTTTTTCAGGCTAGTCGATTACCCCTACTGGAAAATAAAAATATTATTGATATTTGAGCATGTTGAAGATATTCTAAAGAACTACTGCTAACATTGCATCATGAACTAACAAATACGAGCTAATACTAATGGCTATTAGTTTATTCACTAACTAATACAAATAAGTAGAACAAAATCAAATAACTCCATCTTCTTTCATCACGGACCCATCACCGATTAGGTGGTCTATTTTCCCCTCGGGTTGCTCAAAGAAGTCTGCCACATCCAGGTGGGTGATGTCCAAGTTGTCGTCATAGACAAAATTTGTTTCAGGGCCTTTACTCTTTCGAGATGCTTGATAAAGGTCAACCAAGTGTCTTGGTATACGGCAAGTCTTTGACCAGTGCCCTTTCCCACCGCAACGATAACATATAGTTTCTGAACCATTTGCCTTAGGATCTTCATGATCCCGTTTCTGCTTTCGGCGGTTATCTCTCCTTGGGGGTTGACGGACTTCATTGGAATTTCTTCCTTGTCTACGTCCCTGGCTATGACCCCGTTTACGACCATGACCATGGCCCTTTTCATGTTTGGCATAATGAGAGTGCACCTTATCTGCTTCAGGCAGTGGTGTAGACCCAGTGGTTCGATTTTCGTGATTTCTCATGAGCAGGTCATTATTTCGCTCAGCCACTAGTAGAACAGAAATCAGTTCAGAGTACTTTGTAAAGCTTTTCTCTCTGTACTGTTGTTGCAGTACCATATTGGAGGCATGAAACGTTGTAAACGTTTTCTCAAGCATATCATAATCGGAGATTTTATCTCAGCGTAGCTTCAATTTAGAAGTAATTCTGAACATTGCAGAATTATATTCAGAAACGGAATTAAAGTCCTGGAGCCTCAGATGAGCCCAATCATATCGTGCTTGTGGCAGAGTGACCAACTTCAGGTTGTCATATCTCTCCTTTAAGCCGTTCCACAAGATGAGTGGATCCTTGACGGTGAGATATTCAATCTTCAAACCTTCATCAAGGTGATGGCGCAAGAAAATCAAGGCCTTCGCACAGTCTTGGGTGGATGCTTTTTCTCTATCTTTAATGGTGTCTCCGAGACCCATAGCATCTAAGTGGATTTCAGCATCCAACACCCATGTCATATAGTTCTTGCCCGAAATTTCAAGGGCAACGAACTTTCTTTTCGTAATGTCAGACATAATCGAAAATTAAATTAGGAAGAGGGAAATACCTTAGATTTTTCGAGAATGGTTCTTGAGACGGTAGAGTCTCGTGCTGATAACGTGTTATGAAATAATATAAAGACAAGAACAATAATGCAAGAGCAAGAGCAATAGAGAGAATAGAGAGAGAGAAGTATTCTTATTGATACTTAGAGATTGTTAGGGATAGTTTACAATGGTAGAAGACCCCTTTATTTATAGGGAGGTAGTGACTTAGCTACCAAGAATAAAACTCTAGAATCTCTCTAATTATAGACATTCACCTTAAATAGAAGTCTATTTATAACACAATTCACTTTTTTCTCTCCTTTATTTTTTTTTTCTTACTACTTCGTTGCATACCCCCTCACCCCACCCCCACCCCCACCCCCACCCTCAAACCCCATTCTCTCTTTTTCTCCACTCCCATCTTCCATCTTCCATCTTCACTCTTTAAACCTAACCATCATAACCCCATTTTTAACATCTGAAGGCATTTGTTGCCTTCAGAGAAAGAAGCTTGGTGTAGTTGTTCCCATATTTTTAATTATCATGATTAGTCATTGCGTATCTCTCTTAACAATTCATTAGCTGTTCTATTTAATTTTGTTTGTTTGTATATTTTAGTTTATAGGGTTCAGAGTTAAGGTAAGTGGTGCAGAATTGCATAATTTGATACGAATAAGATGATTTACTCGATCATGATGATTATTAGAGATGATATACCACATGTTTAAATAGTTTTTCTTAAATAAACATAAATTATGTATATCTTTCATATTTTTAGAATGATATATAATTTACAAATACATATATAAGTAGTATTATTTATCCTACACATATAAATATACATAAAGCACATAATAAGTCAATATATATAGTATTACAAATAATATACCTAATTTATTCTAAGATTATACGTTATTGTTAATTATATATAATGATATCCCTAAGATTTTTTATTATACGTGGTTTATGGTAAATTATAGCATATATAAGTGAATAAGCGTGCATGGTTTATAATGTTGATATACCACATATATAATCTTATATTTCTTGTGCTATATAAAATTTCATAATATACAAGATGTACAAGGTAAACAAATAAATAAATAGGTTGTATAATAGAGAGAGTTACAGATTTTATACCAAAAAATATTATTTTTTCTAGGTTTTAATGGTGGAAAAGATCAGTCCATGTATGGAAGGAATCGTTGCAATAAATTAAGAATAAATTATTTGGGCCAAAATAGGAGCAATAATCTTTTATTTGCTATAAAATAGAAAAGGATTGGTACGTGATTCATGGTCTACGATTCCATTACAGACTGAAATGTAAAATTTTTGCTGCTACTTTTGCTAATTCATTAATGCTACTTTTAAGATTTTGTAATATTTTACTAAATACTGGACAATTATGAAACTTCCTCTCTCATTTCCCATCTCAATTAATTGCAAATGTGGATTCTCGCCAACGAAACATTTGTCTAAATCATCTTTTCATTTTTCGAGTTTTCACCAAGTTGACTTGAATATAAAGAGTTTGGCCCAAATTCAACAAAGAAACTCGACTCTATAAAGATTTTCAATTATCACAGACATCAAGATAATTTCATATTACTCAATGATTAATCTGTTTTATCTTTATTTGGTAATTTATTGTTAACTTTGATTGACAAACTTTAGATACTTTCTGCAAGTGGGTAATAGTCCCATAATTATTTATTCAAAATATGTACCGAGTATTTTAAGTGCTACATGGATCGGTATATAATTAAATGGGATTTTTACCTATATATCACTATAGCAAATCTTATTATTATTATTGTGCCTTGTTTGGTTATTACCCTCATATTCCATGTTTTTGTTACAAAATATGTACCAAACGAAATCTTGTTGATGTTGCACCCTAAAATAACGCCATTTATTAAGGCTCAAATCTATGTTAAATAATTTGTAGCCTAAAATAACACCTGTATTTATGGCTCCTAATTAATCTTTGATTTTGTACCAAATAAATGCTAAATCAGTTAAGGTAAAATCTTAAAATGCTCCTAATCGAATCTCTCCTCTAAACTGAACCGAAATCATACTCTCATTCCTCCATTGAAAATCAGATTTTGTAGTTATTCAGTGATAGCCAGGTTCGAAAATCTCATATATTGTAGTTCTTCAGTGATTGCCAGTTTCAAAAAACTTTCATTTTTCTACATCAAATACTGAAAATCATAATTGACACCGTGATAGTCAATCAGTACGGAGATTCTACAATGTCAAAAATTTTGATAATGCTTAAATTAATGGTTATTCCGAGATTTTGAAGTTGATGCCATTTTGGTTGATAATAATGCAAGCTACGGAATTCTCTAGTCTACAATTGCAGAATAATTATCGATTGATACATCGGATAAAATTGTAGAAATAAAATACATTGTGAATGATAATTGTCCTCCGTTGCAGATTAGGAATGATATGGGCGTTCGTGTATATATGGAAACGAAGAAAGAAAATAAAAACTTAGGTTCGTATCCAGTGTTTCCAGTGTGTTTTTAAAATGTAGTCAAATGTGGGTGAATGTAGTTAAGGTTATATGCAGTGTTTCCAGTGTGTTTTTAAAATGTAGTCAAATGTAGGTAAATGTAGTTAAGGTTATATGCAGTGTTTCCAGTGTGTTTTTAAAATGTAGTTAAGGTTATTGTGTAACTGTTCTACGTTTTGACGATAATAAAGAAGTTTACTCATATATTTGAGTAATGTAAACTGTTGGCAGATTGTAGTTATAATGTACTGTAAGTGATTTCTAAATGTGTTCTAAACATAATAGATAAAGACAAAACTTTGTAGATAAAGACAAAACTTTGTTGTTCCTATTCATGAAGCCTAAGCAATTAATTAAAAATTTTTATAGTTATATGAACTTTGTAGTTAATTGAAGTCAGTTGTAGTTAATTGTAGTATTTAATAAATATGTCTGAATAATGTATATTTTTGTATCTACTGGATGGTATGAGTAGCTGAAAACTGCAAAAGGACTTTCTGTACAATGTCAATTCATGATACTTCATTGTTCAAGATAAGAAGTTTTATCCGAAAACACAACAACGCGAATGTACTGCAACAGTAGTTTGTAGCATTGGACTTCCAACAATTTTTAGTTATGCAATTGTGTTATATGTAGTGTAGTTTGTGTAGTTATATGCAAATGTAGGTAATTGTAGTCAATGTACAGTAATAATTTATTTGAAGAGGATACAATTTTAGTGACTGAAACTGTGTTTTCTTAAGGGTTCGGAAATGACGGATGAAATTGGAGCAGTGAGAGAGAGAAAATGGTTTTGTAGAGGGTTTGGGGCTTTGATGCAACCGTAAGGACTGAAAATATGGCGGATCAAACTCTCGATCTGAAACAATGGCAACCTTCGACAATGCAGGATGACAATGGAGGATGAAATTAAACCAGAGAAATCAGAGAACACCGTTTTGTTAAAATGACAGATGAAATTCCTTCACGTTTTTGTAGGAATTTACTTACTTAAAGAAGATATTGATAAATCAAAAGAGCATAATCTTAGGGAGGGCAAATCAGTCCAGATATGCTATTTTTTTCTATTAATCATAAATATAATGAAATAGCTGTTACAAAGAAGCTAGAATAGGGAGGTACCATAAATCATAATATTGGCAAAACGTGAGGGAAGATTTCTGAAATTTTCCAAAAAATATGAAAAGATTTTGTTCCACAAATCAAGCCTATAATTAATAAGTTGATCCATATACCTTAAATATAAATTTTGGTACATAAATTGAAAGGTAGTATACTTAAATGTAATAAACGCAAACCTTAAACATGAGTGGTTATAAGGTTTGCTATATGGGATGTATATGTAAAAATCCCTAAATGGGATTTTTACCTATACATCACATATAGCAAACCTTATTACCATTATTGTGCCTTGTTTGGTTATTACCCTCATATCCTATATTTTGTTACAAAATATGCACCAAACGAAATGTTGCTGATGTTGCACCCTAAATTAACGCCATTTATTAAGGCTCAAATCTATGTTAAATAATTTGTAGCCTAAAATAACACCTGTATTTATGACTCCTAATTAATCTTTGATTTTGTACCAAATAAATGCTAAATCAGTTAAGGTAAAATCTTAAATGCTCCTAATCGAATCTCTCCTCTAAACTGAACCGAAATCATACTCTCATTCCTCCATTGAAAATCAGATTTTGTAGTTATTCAGTGATAGCCAGGTTCGAAAATCTCATATATTGTAGTTCTTCCGTGATTGCCAGTTTCGAAAAATTTTCATTTTCTACATCAAATACTGAAAATCATAATTGACACCGTGATAGTCAATCAGTACGGAGATTCTACAATGTCAAAAATTCCGATAATGCTTAAATGTAATGGTTATTGGATTATCTATAGTAGATTCCGAGATTTTGAAGTTGATGCCATTTTGGTTGATGATAATGCAAGCTACGGAATTCTCTAGTCTACAATTGCAGAACAATTATCGATTGATACATCGGATAAAATTGTAGAAATAAAATACATTGTGAATGATAATTGTCCTCCGTTGATTAGGAACGATATGGGCGTTCGCGTATATATGGAAATGAAAAAAGAGAATAAAAACTTAGGTTCGTATCCAGTGTTTCCAGTGTGTTATTAAAATATAGTCAAATGTGGGTAAATGTAGTTAAGGTTATATGCAGTGTTTCCAGTGTGTTTTTAAACTGTAGTCAAATGTAGGTAAATGTAGTTAAGGTTATATACAGTGTTTCCAGTGTGTTTTTAAAATGTAGTCAAATGTGGGTAAATGTAGTTAAGGTTATATGCAGTGTTTTCAGTGTGTTTTTAAAATGTAGTCAAATATAGGTAAATGTAGTTAAAGTTATATGCAGTGTTTCCAGTGTGTTTTTGAAATGTAGGTAAATATAGTTAAGGTTATATGCAGGGTTTTCCAGTGTGTTTTTAAAATGTAGTTAAGGTTATTGTGTAACTGTTCTACGTTTTGACGATAATAAAGAAGTTTACTCATATATTTGAGTAATGTAAACTGTTGGCAGATTGTAGTTATAATGTACTGTAAGTGATTTCTAAATGTGTTCTAAACATAATAGATAAAGACAAAACTTTGTACATAAAGACAAAACTTTATTGTTCCTATTCATGAAGCCTAAGCAATTAATTACAAATTTTGTAGTTATATGAACTTTGTAGTTAATTGCAGTCAGTTGTAGTTTATTGTAGTATTTAATAAATATGTCTGAATAATGTATATTTTTGTATCTACTGGATGGAATAAGTAGCTGAAAACTGCAAATGGCATTTCTATACAACGTCAATTCATGATTTTTCATTGTTCAAGATAAGAAGTTTTATTCGAAAACACAACAACGCAAATGTACTGCAACAGTAGTTTGTAGCATTGGACTTCCAATAATTTTTAGTTATGCAATTGTAGTTATATGTAGTGCAGTTTGTGTAGTTATATGCAAAGATAGGTAATTGTAGTCATTGTATACAAATAATTTATTTGAAGAGGATACGATATTAGTGACTGAAACTGTATTTTCTTGAGAAAACTTTGAAGAGGGTTCGGAAATGACGGATGAAATTAAAGCAGTGAGAGAGAGAAAATGGTTTTGTAGAGGGTTTGGGGCTTTGATGCAACCGTAGGACTGAAAATATGGCGGATGAAACTCTCGATCTGAAACAATGGCAACCTTCGACAATGGAGGATGACAATGGAGGATGAAATTAAACCAGAGAAATCAGATAACACTGTTTTGTTAAAATGACAGATGAAATTCCTTCACGTTTTTGTAGGAATTTACTTACTTAAAGAAGATATTGATAAATCAAAAGAGCATAATCTTAGGGAGGGCAAATCAGTCCAAATATGCTATTTTTTTCTATTAATCATAAATATAATGAAATAGCTGTTACAAAGAAGTTAGAATAGGGGAGGTACCATAAATCATAATATTGGCAAAACGTGAGGGAAGATTTCTGAAATTTTCCAAAAAATATGAAAAGATTTTGTTCCACAAATCAAGCCTATAATTAATAAGTTGATCCTTATACCTTAAATATAAATTTTGGTACATAAATTGAAAGGTGGTATACTTAAATGTAATAAACGCAAACCTTAAACATGAGTGGTTATAAGGTTTGCTATATGGGATGTATATGTAAAAATCCCAAAATGGGATTTTTACCTATACATCACATATAGCAAACCTTATTACCATTATTGTGCCTTGTTTGGTTATTACCCTCATATCCCATATTTTTGTTACAAAATATGTACCAAACGAAATCTTGCTGATGTTGCACCCTAAAATAACGTCATTTATTAAGGCTCAAATCTATGTTAAATAATTTGTAGCCTAAAATAACGCCTGTATTTTAGGCTCCTAATTAATCTTTGATTTTGTACCAAATAAATGCCAAATCAGTTAAGGTAAAATCTTAAATGCTCCTAATCGAATCTCTCCTCTAAACTGAACCGAAATCATACTCTCATTCCTCCATTGAAAATCAGATTTTGTAGTTATTCAGTAATAGCTAGGTTCGAAAATCTCATATATTGTAGTTCTTCCGTGATTGCCAGTTTCGAAAAACTTTCATTTTTCTACATCAAATACTGAAAATCATAATTGACACCGTGATAGTCAATCAGTACGGAGATTCTACAATGTCAAAAATTCCGATAATGCTTAAATGTAATGGTTATTGGGATAACTATGGCAGATTCCGACATTTTGAAGTTGATGCAATTTTGGTTGATGATAATGCAAGCTACGGAATTCTTTAGTCTACAATTGCAGAACAATTATCGATTGATACATCGAATAAAATTGTAGAAATAAAATACATTGTGAATGATAATTGTCCTCCGTTGCAGATTTGGAACGATATGGGCGTTCGTGTATATATGGAAACGAAAAAAGAGAATAAAAACTTAGGTTCGTATCCAGTGTTTCCAGTGTGTTTTTAAAATGTAGTCAAATGTGGGTAAATGTAGTTAAGGTTATATGCAGTGTTTCTAGTGTGTTTTAAAAATGTAGTCAAATGTAGGTAAATGTAGTTAAGGTTATATGCAGTGTTTCCAGTGTGTTTTAAAATGTAGTCAAATGTGGGTAAATGTAGTTAAGGTTATATGCAGTGTTTCCAGTGTGTTTTTAAAATGTAGTCAAATGTAGGTAAATGTAGTTAAAGTTATATGCATTGTTTCCAGTGTGTTTTTAAAATGTAGTCAAATGTAGGTAAATGTAGTTAAGGTTATATGCAGTGTTTCCAGTGTGTTTTTAAAATGTTGTTAAGGTTATTGTGTAACTGTTCTACGTTTTGACGATAATAAAGAAGTTTACTCATATATTTGAGTAATGTAAACTGTTGGCAGATTGTAGTTATAATATACTGTAAGTGATTTCTAAATGTGTTCTAAACATAATAGATAAAGACAAAAATTTGTAGATAAAGACAAAACTTTGTAGTTCCTATTCATGAAGCCTAAGCAATTAATTACAAATTTTGTAGTTATATGAACTTTGTAGTTAATTGTAGTCAGTTGTAGTTAATTGTAGTATTTAATAAATATGTCTAAATAATGTATTTTTTTGTATCTACTGGATGGTATGAGTAGCTGAAAACTGCAAATGGCATTTCTATACAACGTCAATTCATGATTCTTCATTATTCAAGATAAGAAGTTTTATCCGAAAACACAACAACGCAAGTGTACTGCAACAGTAGTTTGTAGCATTGGACTTCCAATAATGCAACAGTAGTTTGTAGCATTGGACTTCCAATAATTTTTAGTTATGCAATTGTAGTTATATGTAGTGCAGTTTGTGTAGTTATATGCAAATGTAGGTAATTGTAGGCATTGTATACAAATAATTTATTTGAAGAGGGTACGATTTTAGTGACTGAAACTGTGTTTTCTTGAGAAAACTTTGAAGAGGGCTCGGAAATGACGGATGAAATTGAAGCAGTGAGAGAGAGAAAATGGTTTTGTAGAGGGTTTGGGGCTTTGATGCAACCGTAGGACTGAAAATATGACGGATGAAACTCTCGATCTGAAACAATGGCAACCTTCAACAATGGAGGAAGACAATGGAGGATGAAATTAAACCAGAGAAATCAGAGAACACCGTTTTGTTAAAATGACAGATGAAATTCCTTCACGTTTTTGTAGGAATTTACTTACTTAAAGAAGATATTGATAAATCAAAAGAGCATAATCTTAGGGAGGGCAAATCATTCCAGATATGCTATTTTTTTCTTTTAATCATAAATATAATGAAATAGCTGTTACAAAGAAGTTAGAATAGGGGAGGTACCATAAATCATAATACTGGCAAAACGTAAGGGAAGATTTCTGAAATTTTCCAAAAAATATGAAAAGATTTTGTTCCACAAATCAAGCCTATAATTAATAAGTTGATCCTTATACCTTAAATATAAATTTTGGTACATAAATTGAATGGTGGTATACTTAAATGTAATAAACGCAAACCTTAAACATGAGTGGTTATAAGGTTTGCTATATGGGATGTATATGTAAAAATCCCTAATTAAATTGCAGAGGTAAATCCTTTACTGAGTGTCTTCGTCGTGTGATTGTTGATTGATTGTGTTTATATGATGAAATGTCTTGACCACCCAAAAAAATGAAATTAAATGACAGGACAAATTGGAAATATGACATTGGTTTTATAGTTTAAATAAAAACCAAAACATAGAAAGAAAAATAGCAAAAACTTGAGAAATGTCTGTCAATAGCAGGACTTCGTGAAAATGGAGGTCAGGAGTAGCATTATGAGAGAATAGACGAGTGTGAGAAGAAACAACTAATTTTTCATTCAATAAGCTAATTGTAGAAGTATCTAGAAGGAGAGGTATTTATACATATGTGTCTAAAACTAACTAACTAACTTAACTTAACACTACACTAATGAATTCATTTATAGTTGGACCCACACCTACACTACTACACTAACTACCATAACTACCAACCTCAACACTCCCCCTCAAACTGAGGGATGAAATATGTTCTTCATTCCTGGCTTATCTACCAAATAATCATGTTGTGGCTTGCATAGACTTTTTGTAAGCATGTCAGCTAACTGCTCCTTAGTTCTAATATGTTGTGTCTGTATTTGCCCATCTTGGATTTTTCTCTCTCACAAAATGACAGTCAATATCAAAGTGCTTGGTTCTCTAATGAAAAATTGGGTGAGCTTCAATTTGAATTGTAGCTTTGCAGTCACAGAATAGTTGCACATGCAGATTTACTTCACTCTAAGCTCTTTAAACAATCCAATTAACCAAACAATCTCAGCAACAGTTGATCCATGCTTCTGGATTCTGCTTCAGCAGAACTTCTGGAAATAGTAGTTTGTTTTTTTTTATTTCCAAGACACCAAGGCCTGTCCAAACATCACCATGTACCCTGTGACTAACTTCCTTGTTTCTACATATGCTCCCGAATCTGAGTCAGAGAATGCTGACACTTTTGTACTCTCAACTGCTGGCATAAACAACCTAAGTCCTGCAGTACCCTTAATGCATCTACCCACTCTCAGAGCTGCATCTATGTGAGACTACTTAGGTGTATGCATATATTGACTAAGCACCTGGACTACAAAGGCAATGTCAGGCCTAGTCATGGTTAGATATAGTAATTTACCAATCAACCTTTGATAGCTGGTTCTATCTTCTAACTCTTTGTCAACCGAGGCTTTATTAGTATGCAGAAACTTGTCAAGTTCTACAGAGGATAACTTGTGATTGAACTCTACAAGAGTAGCAGCTGTTTTGCTGCCTGCTAAACCATTTTAGACACAAGCTCAAGGGCATACTTTCTTTGATTCATCAGGATCTCTTCCTTGGATCTCAAGAACTCAATGCCAAAGATAAACTCCAGCTCTCCCAGATCTTTCATCTTTGAATCTGGTCTGTATGTTTTTCCTTATTTGTTGAATAAGTGCTAGGCTAGTCCCTGTTACTAGCAGATCATCCCTATACACCAGCACTAATACTATATCACAACCTGCTTTGTAGGTGAACAGAGAATAGTCATAGTGTGACTGAATAAAGCCCATGTCAGCTAGTGCACTAGTCCACTTCAAATTCCATTGTCTGGGAGCTTGTTTGAGCCCATACAGTGACTTATGAAGTATGCAGACCTTCTGTAATTCCCCCTGGCTAGCAAAGCCATCTGGAATATGCATGTACACTTTTTCAAGAAGATCACCTTGAAGAAAGGCATTATGGACATCCATCTGAAAGATAGACCAACCAGATGTTGCAGCTAAAGCCACCACAGACCTAACAGTCACCATCTTAGCAGCAGGAGAAAATGTCTCCTTATAATCTAGACCTTCAAGTTGACTATATACTTTGGCAAAAAGTCTAGCCTTATAACTTTTCACTTTACTAGTAGATTTGTATTTAACTTTAAAGACGCATTTGCACCCTATACGAGTCTTACCAAGTGGAAGATCAACAATAGTCCAAGTCTGATTAGCTTCTAAGGCTAAAATTTCAGCCTTCAAAGCCTCAACCCACTTGGGATCTGTCTTGGCCTCAACACTCATTGGTTCAATTACAGCCGAATAAGCTGCAAATAATGCCCTGCAGGTGGAGGAGATTGAGTAATATGAAACATATTGTGATATTGGGTGAGCACAGGAAGAGGACTTGGACATCACAATATAATCATCCATCCAAATTGGAGGTTTAGTCACCCTAGAAAACCTTCTTAGATCAATATGAACAGGTAGAGGTAAAGAAGGAGAAGAGGAAGACTGAGAGGTAGTAGAAGATGAAGAGGGAGAAAGACCAGAAGGAAGTGAAGAAGAAGAAGGAGAAAGAGAAGGAGAAGCAGGAACATTTAGAGAAGGTTGAGAAGAAGATGGAGGTGAGGATTGAGTAAAGGCATCAGTAGAAGAAAAATTTGGACATTCACCATTTCTGAACTCCAGAATTGGGAATAGGTGAGATGTAATTGTATGTAGGTGTTTGAAATGAAGGATATCTTCTTTGAATATGATATCCCTGCTAATAAAGAATTGTTTGGAACTCAGATCATACAGAACATAGCCCTTTTGATTGGAAGAGTAGACTAATTGAACAGTAGGAATGGCTTTAGGGCAGAACTTATCAGTTTTCTTCAAATTAGTTGCATAACAAAGACTTCCAAAGACTCTGAGATGTTGCAAGGAAGGAGGCTTGTGAAATAGCCTTTCAAAAGGAGATACACCCTTCAATACAATTGTGGGCAACCTATTTAGAATGTATACAATAGTAGTAACACACTCTCCCCAAAACCTTAAAGGAACACAAGCCTGAAACCTTAAGGCTCTAGCCATATCAGGAATTGATCTATGTCTCCTTTCAACTCTGCCATTCTGTTGTGGAGTATATACACAAGAACTTTGATGAATTATGCCATGTTCTTGTTGAAGTCTTGTTACCTAATTGTTAAAGAATTATGTGACATTGTCTGTCCTTAAACACTTGATGCTGCAATGAAACTGATTCTTCACTAATAACAATAAGTTTTTCAGAATCACAATAGATTCAGATTTATCATTCATCAAGAAAAGCCAAATAAACCTTGAGTAGTCATCCACTAAATTCATAAAGTATCTTCTACCATTGTGAGTAGGAACTCTATATGGCCCCCAAACATAAGCATGTATGAGATCAAATGCATTAATAGAACATGAATCGCTGGAAGAGAAGGGAATTCTTGTTTGCTTAGCAACAAGACACACTATACAAAAATGATCCTTCAATCGAACATTTGGTAAACTTTCTATTCTGTTTAGAACCCTTAGTGGCGGTGAACCAATCTTTTGTTCCATAACGCAGTTCCATCTGGACACTCAGACACATTCTTATTCGTAATACTCACATTATTTGTTTGCAAGTCACTAATAGTAGTATTTACACAAGAACTTGAAAAGATTGCCTTGAATCCAACAACTACTTGGGAACATCTTACTCCTTTTGCTTTAGAATGTAGATCCCATTCTCTTCTTTGCCAATCCACATCACCTTCCCAGTGAAGAGCTCCTAAAATATACATAAATCAGGGAAGAAGGCTACTAGACATCTTTCTTTTATGATTTTGGGCACCGACATCATATTGAACTTGAAATCTGGAATATAGAGTACATGATGTACTGATTTATTCTTAAATAATGATAGATCACCAGTGTGACTAATAACAACCTTTTCACTATTAGGAAGTTGAACTGAGTTTTGATCAATATCTGAGAGCTTTCTAATATTGCTTAGTAGATTCAAATTGTGAGCCATATGATTAGTAGCACCTGTATCTATAATCAAATTATTACTCACTAGGTAAGACATGAGAGATGTTGTAGTACTTGTAGTATTAAATGTTGCAGAGTTAGCCATAGTATCAACATGCTTTCCTTTGTTCAGCATTTGCAGGACCTGATTATATTGATCCTGAGTAAAGAAATGTGCTGCAGAGACACCTATTGTTGCTGAAGGGTTATCAGTTGCTGAACCATATGTTGAGTTCACATTCACATCAACAACATTTCCTTGTTGAGATGAATCAGATGCTATGCTAGTAGTGTGAGCATATGCACCTTTGGAATCAAGGGTACCTCCTCATCCTTTCATGCCTCTAAAATCAGTAGGATAGCTATGGAGTTTGTAACAATTTTCTTTAGTGTGACCTTTAAGATGGCAAGAGTCACATTGCAGAGGGGACCTTCCAGGATTATTTCTGGGCTTATAACCTTGATTGTGACCACCAATAGGAGCTCTATTACTTAACAGGGCTGTAGGATTATTAACACCAGTACCAACATTAGTCCTTCTCTGACTTTCCACATTAATACTCATTACATATGCCTGATTTATATTAGGTACTGGCCTGGTCATTAGGATGTGATCCTTCACATTATCAAATGTATCATTTAAACCAGTAAGAACTTGATACAACTTTCCAAGTTGATAATGTTCTGCATTTTTTCTAGATTCTGGACAACCACATGAAGGAGGAGGAACTAAAGCCTCGTATTCATCCCACAACTCTCTCAGTTTTGAGAAATATTCAGAAACTGACAGTAGACCTTGTGACCGTTTGCCACTTTTCTTGAATAGGTAGAAGGATCTAGATGCATTCACTTTATCAAATCTCTGCAAAGGTCTTCCCAAACCTTATGAGCATCAAAAGCATATATCACAGAATTAAGCAAGTTTGGAGCCACAATGTTCATTATCCATGCCAATACAATAGCATTACACCTATCCCATAGCTCGCGAAGACTGGGATCAAACATATATTTCGTACAAGTTCCTAGCACAAAGCCTAATTTGTTATTACCATGAAAAATAATCTTCATAGATCTACTCCACAAAGCGAATAATTTTCAGGACCTTGAAGTTGAATTGAGATGAGAACTGTACCTTGTGTGTCCGATGGGTGAATGTAGAGTGGATGGTGGTGATGAACCAGATCTATCAACAGCCATTTTATGAGTTAGAAAACAACGAACAGATAACAATTGAAATTAGATACATAAGAATTATCTCTATTATCCAGATACATAGGAATTATCTCTATTGATTACAGATCCAAGCACATAACTGAATCGAGCTGGAATTTAGCTCAACTTGTGAGAAATTTTACTTAGCTTCTCTTCACATCAATCCTTTTCCTAATTGCTGGATAGAGGAGCTTTGCCTAAGCTCTGATACCATTAAAATGGAGGTCAGTAATGGAGGAGCATTAAGAGAGAACAGACGAGTGTAAGAAGAAGCAACTGATTTTTCATTCAATCAGCTCATTACAGAAGTATCTAGAAGGAGAGGTATTTATACACATGTGTCTAAAACTAACTAACTAACTTAACTTAAAACTACACTAATGACATCTCATTTACAGCTGGACCCACACTTACACTACTATACTAACTACCATAACTTCCAGCCTCAACACTTTGGTACAAATGTACTCTACTTGAAGGTGACACTACAAGTTCAGATATTCCTATGGACCTTTTGGTAAATTACTCTGATCTATCTACCCGTGTTTAAGATATGTAGTCATAAATAAGCCATAATATTTGTGTGGCGGTAAACCTTTTAAACTTGTGCTCTGAAACCTGTCATAGCATTTGTGTAACTATTAAAGCCTTACATTAAGGAAATTTTAAAATGTGTCAATCTTTTTAGAACAAACTAATAAAACAAATAATGCTAATCTTTTTGAAACGGTTGATGTATTAGCATCTTTTCTTTTTAATTAATTTTTTAATAGTACTATCCCAAGAAATTTACATGAATTCTGACTAATTTTATTTGGTATCTGCTACCTTCTAACGGCACTGATACCAAGTGATTGTTAGAAAAATAATTTTAATAACTCAAAAAGAAATATTCAAATTTATATTTAGATTCATTCTTTTAATATTATGTTAATGAGTATTTATTATACAATCAATTATAATATATTTTAATGTGTAAAATGGTACACTATAATATTTAAATGTAATGTTTTATTAATAATGAACGGTAATCAAAATTAGTTATCTTTTTATAACTTTGAATCTGACCAAAGTTGGTCTTGGATGATCGTTTTCTTAACGTTAATTTTGATAGCATTTCCTTAACTTTGATAGCTAATGCTTCTTTGGTCTAAAATGATTTTAAAGTTGATAGCCTTAAATGAATTTGACGTTTTGTCAATTGACTCCTTAATGGACTTTAACATTTTGGACTATATATAAATATTATCTATATATAAGTATAGTTGGTATTTTTATTTTGGAGAATGTGAAAAAGTAAAACTTTTCTTCTAGTTTTCTTCTATTTTGCTGGGTTTATTTTAATTAAGTTTTGTTGTTCTGCTCCTAGTTATACTAGAAGAGTTTGTTGAATCCTGTGGGATACGCCTAATAATATTCATCATGGTGTAGGTGAAATATCCTTAAGGTTAGTGTCCTTAACGCCTCAAGCTAAACTTTTATTCTCCATAATCATCCAATATTTTTTCCAATAATCTTAAGGATATTTTTAAATTTTTTATTATGGAGAATCGAATTTGATGTTGTCCAAGTTATTGTTCTAATTCTGAAAATGGAACCTACACTTCAAGTTTGTATAATGGTTTTATGGAGAATACCATTCTTTATTGAAATTATTTTTGTGAGCAACCAAATGTTAATCAAGTTGCTATTTCAACTTTGTGCATTATCGCATTATGGAAGGTAAATTGCACCACAAAATTAAGGTACGTGTCACGACCCCAAACCCGGTCATGATGGTGCCCAACACATTGCTAGGCAAGCCCGATCATTCACCCAATATTTCGAGCTACGAGCTCACATCCTTATTTCACGAATCATTTACAGCGAATAAGAATCCGAAATATTTTAGCAGATAAATAAAAAATATCCCAAAAACCAATAAATAATATCCTCGCACAGATCTGGGGGTCACGAGTCAAGAGCCTCTACCATAATAACGAAATAAATACCAAAATATCTCTTAATCTGAGTAAGCAGAAATAACAAAAATACAGGAAATATAATAGAGAGTCGGGTCCTGCGGACGCCATGCAGCTACCTCAACATGCGCCGGATAATACTCTGAAAAGTAGCTAAACTGATCAACTCTGCCCTGCGGTATCTGGATCTGCACACAAGGTGCAGGGAGTATGGGGTGAGTCTACCAACTCAGCGAGTAATAAGCATATATAAAAACCTAAAGATTAGAAATCACGAAATAACACAAAATAAAGATATCTAGCTGTTCTATACCATACAATCCTCAAATATATGCATATAAAGCAACAGTAATTAAAATGCATGAGATGCAATGCAATGCATGACCACTGCGGAACGTGCATCCAATCCATTTGGGTACCCATGCTCACTGTGGGGGTTCAGACTCCGGAGGGGCTCCTACAGCTAGGGGTGTCAACCGGGCCGGGTTGACCCGGGACCGGCACGGACCGGCCCGGTCAAAACCGGCCCGGACCGGACCGGTTAAGGGCGGGGGGGGCCGGGCTGGGTTGGGGGGGGGAAGGGGGTTTGGACGGACAGCCTTACCGGGCAAATAACCCGGACCGGACCGGCCCGGGAAGCGAATTACCGGGCGAACCGGCCAACCCGGACCGGCCCGGACCGGTTTTAACGGTCAAATTTTTTTTTTTTTTTAAAAAAAAAAATTTTTTTATACTTGTGGGGCCCACTTGCCCGTTGGCAACGGTCCAGAAGACCAGATCCGTTGGCCAACGGGTAAATTTTGCAAATTTGGCCATTTTTTGATTTTTTTTAGTTTTTATTTAATTACATTAATAACCCTTCTAAAAATCTATAAATACCCTCCCCCTCTTCTTCATTTCCTCACTCAAAATTATCTATCTCTCTCTCAATTCTCAAATTATCTATCTCTCTCTCAATTCAAGAATTCATATTCTACTTTCATAATTTTATTGTCTTTATTTTCCCGAATTAAATTTATCGTAATTTCTTATTTGGAAATCGGCAATTCGGCATTCGAAGCTTGATTCTTGAAGTTCAAGTGTTCAACATTCTTGAAGTTCACCTGTTCAAGTGCTCAATTTATTGTCGAATTCGGTGCACTCTCTCCAACTCTTTCTCTTATTTAATATTTTAATTGCATATTTGATTTTAGTTTAGCTTATATATTAAATTTTCCAATATGTTGAATGCTGCTAAAAGAGCGTGTAGAAAAGTTACTGGTAGGAGTGGAAGTGGAAGTGGAAGTAGTAAAAAAAGTCCTATAGCTTCTGGTAGTAATAGTAATAATGAACCAATAACACATGTTTCTGAATCATCGCCTAATTTGCAAGATGTAAATATTGATTATGAACAATTACACCAAGATTTCGGAATAGAAGATAACGAAATTGGAATAGAAGATGAGATACCATCTACACCTACTAGTGCAAATGTTGGTAGTGTTGGAGTTGGAGTTACTAGTGCAACAAGGGGTAGAAGACCACCAGTCGCTCCAAAATCTAAATCTAATCGTAGAAAAAGAAGTGCTGTTTGGAAATTTTTTGATGAGATAGAAGATAGTGATAGAGTTAAGTGCAGACTTTGTAACGACACGTATCAACATTTGACCGGAGGTAATTTAGGGGGGACTGGCACACTTATTAGACATATGCAAAAGGATCATCCTATAGAATGGGGAAATAATGGGGATGGAAGTGAAACAACACCTAACACTACTACTGGAGGTCTGCGAAAATATGATAAAATGAGGGATCGAGAGGAATTAGCGAAAATGATTGCTTTGGGTTGTCTACCTTTTTCTTTTGCTTCTTCCTCTTATCTTGTTACGTATATTCAAAGGATATACAACCCTATGTTTAAAGGTATCCCTAGAAGTACCTGTAGATCTGACATCTTTAGACTTCACGGCCAATATCAAACGTACATACGTTATTTGTTTAGTCACCTTCCTTCTAGAGTATGTCTAACTTCTGATATTGGCCATGCTGTAAATGGAAATGATTATTTAACAATTACATGTCATTGGATAGATGACAATACTTGTATGCAAAAACGTATAATTGCTTTTAAATATGATGAAGATCAGAGTCATACTGCAACATTTATTAGTACTACAATTGTTGAAGTTGTCGAATTTTATAATCTAAACCAAAAAGTTTTGTGTATGTCTTTTGATAATGCTTCAAACAACAATGCTGCAGTTTCAATTTTAAAATTGAATTTACATCCACCTCTTGATGATATTTTTCATGTTAGATGTGCATGTCATGTATACAATTTAATTGTTAAAAGTGGGCTAGATTTATTTTTACATGAGATTACTCTAGTTAGAAGAGCTGTTGGAGTAATTCAGGGAAATAATAGACAATCTAGAATAAGAGAATTTAAGAACAAGTGTCAACAATATAACCTTAGACCTAGATTCATGCCCGACGAAGTAGTTACTAGATGGAACTATACGTATATATTTTTAAAATGTTGCTACAAATATAGATTTCCAATAACAGAAGTTGCTAATGCACATTGTACTAATCCTAGTCGTATGTTAACCGGTGATACCTGGGAGGTCATTAGTGATGTCATTAAATTTTTACATAAGTTTTATACTGCTACTGTTGTGTTTTCTGGGGCATATTACCCAACTATTACTTTGGCTTTAGTACATATAGCTGAAATTTCTTTGCTACTATTTGAATTTAAGAAGAACGATAGATATACGGATGCTATTGCAAGTATGCAAGCAAAATTTAAAAAATATTTCTTTCCAATTCCTCCTATTTACTTAATTGGTGCAGTTTTAAATCCTTCAATTAAAATGTCTGATTGTCAACAATTAATGAATGCTTTATACAATTATATGGAGATTGGGCCCACTGAAAGCCCAAATTTGTATGAATCTATGAACCAACTAAATGAACACTTACAATATCTATATACTTATTATGCAACTCAATGTGATATTGCTCGTGCATCATCTGCTGCAAATCCCACTATGGAATGTAGCACTTCTAATGTAGTCGGAGATGATGATGAAGGGTTTGATAGTTTTAATATTTTTTCAACTTTTGCTAACACTCAATCTAGTAGCAGGAATATAGATGAATTGCAATTTTACTTGCAGAAGCAAAAGGAGCCTCGCACCAAGGAATTTTCACCGTTAGGCTGGTGGCAGGAAAATTCAAAGCAATTTCCCGTTCTTTACGCTATGGCGCGGGATGTCCTGAATGTCCCAATTTCCACTGTTGCATCCGAGAGTGCATTTAGCCAAGCAAGACAACAACTTGGAGACACGCGGCACTCATTGGGAAGCAATGCTTTGGAAGTCTTAGTGTGTCTAAGAGATTGGATAAGATCTGAAAGAAGAAATCAAGGAAAGGAAGATCTGGATAGCCCGGAAGACGAAGAACTTGGAGATATCTTAACGCACGGAAACCCATCCGAATTTAACACTCCAGAAGAAGGTCCAGAGGTTCATATTAATATGGAAGAACTTGCTATTGCAATGCAAGCCATTTGATGTAAAATTGTAAATTGTAAACTAGTTATGATACATTTTAGTTTTTCAATTTGAAATTTTCAATTTAAGAAATAAAGTAGCACTTGCAATAAGTGCAATTTTTTCCCATCTTTTGTTGTGTTCATTCAATTATTACAAAGTATTAATATAACTTAATATTTAAACTATACGAAATACAAAAAAAAAAAAAAAAAGTAAAACCCGGTCCGGCCCGACCCGGACCGGATCGAACCCGGCCCAATTCAACCCGCCCCCAATTGAACCCGGACCGGACCGGCCCGGACCCGGACGGGTCAAAAAATCCGGACCCGTAACCGGCCCGGCCCACCCGCTGGTCATGTATACCTACAGCCCAAGCCCAATATCATAATAACATACGATGCGGAGCGCATCCCAATCCACTATCATTCCAGCTATATGCATGCAAGCCTCACAGGCACAAATATCTTACCATTTTTAGTTCCGTTTACCAATAATTATAGAATTAGGTGTCGAACCTCAATACTTGCCAAATCGCATTTAAACAGTGTTCTAGTGCAGCACTGATGTCATGAAAACATGCTATAATTCATAGAAACAGTGATGACGATCCTCATGGGATCCAAACAACCGGCAAGCAGCCCAAGTATGTTCATAACCATCCAAGTAGGAGGTTTACTGGCTCATTTATAGCCAACAATCACAATACAATACCACTCAATCGGACTAAGCCATAGTCCCCAATCATAATCGACCTCGCACTCACAGTAGAGTACGTGTCTCGCCTCAATACAGCGTCTCAATGTGATATACCGGGGTTTTAAACCCTCGGTTCATCATCTACACACATTACTCACCTCAAGCGGGACACAAACTAGCTCGCAATGCCTTTCCCTCTAGAATCAACCTCCGCAGATGCCAAATCTGATAAAAACCAATAGGAATACGTCAAAATAGTATAATGGAACATAAACCAATCGAAATAACTCGAAATATACCAAAAATACGAAGTTGGCGAAACCCGAGCCCCGGGCCCACTTCTCGAAAAATTACAAAATTCACATTTTAAAAATTCTCGTCTCACCACAAGTCCAAAGATATAAATTATTCAAAATCGGAGTCCAATTGCTCCTCCAAATCCCTAATTTTCATTTGAAATTTCAAGCCCTAGTTCATCAACTTTTACACCCAATTTCAGAGAATTAATGGTTGATTCTTCAATAAAATAATGTAATTAGCTTATAAAACTTACCTCAAGTCGAAACTTAAGTGAAATCCTCTTAATCCCACGCCCAATAGCTCCAAAGTGTGTTCAACAATGGTAAAAAAAATATAAACTCGCGGAGGAAATGTTATAAAACCCTTCTGTCCGCCCAGTCATTCCTTCACCGTGATTGCGACTCAACCCATGCGACCGCGATGACAAAATATTTAGAATTCCACATTTTCCTACGCAAATGCGGCATGATCCACGCGATCGCGATGCCCTACAGACTGACTCCACGCGATCGCGACCAGCTATCACGCCATCGCATATATGAAACTCCACCGGTACAAAAGCTCTTCTTCGCGAACGCGGACATCCATACGCGATCACAGACATCCAAATCCACCTCTACGCGATCGCGACCCAGAATCTGCGAACGCGAAGACCAACTCCATAGGCCTATGCGATCGCGACCTACCCGACTCACGCGATTGCGATCAACAAGCTCCTGCTGCACTGCTGCTGCATTTTCTGCAACATTCCTTAAGTCCAACTCCCTGAAATCATCCGAAATCACCCCGAGGCCTCCCGAGACCTCAACCAAAAGCACCAACATGACCTATTACCTCATTCAAACTTTCTCGGGCCATAAAAACACCAACATTAACATAAAAAATCATCAAATTCCTCAAATTCAAGCCTAAGTTTCAACTATAACTTCCGAAACCAACATTCGATCAAAACCGAACAAAACAACGTCCGAATGACCTGAAAATTTGCAGACATATCCAAAATCACATAACAAAGCTACTGAAACTCTCGGTAAAAATTCCATTCCGACCCCCAGATCAAAATCTCACCTATCAACTGGAAATTCGCCGAAATTCAACTTAGCCAATTCAAGCCTATTTCTATACCGGACCTCCAATTTCAATTCCGTTTTCTCTCCCAAGTCAAAAATCACCATCCAAAACTAGTCAAATCGTTGGAAATCCATTCCAAGCCTTCTAACCCACAAGTCAACGTCCGGTTGACTTTTCCAACTTTAGCTTTCCTTAAAGAGACTATTGGTCTCATTTCTAACCAAATCCAATCCAACACATCTCAAAATCACCAAACACATATATCAACATACGGGGAAACATATTATGGGGATAACAAGGCTGAAACACAAAAGACGACGGGTCGGGTCCTCACATCCTCCCCAACTAAAACAAACGTTCGTCCTCGAGAGGGGCAAGAAACATACCTGGAGCCTCAAACAAACGAGGATATCAGCTCTGCATCTCCTGCTCGGTCTCCCAAGTGGCCTCCTCTACGGGTAGACCTCTCCATTGCACCTTCACCGAAGCTATGCCTATTAATCTCAACTTTTAAACCTATCGACCCAAAATGGCCACTGGCTCCACATCATAGGTCAAATCCTCGTCCAGCTGGATCATGCTGAAGTCCAATACATGAGACAGGTCCCCAACATACTTGTGATCTTAGAAACATGAAACACCAGGTGAACCCCGACAAACTGGGTAGAAAAGCAAGCATATAGGCCACCTCCGAATCCTCCTAAGTATCTCAAAAGGTCCAATAAACCGCGGACTCAACTTTACGGTCTTTCCAAACCTCATCACGCCTTTCATAGGTGAGACCTTCAACAGAACCTTCTCGCCCACCATATAAGATACATACCGTGTTGGAAACACGTTGTCAAGGCATTATACTAAACGTGTGTTCATATTTGTAGGTTTTGATGAATGACAAACTATGCGCAAATTGACATATGATGCGGTCCAAGCACAAGCGCGAAATTGATATATAACAAGATTCAAGCACAAGACAAAGATCGAGATTAAGTTTTATATGAGTCGGTATTTAATTATGATCTTGATCCGACAACTTAAACTCAAGACTTGGCTTCTCTCGTAAAAATACGTTTAACAAATCATGCATATTTAATTTAGAGCAAAATGATTTTAAATAATGCATATTTACTTTTGTCAAAATGACTTTTAAACACGCCTCTAAAATCTGGACTAAGATAATCGATTATGTACTTATGATAATCGATTATGTTTAAGTCAGCTGCTTGACAATCTATTGTGAACTAATGACAATCGATTGTGTTAAGGCAGTGAGCATCAGATCTTTCAAATCTGCATGACAATCGATTGTGAACCTTATGACAATCGATTGTGATGAGGCAGTGTCCATCAGAGTTTTTCAAAGCTCAAAATAATCGATTGTGAAGCTAATAACAATCGATTGTGAAGAGACAATGTCCATCAGATTTTTCAAAGTCACAAAACAATAGATTGTGAACTTATGACAATCGATTGTGTTGAGGCAGTGTCCTCCAGACTTTTTCAAAGTTATTAAATAATCGATTGTGAACTTATGACAATCGATTGTCAAGAGGCAGTGTCTAAATTGATTTTTCAAGACTGATATATAATCGATTGTTAACTTAGTATAATCGATTGTATAACTGACCGTTGCCAAAATATTTTCAAATACCGTCAGGTAATCGATTATTGATTTCCTATAATCGATTGTTTTAATTAAAATCTGGAAAGGATTTTTTGAACGTTGCTGAGTAATCGATTGTAGATTGTTGACAATCGATTGTTTTACGTAAAATCTGGAAAGGATTTTTTGAACGTTGCCAGTAATCGATTATTGATCTTATATAATCGATTGTTATGCGTAAAATCTGGGATTGATTTTTGGAAGAACTGGCAAACAATCGATTGTGGTAACTTGACAATCGACTGTCACTGAGTAATTTCAGCAACTCTTAATTGGCAATTAGGCAACGGTAATACAAGGTTTTTCAACTATAAATACAGCTTCAATTCAGTCTTTTAAGAACAACAACATACAACAACTGATCATACAATTGCTAAAGCTTGCATACTTTATTGCTTATCATTTTATATTCATTACATAAGCTTTTGAAAGCCAAATTCTTGTCAAAAGTTGTTGCGATCTTGAGCGTATTCTTTTTACTCATATCTACTCTTAAAGGAGTCTCTTGTTTGAGTGCTAAGTGTTTTTTGTACACTTGAAGGGAAGTGTTAGTCCCTATTGTTGTAAGAAGGAACTTGTGTTTCCTTGGTTGAAGTCTTGGAGTGTTGTATCTCCGAGCAAAGATTGTTGAGGCTTGTGTCCTCAAGTTGTAACGGTTTGTTAAGCACCCGTAAGCTTAACAAGTTAGTGGAAATCTCGATAGAGTCTATCGAGGACTGGACTAGCCACGGGTTGTGGTGAACCAGGATATATTGGTGCGTTTGTTCTAATTTATTTACTTATCGCACTTATTTATTTCCTGCAATTTTTTAAATTCCGCAAGTTTACGCTAATTTTATTAAAACGCTATTCAACCCCCCTCTAGCGTTAAGCGTATTATCTTACAATTGGTATCAGAGCCCAACTCTCTGAAGACTTAACCGTTTGAGAGAAACATCCATGGCTTCTACTCGTGATTATTTTGTAGGAATAGGTGAAGGACAATGCTCCACCCGACCACCGCTATTCGATGGTACAAATTATACATACTGGAAAGAGAGGATGAGAATATTTGTACAATCAAATAGTTTTCATCTTTGGAAGGTCATATTGAATGGAGAACAAATTCCAACCAAGAAGGTCGAAAATGAATGGGTCCCAAAGTCCAAAGATGAATACGATGCGGATGATATCCGAAAGGTGCAAAATAATGCTAAAGCTATTAATTTATTATATTGTGCTGTAAATGCTGATGATTACAGGAAGATATCTTGTTGCACAACGGCGAAGCAAATGTGGGACAAGCTGGAAATTACGTACGAAGGTACGGACCAGGTAAGGGAAGCTAAAATTGATTTCCTAACCCATGCATATGAATTGTTTCACATGAAGGAAGGCGAAAAGGTCGATGAGATGTTTGAACGATTTTCAAAAATCGTAATGATTTACATGCTCTTAAGAAGACCTTCACGGATAAGGAACTTGTCCGAAAAATTCTCCGAAGTCTCACTCCGGAATAGCGATCCAAGGCCGACGTGATTCAAGAATCCATTGGCATTACAAATGTCACCATCGATGCATTAAGAGGTAATCTTAAAACTTATGAATCTACTATACTTAACCCTCTTGTTGATGATCAAAGGAAGCAAAGAATTGCTCTCAAGGCAAGCACAAGCCAACCTCAAAATGATGAGGACGGAGACAACGAGTTTGGACTCGTTATCAAGAGATTTCAAAAGTTCATGCGAAAAGAGTATGAACGAAAGGGCAAAAAGCAAGGAGATCAAATAAAGTGCTATGAGTGCGGAGAAACCGGCCACATTAAATCAAATTGCCCAAATACTAAAAAGGAGAAGAAACCCTTCAAGAAGTAAAGAGCATACATATCTTGGGGAGGCGACTCCGGTGACGAGTCAAGTGAGGAAGAAGAAGACGAAACTGCAAATCTTTGTCTTATGGCACAAGAAGATAACAAAGAAGAGGTATGTCAAATTTCTTCCAAAAATTTCTTGTCCCTTGAAGAAATGCAAAATGCTTTTGATGAGTTGTATAGCGAATTTATTAGAGCTTCAAAAACTGTTAAGAGTATAAAATAAAATGCTTCTTTAAAATAAAAAGATTTTCAAAAACAACTCTCTCTTAAAGAAAAGGAATTGGAAAAACTAATTTTAGAAAATGAGAAGTTGAAAGAGGAAAATAAATTTTTTGGCAAGAGAAGCGCCGACAAGCCTGAAAGTTCTAGAAATTGTACTTCTTGCATGCATCTCAAAAATGAAGTAGAAAGGCTTAAGGGCACCTTAGATAAGTTTAACTCTCCTCATTAAAAATTGAATGAAGTGCTTGTTAATTTGAAGTCGACCAAGCATGGCATAGGTTTTAGAAACGAGCCTAAAGAGAAAGTTGAAGCCAACCCCCAACCACCTAAGGCTCAACCTAGGATAAATAAAACAAATGCTCATCCTAGATACAACAAACCTAGAAATGGTTTTCATCAATCGCAACCTAGAAATAATCATGCTAGAAATAATGCACATTCTGGGCCAAACAATAGAAAGAGTTTTGAACCTTTTAGAACACCTAGAAATGACTTCCAACCTAGAAACAACTATTCTAGAAATGATGCATATCCTAGAACAAATGGTAGGAGAAATGTTTTTCATGATTTGCGCAATAGTTATATTGTCAAGAATAGAGCAAATGAATTTCGTCCGTCCAATTACTATCAACCTTTAAGGATGAATAATCCTAACGTGACTTGTCATTATTGTAGACGAATTGGACATATTGCTCCTGCTTGTTTTACACGACATAGACATAACACTCAATCACATCACTATGATTTGCCTAACCCCCAAGGACCCAAAATGGCATGGGTACCTAAAACTCATTAATTTGTTTTGTAGGTATGTTTGAAGGGATCAAGTGTACTGTGGTACCTTGATAGTGGATGCTCCAAGCACATGACGGGAGACGAATCCAAATTCCATCAACTAGAACACAAGGAAGGGGGAAGTGTTATTTTTGGTGATAACAACAAAGGAAAGATTATCGGCATCGGATCGGTCGGTAAGGATGAAATTTCTTCCATTAAGCATATATTACTTGTGAAAGGTTTAAAACATAATCTCTTGAGCATAAGTCAATTATGTGACAAGGGAAATCTTGTTTTATTTGATTCAGATGAATGCTTAGTTTTTAGACGTAGCGATTTTAAAATTACCCTTCGTGGTTTTAGAATGGATAACATTTATATGGTTGATCTTGCAAATTCTTCACCCGAATTTGTAAATTGTTTAATGAGCAAAGAGGATGATTCTTGGTTATGGCATCGTAGAGTAGCTCACATCAACATGCATCTTTTGAACAAATTGGTTTCACAAAAGTTAGTCGTTGGTCTTCCAAATTTGAAATTTGAAAATGACTCTATTTGTGATTCTTGTCAAAAAGGGAAGCAAACAAAAGCATCTTTTAAATCGAAAAACATTGTTTCAACTACTAGACCATTGCAATTGCTTCACATGGATTTGTTTGGACCATCTCGCATTGAAAGTCTTGGTAGAAATCGTTATGCCTTTGTTATTGTTGATGATTATTCCAGATTTACTTGGACTTTATTCCTTGCCCATAAAAGTGATGCTTTTCAGAATTTTAAATATTTTCTTAAACGTATTAAAAACGAAAAGGAAACAACCGTCACTTCAATTAGAAGTGATCATGGGGGAGAGTTTGATCACAATCTCTTTGCGGACTTTTGTGACAAACTCGGTATCGAGCATACCTTTTCCGCTCCACGAACACCACAACAAAATGGGGTGGTGGAAAGGAAAAATAGGTGTCTCGAAGAGATGGCTAGAACCATGCTCGAAGAGGCTAAGATTCCCAAACGTTTTTGGGCGGATGCCGTGAGTACCGCATGCTACATTTTAAATAGAGTAGTCATAAGGCCAATACTCATGAAAACCCCTTATGAACTCTACAAGGGAAGGAAACCAAATATCTCCCATTTTAGAGTATTCGGTTGTAAATGTTTTATTCATAACAATGGAAAAGATCAATTGGGAAAATTTGATGTCAAATCCGATGAGGGAATTTATATTGGGTATTCTTCACATAGCAAAGCATATAGGGTATTTAATAACAGAACCCAAACTGTGGAGGAATCCCCTCATATTGTGTTTTCCGAAAGTAATGCTCGCTTGGCGAGAGAGGATTCTTGTTCTGATCTTGCAGGTATTTTAAATAGTTTAAAAGACAAAGTACAAGAAGAAATTCCTAAGGAAATTCAAGATGAAATCTTGGAACAATCAACGGAGGAAACGCCACAATTGGAGAAAGAAACGAAAATGCCTAACGAGTGGAGGACAATCAAAGATCACCCTCTCGAACAGGTAATTGGCGACGTCGGAGAAAAGGTAAGTACCCGAAACTCTCTTAAGAACACCTCAGGACACACTTCTTAAGAGATCACGTTCTCATTGCATTATTTCGCTACAAATTACTAACTTGAGCGTCGGAGACGTCTAATTCTCTTTTGCAGGTATCGCCCTAAAGGCAGGGGGAATTATAAAGAAATGGCATAGAACAATCGATTGTTGCAGCAAATAATCGATTATTTTACTGTGCGGACAATCGATTAGCAAGTATCACTAATGGATTATTTATATTTGATGCCTATTATGCATTTGTGTTTAATAATCGATTTTTTAACTGTATAATCGATTACCGTCTCAGCCATTCAGTACTGCTTTCCTAAAACAATCGATTGTTTCATAAATATAATCGATTATTTTCCGAGTCTGAAAATCACCGTGCTCACGGTATTACAACAATCGATTATCATAATTCAACAATCGATTATTTTTTGTCAGAAATTCAAATATTTGTTACCGTTTGGGCCCTGCAATCGATTTTGTGTCAGTTTCGAGTTCAAGTCAAAATCTGCTCAACAATCGATTATTTCGTGCCAACAATCGATTGTCTAACGGTCAGTGCAATTTATTTTTACCGTTTCTGACTGTTTTGGCTCATAAATTTCTGCAGATTTTCATCATAAATGAAATGTCATTCTTCCCTTTATAAATAGGCATCATAGGTCTTCAATTTTATTCACTCAAGCATCAATCTTTGCTCCCAAACTTTCAAAAAAAAAAATCTTCCAAGTTTCTTACAAAGTTCATTACTACTTTTTGAAAATGTCGGGCAGACACTCTAAACGTTCCCGTTCAGGTAGACAAGGTGCATCTTCTTCTGCTCCTCCACCTCCAACTTTCCCTTATCAAGATGGGTCTATTTTACAATTCAATACTGAAACCGAGCTTACTAGATTTTTGACAAAATTTGAAAAGCGTGACATTCTTCCTCCTCGCTTTTCAACAAGCAAGTATCTTGAATCATATGCCCCTGCTGCAAACATGCTTAAGGAATGTCAACTTCTTGACTTCTTATATCTTACCTATCATTATACTAATCCTCCATTGATTCAAGCATTTTACTCAAACCTTCATGAGGATGACGATGGTGAGCTTGTGTCAAATATTAATGGTGTTCAAATTCTTTTGTCCAATGAAAACTTGCATTCCATTGCCCATCTTCCTCGACGTGGCGAAAACATTACTCGCTACATTAGAGAGGCTGGCACCTTATTTGATGAGAAAACTCTCCTAAACCAAATAGTCTTACATCTTATGATCCTAATCTATCTACTCGTCGCCCTACTATCACGGGAATGCTCCCCGAGTATCATTTGATTTTCTATTTCATCACCCGAGTCCTCAAGCCTCGGAAGCATAATCATACCACTATTTCCCAAGAGGACGGTAAGCTCATGCATGCCATTATAACCGGAGCTCACATCAATTGGTGTAAGTTCGTCAAAATTCACATGCGTGATGCCATAGGAGATGATAGACCTCTTCCCTATGCCCTCCTTATTATGAATTTTCTTGAAGCTTCCGGATTCAACACTTCCATCTGTCCTCTCAAAAAGAGCACCAAGAAGTGGGAAATTTCATAATCCTCCTTTCCCCATGACGGCGATCATGTAGCTCCTGGTCCTCTTCTAACTCGTCGATCGCGTCAGCCTCAAGAACCTTCTCTTCAATCCATTTCCGACCAAATTGCTTCATTGACCACCTCTGTCGGTCAATTGACACATGAGATCCATGGATATTTTGACCATGTTCATTATCCATATGCCGGTCTTGTTCCCTATGAAGCAGTGCCGGATGATGAGGCGGGAAATGATGATGAATAATTTCTTTATTTGTTTTTCCATTTTATTGTTCTATGTTTTATTGTTCGCGTTATGTAACCGTTTTTTAATAAATAAACAAGTTTTTTGATTATTCTATATTTTTTGCTAATGGCAAAAGGGGGAAGATAACGGGTATGCACTCTCACTCAATACTTATCGGCATAAATTGAGGGGGAATTCATATATTGAGGGGGAACAAATTGCATATCTATATACTTGTTGCATATCTTTACTTGTCTTGAATCGTCATTATGAATTGCCTAATATGCATATCCTGCTTAAAGTTTGCCATTATCAAAAAGGGGAAAATTGTTGGAAACACGTTCTCAAGGCATTATACTAAACGTGTGTTCATATTTGTAGGTTTTGATGAATGACAAACTATGCGCAAATTGACATATGATGCGGTCCAAGCACAAGCGCGAAATTGATATATAACAAGATTCAAGCACAAGACAAAGATCGAGATTAAGTTTTATATGAGTCGTGATTTAATTGTGATCTTGATCCGACAACTTAAACTCAAGACTTGGCTTCTCTCGTAAAAATACATTTAACAAAACATGCATATTTAATTTAGAGCAAAATGATTTTAAATAATGTATATTTACTTTTGTCAAAATGATTTTTAAACATGCCTCTAAAATCACTAAGATAATCGATTATGTACTTATGATAATCGATTATGTTTAAGTCAGCTGCTTGACAATCGATTGTGAACTAATGACAATCGATTGTGTTAAGGCAGTGAGCATCAGATTTTTCAAATCTGCATGACAATCGATTGTGAACCATATGACAATCGATTGTGATGAGGCAGTGTCCATCAAAGTTTTTCAAAGCTCAAAATAATCGATTGTGAAGCTAATGACAATCGATTGTGAAGATACAGTGTCCATCAGATTTTTCAAAGTCACAAAATAATCGATTGTGAACTTATGACAATCGATTGTGTTGAGGCAGTGTCCTCCAGACTTTTTCAAAGTTATTAAATAATCGATTGTGAACTTATGACAATCGATTGTCAAGAGGCAGTGTCTAAATTGATTTTTCAAGACTGATATATAATTGATTGTTAACTTAGTATAGTCGATTGTATAACTAACCGTTGCCAAAATATTTTCAAATACCGTCAGGTAATCGATTATTGATTTCCTATAATCGATTGTTTTAATTAAAATCTGGAAAGGATTTTTTGAACGTTGCTGAGTAATCGATTGTAGATTGTTGACAATCGATTGTTTTACGTAAAATCTGGAAAGGATTTTTTGAACGTTGCCAGTAATCGATTATTGATCTTATATAATCGATTGTTATGCGTAAAATCTGGGATTGATTTTTGGAAGAACTGGCAAACAATCGATTGTGGTAACTTGACAATCGACTGTCACTGAGTAATTTCAGCAACTCTTAATTGGCAATTAGGCAACGGTAATACAAGGTTTTTCAACTATAAATACAGCTTCAATTCAGTCTTTTAAGAACAACAACATACAACAACTGATCATACAATTGCTAAAGCTTGCATACTTTATTGCTTATCATTTTATATTCATTACATAAGCTTTTGAGAGCCAAATTCTTGTCAAAAGTTGTTGCGATCTTGAGCGTATTCTTTATACTTATATCTACTCTTAAAGGAGTGTCTTGTTTGAGTGTTAAGTGTTTTTTGTACACTTGAAGGGAAGTGTTAGTCCCTTGTGTTGTAAGAAGGAACTTGTGTTTCCTTGGTTGAAGTCTTGGAGTGTTGTATCTCCGAGCAAAGGTTGTTGAGGCTTGTGTCCTCAAGTTGTAACGGTTTGTTAAGCACCCGTAAGCTTAACAAGTTAGTGGAAATCTCGAGAGAGTCTCTCGGGGACTGGACTAGCCACGGGTTGTGGTGAACCAGGATATATTGGTGCGTTTGTTCTAATTTATTTACTTATCGCACTTATTTATTTCCTGCAATTTTTTAAATTCCGCAAGTTTACACTAATTTTATTAAAACGCTATTCACCCCCCCTCTAGCGTTAAGCGTATTATCTAACATACCGAACCTTCCGGTCCGCATAACTCTTCTGACGTGACTGAGCTGTACGAAGTCTCTCCTGGATAACTTTCACTTTCTCCAAGGCATCCTGAACTAACTCTGTCCCCAATAATCTAGCCTCGCCGGGTTCAAACCAACCAACTAGAGATCTACACCGTCTCCCATACAAAGCCTCATACGGTGCCATCTGAATGCTGGACTGATAACTATGGCTATAAGCAAACTCTGCAAGCGGCAAGAACTCAGCCTAAGAACCTCCGAAATGTATAACACAAGCACGCAACATGTCCTCCAATATCTGAATAGTATGCTCAGACTGTCCGTCCGTCTAAGGATGAAAAGCTGTGCTCATCTGAATCTGAGTGACCAACTCCCGATGAAACGTCTTCCAGAATTGGGAAGACAACTCAGTACCCCTGTCTGAGACAATAGAAACTAGGACCCCATGCAACCACACAATCTCACGGATGAAAATCTCAGCCAACCGCTCCGAAGAATAGGTGGTACACATCGGAATGAAGTGCGCAGACTTGGTCAGTCTATCCATAATCACCCAAATAGAATCAAAGTTCCTCGAGGTACAAGGGAGACCACTCACAAAGTCCATAGTAATCTTCTCCCATCTCCACTCCGAAATATCCATCTGCTGAAGTACACCACCGTCTCTGATGCTCTTATCTGACCTGCTGACAATTGAGACATGTAGCCACATAACTCACAATGTCCTTTTTCATTCTCCTCCACTAATAATGTTGCATCAAGTCCTGATACATCTTGCGGCACCGGGATGAATAGAATACCATGAGCTGTGAGCCTCCTCTAATATCAACTCTCGGAGCCCATCTACATTGGGCACGCAAATCCAGCCCTGCATCCACAACACACCATCACTACCAATAGTCACATCTCTGGCATCATCATGCTGGACCCTGTCCTTCAGGACTAGCAAATGTGGGTCATCATACTGGCGCTCCCTGATGCGATCATACAAAGAAGACCGAGAAACCATGCAAGCCAACACCCACCTGGACTCAGAAATATCCAATCTAACCATACGATTCGCCAAAGCCTGAACATCAACTGGAAGGGGCCTCTCCCCAATTGGAATGTACGCCAAGCTACCCATACTCACCGCCTTCTGGATCAAAGCATCGGCCACTACATTGGCCTTCCCTGGATGATACTATATGGTAATATCATAGTCCGTAAGTAACTCAAGCCATCTCCGCTGTCTCAAATTCAAATCTTTCTGTTTGAACAAGTGCTGAAGGTTGCGATAATCCGTATACACCTCACAAGATACTCCATATAGATAGTGCCTCCAAATATTCAAGACATGAACTATGGAAGCCAACTCCAAGTCATGAACATGGTAGTTTTTCTCATGGGGCTTCAACTGCCGGGAAGCATATGCAATCACCCTACCCTTCTGCATCAAAACACATCCAATACCAATCCTCGAAGCATCGTAATATACCGTATAAGAACCTGAAGCTGCTGGAAATACTAACACTGGAGCCGTAGTCAACAATGACTTGAGCTTTTAGAAGCTCTCCTCGCACTAATCAGACCACACAGATGGTGCATTCTTCTGAGTCAACTTCATCAAGGGCGAAGCAATAGATGAAAATTCCTGAACCAACCTACGGTAATAACCCGCCAAACCGAGGAAACTCTGAATCTTAGAAGTTGAGGACGGTCTGGGCCAACTCTGTACCGCCTCGATTTTCTTTGGGTCAACCTGTATACCATCACTGGACACCACGTGTCCAAGAAAAGCCAGGGAACTGAGCCAGAACTCACACTTGGAGAACTTTGCATACAACTTCTCATCTCTTAACCTCTGCAATACCACTCTCAGATACTGCCAGTGCTCCTCCTTTCTACGCAAGTACACAAGAATATCATCAATAAACACGATCACAAAAAAATCTAGATACGGCCGAAATACACTATTCATCAAGTGCATGAATGCTGCTGGGCATTAATCAGCCCAAATGACATAACCAGAGACTCATAATGCCTATATCTCATCGTGAAAGTTGTTTTCATAATATCAGAATCCCTAATCTTCAGCTGGTGATAGCCTGAACGGAGATCAATCTTAGAGAATACCTTTGCTCCCTGAAGCCGATCAAATAAATCCTCGATACGGGGCAGTGGATACTTGTTCTTTACTGTCACTTTGTTCAACTGTCTGTAATCAATGCACATTCTCATTGTGCCATCCTTCTTCTTAACAAATAACACTGGTGTGCCCTACGACGACACACACGCACGAATGAACCCTTTATCTAGGAGTTCCTGCAGTTGCTCCTGTAACTCCTTTAACTCTGCTGGTGCCATACGATAGGGAGGAATAGAAATGGGCTGAGTGCCTGGCACCAAATCAATACCGAAGTCAATATCCCTGTCCGGCGGCATGCCCGGCAGGTCTGCTGGAAATACATCAGAAAGCTCCCTCACCACGGGAACCGAATCAAGGCTAGGAACCTCAGCTCCCACATCTCTCACAAATGTTAGATATGATAAACATCCTTTCCCAACCATCTGTTGGGCCTTCAAGAAAGAGCTTACCCTACTTGGTACATAATCCGTCGAACCACGCCACATAATCCTCGGAGTACCCGACATACTAAAGTGACTGTTTTGGCGTGACAGTCCAGAATAGCATAGCACGGTGAGAGCCAATCCATGCCTAGAATGACATCAAAATCTACCATACTCAATAGTAACAAGTCAGATCGGGTCTCCAGACCCTCAATAGTAACAAGCAGGACCGATACACGGGGTCCACAATAATAGTATCATCCACCGGGGTAGATACATGTACAAGCAATGCTAGGCACCCTCGGGTAGTCCCCCAATGATGAGCAAAGTAGGCAGATACATAAGAATAAGTGGATCCAGGATCAAATAAAACAGAAGCATCCCTGTGGCATACTGAGATAATACATGTGATCACTGCGTCTGAAGCAACAATATCTCTCTTATCTGGATGTGCAAAAAAACAAGTCTGACCACCTCTGGACTGCTCAACGCTTGTAGGGCGACCTATAGATGACTATCCCTCACCCCTACCAGGCTGGGATGGTGCTGAAAATATGGAGAAGAAGAGGAGGACCGATCCCTCTGCTGAGACCTACCACTGCGAAGTCGAGGACACTGCCTCCTCATATGGCCAAACTCGCCACACTCAAAACAAGTGTCTGGAGCTGGAGAAGGGGACTGAAGGGAACCCTTCGCCGCAGATGAACCCTCGGCTAACGAAGCGGGTGCAGAACTCTGAGCTGGGAGGGCGCTGAGTGAAGACTGGCCCTGCTGGTAACCCTGACGTCCACAACCGGAAGAAACTCCGTTATGCTCTGGGCGGCCTAACTTGTTGGAAACACGTTCTCAATGCAATATACTAAAACGTGTGTTCTTTTGTATAGGTTTTGATGAATGACAAACGAAGCGAAAATTGATATATGACGAAGTTCAAGAAACAAGCGCACAATTGATATACAACGAGATTCAAGCTCAAGACAAAGTTTTATAGTTTAATTGAGTCATTCTTAATTGTGATCTTGATCCTACTACTTGACTCGTAACATGGCTTCTCTCATAAAACTATTTTCTAAAATCATGCATATTTAATTTAATGTCAAATGATTTTAAATCATGCATATTTACAGTAGTCAAAATAAGTTTTAGACATGCCTTAAAAATCTGGACTAAGATAATCGATTATGTACTTATTATAATCGATTGTATTAAGCCAAGACTGCATGACAATCGATTGTGAACTAATGACAATCGATTGTGAGTAAGACAGTGAGCATGGTTTTTCAAACCTGCATGACAATCGATTGTGAACTAATGACAATCGATTGTGACTGAGGCAGTGTCCATCAAAGTTTTTCAAAACTCAGAATAATCGATTATGAACTAATGGTAATCGATTATGTTGAGACAGTGTCTTCCAGTGATTTTCAAATTTATTAAATAATCGATTGTTACATTGGACAATCGATTGTCAAAGAGACAGTGTCTAAAATGTTTTTCAAAAACTGATAAGTAATCGATTGTTGACTTTGTGCAATCGATTGTGAAGCTGACCGTTGTCGTAAAGTTTTCAAATACCGTCAAGTAATCGATTATTGATTCTGTATAATCGATTGTTTTGATTAAAATCCGGAAAAGATTTTTTGAACATTATTGGGTAATCGATTATTGATTTTGTATAATCGATTGTTTTGATTAAAATCCGGAAAAGATTTTTTGAACGTTGCTGAGTAATCGATTGTTGATTCTGGACAATCAATTGTTTGTGGTAAAATCTGGAAAGGATTTTTTGAACGTTGCCAGTAATCAATTAAGGATTGTAAGTAATCGATTATCAAGCGTAAAATCTGGGATTGAATTTTGGTCTGACTGGCAGACAATCGATTGTTGGGGTTTGACAATCGATTGTCAGTGAGTAAAATCAGCAACTCTTAATTGGCAATTAGGCAACGATAATGCCAAGTTTTTCAACTATAAATACAGCTTCATTTCAGTGTTTTAAACACAACAACATACTACAACTGATCATTACATTGCTATAAGCTTGCATACTTTTGTTTATCATTTTATATTCAATTTCATAAAGCTTGTGAGAGCCATATTCTTGTCCAAAGTTGTTGTGATCTAGAGCTTATTTCTTTTTACTCATACCTACTCATAAAGGAGTATATTGTTTGAGTGTTTTAGTGTTTGTACACTTGGAAGAGAATTGTGATTCTCTTGTTGTAAGGAACTTGTGTTTCCTTGGTTGAAGTCTTGGAGTGTTGTAACTCCGAGCAAAGGTGTTGAGGCTTGCGTCCTCAAGTTGTAAAGGTTTGTTAAGCACCCGGAAGCTTGACAAGTTAGTGGAAAATCTTGAGAGAGTCTCTCGGGGACTAGACTAGCCACACATTGTGGTAAACCAGGATATATCTGTGTGTAAGTTATTATTCATCGCACTTATTTACTTCCTGCAAATTTTAATTTCCGCAAGTTTACGCTAAATTTTATTATAACGTTATTCACCCCCCTCTAGCGTTAAGCGTATTTTCTAACATAACTTAGGACGCCTAAAAGATCGACCTCTACCCTGATGAGACTGACCCATAGCTGGAGCACCACCATAACTGCTCAAACCTCGAGGCCTCTTGGCCTCTCTCTCCTCTCTCTCTCTCTCTCTCTCGGTGACGATCTGTCTTAATTTGGCGAGCCATGTCCACTACCTCCTCAAAGGATGCTGCTACCACTCTCTCCCTCGTCATTAAGATACGAATAGAATAGTTGAGACCGTTAACGAACCTCCTGACCCCCTCCCGATCTGTCGGTATCATCCAAATAGCATTTCTGGCCATCTGAGAAAACCTCAACTCGTATTGTGTCACTGACATCTCCCCCTGAACTGGTCACTCAAACTAGCGGCAGCTCCTCTCTATGGGACTGCGGCACATACTTCTCTAAAAAAAGAGTGGAAAACTACTGCCAGGTAAGGGTGCTGCTCCTACGGGCCTACGCCGCTCAAACTCCTCCCACCATGTAAATGCTGGCCCCGAGAACTGAAAGGTAGTAAAAGATACCCCACTGGACTCTAGGATCCCTGCCGTGCGAAACATCCTCTGACACTAATCCAAAAATCCCTAGGCGTCCTCGCCCTCAGTACCGCTAAATGTAGGAGGCTGAAGTCTGCCAAACCTCTCTAACCGACGTTTCTCGTCGTCAGGCATCACCTGCACAACATGCCCTAGGGCTGGCGCAACTGGAACCGCCAGTGCAACGGCCTGAGCTAGGGCTGCCTCTGGCATCTAAAGTCCATGTACAACCTACTCTGGTGTGCAAGCTGCAGAGGTTTGATGACCACTCCCGGTCTGAGATGTCGCTGTGGCAATGGTAGCTGAAACTAACTGAGCCAAACCGGTACAGTCTGATAAGATCTTGGCTAGTGCCTCCCGAAGGCCAGGAATAACAATAGGCACTACTGGTGCCTCAGCGGGTGCTGCTGAAGCCTTAACAACTGGGGAATGATCTTGAATAGGGGCAACATGTAGGTCAACTGGTACTGCCCCTGCTTCTCTACAACGACCACGACCACAACCGTGTCCCCGCCCTCTAGCTGGTGGCAATGGGGGTCGTCCGCCACGTCTGATAGCACGGGTTCTCGCCATCTACGAGAGAATAGAATAAGAAGTTTCAGTTCTCAAATCAACAAAGCCGCACGATAAGAGTTCAAGAATATGAAGTGTTTCCTAAAGGTTTTGTAGCCTCCCGAGGATAGATACGGACGTCTACGTACTGATCCGCGAGACTCTACCAAACCGGCTCATAACTCGTGAGGCCTAGTAAACCTAGGATGTGATACCAACTTGTCACGACCCCAAACCTCGTCGTGATGGCGCCTAGCACATTGATAGGCAAGCCCGACCATTCACCCAATATTCCGAGCTACGAGCTCACATCCTTATTTCACAAATCATTTACAGCGAAAAAGAATCCAAAATATTTTAGCAGTTAAATAGAAAATATCCCGACAACCAATACATAATATCCTCCCACAGATTTGGGGGTCACGAGTCAAGAGCCTCTACCAGAATAGCGAAATAAATACCAAAATATATCATAATACGAGTATGCAGAAATAACAAAAATACATGAAATATAATGGAGAGTCGGGTCCTGCGGATGCCATGAAGCTACTCTCGACAAGCTCCATATAATACTCTAAAAAGTAGCTAAACTAATCAACTCTGCCCTGCGGTACCTGGATCTGCGCACAAGGTGCAGGGAGTAGGGGTGAGACTACCAACTCAGAGAGTAATAAGCATGTATAAAAGCCCGAAGATAAGAAATCATGAAATATCAAAAAATGAAGCTATCTAGCAGTTCTATGCCGTACAATCCTCAGAGATATGCATATAAAGCAACCGTAATTAAATGCATGAGATGCAATGCAATGCATGACCACAGCGGAACGTGCAGTCCGATCCATTTGGGTACCCGCGCTCACTATGGGGGTTCAGACTCCGGAGGGACTCCTACAGCCCAACCGCAATATCATAGTAACATACGCTGCGGCGCACAACCCGATCCACTATCAGCCTAGCTCTATGCATGCAAGCCTCACAGGCACAAATATCTTACCATTTTTAGTTCCATTTACCAATAATCATAGAATTAGGTGTCAAACCTCAATACTTGCCAAATCGTGTTTTAACAGTGTTCTAGTATAGGACTGATGTCATGAAAACATGCTATAATTCATAGAAATAGTGATGACGATCCTCACGGGATCCCGCACTAACAGTAGAGTACGTGTATCGCCTCAATATAGCATCACAATGTGACATACCGGGGTTTCAAACCCTCGGGTCATAATCTACACCCATTAATCACCTCAAGTCGGTCGCAACCTAGCTATCAATGCCTTCCCCTCAAGAATCAACCTCCGTGGATGCCAAATCTAATCAAAACTAATAGGAATACGTCAAAATAGGAAAATGGAACATAACCCAATCGAAATAACTCGAAATACACCAAAAAACACAAAGTTGGCAAAACCCGAGCCTCAGTCCCACTTCTCAAAAAATTACAAAATTTATATTTTCGAAATCCTCGTCTCGCCACGAGTCCATACATATAAAATTCATCAAATTCGGAGTCCAATTGCTCCTCAAAATCCCCAATTTTCATTGAAAATTTCAAGCCCTAGTTCATCAACTTTTACACCCAATTTCAAAGAATTAATGGTTGATTCTTCAATAAAATGATGTAATTAGCTCATAAAACTTACCTCAAGTTGAAACCTAGGTGAAATCCTCTTAATCCCTCGCCCAATAGCTCCAAAGTGTGTTCAACAATGGTGAAAAATGATATAAACTCGCAGAGAAAATGTTATAAAACTCTTTTGTCCGCCCACTCATTCCTTCATCGCGATCGCGACTCAACCCACGCGACCGTGATGACCAAATATTTAAAATTCCACATTTTCTCTACGCAAACGCGACATGACCCACACAATTGCGATGCCCTACAGACTGACCCCACGGGATCGCGACCAGCTATCACGCGATCGCGTGTAAGAAACTCCACCGATCCAAAAGCCCTTCTTCGCGAACGCGAACATCCACACGCGATCGCGGACATCCAAATCCACCACTCCGCGATCACGACCTAGAACCTGCAAACGCGAAGATCAACGCCACAAGCCTACGCGATCGCGATCCAACTCACGCGATCGCGATCAACAAGCTCTTGCTGCACTGCTGCTGCATTTTCTAGCAACATTTCTTATGTCCAAACTTCCTGGAAATCATCCGAAATCACCCCGAGGCCTCCCGGGACCTCAACCAAAAGCACCAACATGACCTATTTTCTCATTCAAACTTGCTCGGGCCATAAAATCACCAACATTAACATCAAAAATCATCAAAATCCTCAAATTCAAGCCTAAGTTTCAACTATAACTTCCGAAACAAACATTCGATCAAAACCCAACCAAACGATATCCGAATGACCTTAAAATTTGCAGACATATCCAAATCACCTAACAAAGCTACTGCAATTCCCGAAATTCTAGTCCGATCCCCGAATAAAAATCTCACCTATCAACCGGAAATTCGCCAAAATTTAACTTAGCCAATTCAAGCATATTTCTACACTGGACCTCCAATTTCAATTCCGTTTACTCTCCCAAGTCACAAATCGCCATACGAAACTAGTCGAATTATCGAAAATCCATTCTGAGCCTTTTAACCCACAAGTCAATGTTTAGTTGACTTTCCCAACTTAAACTTTTCTTATAGAGACTATTGGTCTCATTTCTAACCAAATCCAACCCAACACATCTCAAACTCACCATACACATATATCAACACATGGGAAAATATATTACGAGGATAACGGGGCTGAAACACAAAAGACGACCGGTCGGATCGTCACAATACACATTTAAAGTATTTAAATGCGCCTAATCCTATACAAATGCAAAATTTTATTGATATCTATTTTTTAATATCTTGAAAGCTCTAACATAGTGAGTTTAAATTTATTCTTCAATTTCAAATTCGAGCTTTGGACTTGGTGTTACTAATATAAGCATGATTGATTTCTATAATCAAGTTGTATAAGTTCTTTGTTAATTCTATGAGAATGAAATAGTGAATAATTAACTATACATGATAATCATTCATGTCAAACAGAATTTGATAGATTTTTTCTTTTATGAAAAGGAAGATGATGATTATGTTTTAATTTTATAAATTTCCTCCATATTAGTATGATAGAAATAATAGATAAAATAAGACTTTTGTGTTCTTGTGACTTATTGGGTGAAGCCATATCATTAGCTTGCTATTTATAAATTGGTGGAACTCTTTATGAGTTGTGAAAATGTTATCTCCTTAACTTGAAATTTTCGAAAATTTGGGGGACCATGGTGTCATGAGTTATCTAGATTGATCCTAAGAAGAGGGGCAAAAATTGCTTATTAAAATTATAACACTGAAGCCTTACAAAAATGAGATTTTTTTGTGGAAAAAAATTATACTGGAAGATCAAAAGTTTGTTGTATTTCTGCTCTGAAAAGTTATTTCATTATGGATCTCTTAGTTATTTGGGTGATGAAGAAATCATTGGATTATGATCCGCTTCCTATTAATTTGAGATATTTCTGTAGAAGTTAAAGTTGCTTTTGTATTTTGGAAAATTTTATTTTGGTGCTTGACTGTGGAAGATACATAAAGAAAATAAATTTTCACGAGTTGAAAGATGTTTCAAAAGGCATGGGTACAGAAGTCATGTTTTATCTCATTTGAGATGATTTTTTGCCTTATTTGAGAAATACTATGAGAATATTACATTTTATTAGAAGGATATAGTGATGATATTGGATCTCTGATTCAGATGCGAAAAGCTCAATAATGATTATGTGATCACCTTTTTAGTGGGTGTTGTCGTATTAAAATTGTCTTGAAGTGAGGTTGATTAAGCAACCTCTTCGTGAGTTAAACCGACAATAATTTTGTCGATGATTTGTAATTGCAAGTCGCAATAACCATAGCAAAAAAAATAAATCTCTCAATGGGAAGAGTAGATACATTCTTTAGAGACATTATGTGATAAATCAATTGCTTAGAGAGAAATTTTTTATACATATTATGTGTAGTCAAAAGAGGATTTGGCCGATCGTTTGACTTATAAGTGAAACATCGAGGGGTTGAGACTTTTGCCAATTTGAGATGTATCAACTATGACGGTAACCCAACCTATGTAATTGGAGATCCCCTGAAGTAGGTTCATATGGATAATAACAAGTCATTAGTTGATCAAATATGCACTATCAAATTATGTCTCTTCCTATGGTGTATGTGTACATAGTGCAAGACTGTAAGGAATGTGATGTTGAGTTATTAAACTCTTAATCCAATAATCCATACCCTTTTATAGGTGGTGTATTGCACTGCAGAATACACTTGATGGATGGACCTATATGAGGGTAAAGTAGGGCCGCAACTATGAAATTTGTGGCGAAATTTCTAGAGCACTCATGAAAATCAAGCGCGCGCATAGCCTATTAGCGCAAAACCGCGACAAACAACAAAGTGTGTGCGGGTATAGTATGATAGATAAGACACTAAACTTATAAAAGAATTCTTGGTTCATAAAAGTTCCAAACTTCACCAATTGTTCTGTAAGTTTATTCTTATTCTACCTAGGTCTGATTCATAATCCAAGAGATATTAGATTCGACGCGTTATACTTATTTGTAAAACCTACCGATATTTTTTTTATTTTATGATAATATTCTTTTTGAGTTATGTGGGGAATTGTTAGAAAAATAATTTAAATAACTCAAAAAGAAATATTCAAATTTATATTTAGATTTATTATTTTAATATTATGTTAATGAGTATCTATTATACAAACAGTTTGAATATGTGTGTAATGGTACATTATAATAACTTTAAATATAATATTTTATTAATATTGAATGGTTATCAAAATCAGTTATCTTTTTATAACTTTGAATCTGATCAAATTTGGTCTTGGATGACCATTTCCTTAACGTTAATTTTGATAACATTTTCTTAACTTTGGTAGCTAATGCTTCTTTGGTCTTTAAATGACTTTAAAGTTGATAGCCTTATATGAATTTGACGTTTTGTCAATTGATCCTTAATGTAATTTAACGTTTTGGACTATATATAAATATTATCTATATAAAAGTATAGGTTGGTGTTTTTGTTTTGGAGAATGTGAAAAAGTGAAACTTTTCTTCTAGATTTCTTCTATTGTGTTGGGTTTATTTTGATTAAATTTTGATGTTTCTGCTCCTAGTTATACTAGAAGAGTTTGTTGAATTATGGGGGATACACCTAATAATATTAATCATGGTATAAGTGAAATATTCTTAAGGATAGTATTCTTAACACGCCTCAAACTACACTTTTGTTCTCCATAATCATCAAATATTTTTCCAACGGTGACAACCTACTAGTATCCTATTTCGTTTGACAAGTGATTAAATGATTTTCTAATTGTTACAACTATTTTTTCTTATATTTCCTATTTTTCGAAAGACATATCAGAAAATAATCCCATTGCCACACCTTGAACAAGTAACAATTTTTATGACAATTAGAAATAAATTACAAACAACTTAATACTAATATGAATTCAAAACTTCAGGCATGATGATGTTCCATTTACACGTAATATTAAACACAAAATATGCTGTCCCTTCTCAATAGATTTCTCTCTCCACGCCTTCTAAAAAATAGTCCACTTCTATTGGAAAGTGTTATCTTCTCTTGCTTTATATGATTTGCTAGAGAAGTTTTATGACGTCTGTCACGTAATTTACATTAATTTTGTGAGACTTTTTTGGTCTCATAAATTTGTCAATTCCAATCTTATATTTTTGGGTTGATAAAATTTGAATCCATAAAATTATGAGACAAAAAAGATACCTCATACAACTAATGTCAATTATACGAGACAAAATAAAATTTTCCGATTTGCTACTACATTTTTTGCTGTTTGGCATGATGTGACACAAACTTGGTGTTTTTCTATATTAATAATTTGTACTGATATTTTGATTTGATGAGACAGCTATCAGTACATATATGTTGTTTAATGTGAGTCATAGATTACACCAGGCATGAATTGTAAGTGTCTTCAATATTTAAATACGTACCTTCATTTTGGTCACGGAATCATGATTGGCAATTTGCCATGAGTTGGACGTTTCAAATTTATCCGATTTTCAAGTTAGTGATAAGAATGTTGCTGCTCTTCTTCGCTTTTTATTAAATCATATTTTTGATGTTGCAAATCAATCTTGTATTAAAGGTGTTATAATTATATAGGTCAAAATCTGATTAAGGGAATCTGGCACAAGGATAGATTACTAAAAGGCGATTAAGCCGAGGTCGTACACAAGATTGGATATAACGACCCGCCTGGTCGTTTTACTATTTGGAACTCCGTTCTCTTAAATAAAACTTCTCACGCCTTCCGTAGCTAAATTATGACTTGCGGGGCGATCGGTTCGAAAGTTTAAAAGAGTTTTGAGTGAAAATAAAACCACATATTCCCTTAAGGTTTTCTTAAAAGCCAAGTTTGACTTCGGCCAACTTTCTTGGGAAATGGACCCGAATTGTGATTTGGCAGTCTCGGGAGGACCGTGGGAAAATAGGGGACCTGGGCGTATGCTCGGAATCGAATTTCGAGGTCTCTAGCCCGAGTACGGAATTTTTATGTAAAATTGTTAAATCAAAATTTTAAGGAATTAAAGAATCTAAGTAATTGTTAAAAACCTAGGTATCGTGTTCGAATTTCGGTTCCAGAACTTGGTACAAGTCCGAAATATCATATAAGACCTACCCGTAAAATTTGGTATCAATCCGAGTAATCAAAGGGCGTTTTGACCCGTTTATAGGAAGTTAAGAACTTGAAGTTCTTTAAGTTTGATGAAAATAGTTTTGGCGTCCGATTTTTTGATTTAGTATTATTTTGGGAGTTTCGAGGTTGCGACTAGGTCCGCCTCCTGATTTCAGACTTATCGGTATGTTCCGGCGGGGCCCAAGAGCCCCGAGCGTCAAACGATCGAGGTTCGAGTGAAGTTAGAATTTTAAGAGGAACACATCTGCTGCTTCTGTCAAAATTGCTTCTGCGGCTCTTGGACCGCAGAAGCTATCCTTTTATCATAGAAGCAGCTAGGCCGGCCCAGGGGGAAACCGCAAAAGCGGAATCCGCTTATGCGGCCCCCAGACCGCAGAAGCGGTCGACCTCTCCCTTGCCCAAAGCCGCAGATGCGGCCAATTTTTCGCAGATGCGGGACCGCTTCAAACCGTAGAAGCGGAAATCACAGGGGGCAGTGAGCTCATTTTATACGGGTTCATGTGCATTTATCTCACATTTCCTCCATCCTTGGGCGATTCTTGAGCTTCCAAAGTGAGGGTTTCCACATAACATCACAAGGTAAGTAATCCCCACTCACTCTTAGCTTAAATACATAAACATTTCATAGAGTTAACACTAAAAATTAAATAAAACTAACGGTTAGAGATAGACCTAGGGTTTGGATAAAATTATGATTTAATAACCTAATTAGCCATGTAACGAACTAAAATTTACATATTAGTAATCCTTAGGTTATAGAGAATATTTTCCTTCGACAAAATTCTTGGAATCCAGGCACGTGGGCCCGGGGTCGGAATTTAGAAAACTTGCGGGAATGGTTGGGAAATCGTTTACTTAGTTGGGATTCCACTTTGTGAGCACGTATTGACTAGCTCTTACTTTATTTAACTAGTTGGTGCTCATTCGATTTCGAATTAAGGTTGGAGCCTACTCTTGTTATTGAAGGAACGCTTCGGAGCGAGGTGAGTCTCCTTTCTAAATTTGTGAGGGGGAAATGTCCCCCTAAGATTAATAAAATGTATAATTGTTGCTAAATATGAGGTCTACATACGCACAAGGTGACGAGATTCCGGGTGTAGCTATCACTATATTGACTGTCCCGGTAGTTTAGGGCCCACATCATGCTATATCTATGAATATTCACACTTCATCATGCTAATGTAATTGTCTAGTATATATTAAAGGCTAGAAAGAAAATAAAAGTGTTGTTGTACACTTGTTGAATGCTTGTATGACATAATTTAACATGTATTGCATTCGTATGCATTTTGGATGCTTGCTTGTTATTTGTGGATCAGGTCGATCTCCTCGGTATGAATAGATGCATCTATAGGTGCGCGGTCGACCCTCGGCAAGTGAACATTTCATTATGTTGGTTCGGACCGTCGCCTCGGTATAATGTGCACATGATTCTTATGTGGAAACTTGTATTCATATTACTTGTTATTAGACATTGAGCATGAAATTGTAAAAATCATCATACTTTAAAAGATATGACTTATCTCTCTTACCTTGAACTTGTTAATATTAGTAGCTCCATGCTTTCAATTAATCTTATATATTATCTGACCTTAGTAAGTGTCAAGTCGACATCTCGTCTGTACTTCTTCGAGGTTAGGCGGGATACTTACTGGGTACATGATGTTTATGTACTCATGCTACACTTCTGTGCTTAAATGTGTAGGATTTGAGGCAGGTGGATCTGGTCATTATTTGGGCTCGCACCAATTTGATGCCTTGGACTTCCACGATAAGCTGCCCCCTTTCATTGACGATCTGCAGCCGAAGAAGTCATTCTTGTACTTTTGCTTTTCTGTCTATCCTGATTCAGACAGTAGGATAGTGCATTATTCATTTTTGTATATTCTCTACTAGTTCCCTGTAACTCTGATACCATATTGTCACGACCTCTTTCCACAACAGGTCATGATATGGTGTCTCGAACATAAGCCAGATAAGAGAAGAAGTCATTCTTGTACTTTTGTTTTTCTGTCTATCCTGATTCAGATAGTAGGATAGTGCATTATTCATTTTTGTATATTCTCTACTAGTTCCGTGTAACTCTGATACCATGTTGTCACGACCTCTTTCCACAACAGGTCATGATGCGGTGTCTCGAACATAAGCCAGATAAGCGAAACACCCTTTCTCAACCATGCGATGAGCCTTCAGAAAGGAAACAACCCTGCTAGGCGTACCAATAGTGGAACCCTTCCACTCCAACCTCGGCAATTCTGGCATCGCTAGCGAAATTGTCTTGGCATGACAATCAAGAACACCGTGATAGGGAGATAACCAATCCATACCCTGGATGACCTAAAAAATGACCATATCAAGCAACAGAAGATCTGCCCTAGTAACATAGCCACAGAAAGTAACCACAAAAGACCGGTAGATCCGTTCCACGACCACAGAATTGCCCACATGAGTAGACACCTGAACAGGAACACCCAAAGGCTTAGGAGAGATGACCAAAAAATGAGAAAATAGAGATGACACATATGAGTAAGTAGACATTGGATCAAATAAAGCCGCAACATCCATATCGATGACTTAAATAATACCTGTGATGACGACATCTGAGGGCAATATATCTGACCTAGATGGAAGAGCATAAAATCTGGCTGGAGCGCCAGTTGACTGGCCTCCACCAGGCCGAGCAATAGCGGGCAGTCCTCTACCCGCCTGCCTCCATCCCTAGAATGACCTCTACCAGTATGCCCTCCACCTCTAGGTGATTGGACCGCTGATGCTGGAGTCACTGGCTGTTGTCCCTGCTGCACTGCCTTGCCCCTAAGCCTTGGACAAGTCATCCTCAAGTGACTAGGATCTCTGCACTCATAGCAACGTGGTACGGCGGCCTGCTGCCCCGAAGACTGACCCTGAAAGCCTGCAGAATTACTAGGAGGAGCTGGAGGTGCTGGTGGACGAGAGTTTGCTGATTGTTTTCCTTCTGATCTTCCAGGAATGCCTTCGGATCATGATATTGATTTCTACATTGATTTGGCTCTAGACACTAAACCTATATCTATCCCACTGTACCATATGGCTCCTAGAGAGCTGAAGGAGTTAAAGGAGAAGTTAGAGGAGTAATTAGCAAATGGGTTTGTCAGGCTCAGTATGTCACCTTGGAGTGCACCAGTACTATTTGTGAAGAAGAAAGATGGGACTATGCGGATGTGCATTGATTACCGCCAGTTGAACAAAGTCACCATCAAGAACAAGTACCCATTTCTGCGCATTGATGATTTGTTTGACCAGTTGCAGGGTTCTAGAGTGTAATCTAAGATTGACTTGAGATTAGGGTATCATCAGATGAAGATTCGGGATTCAGACGTTTCGAAGACTGCATTCAGGACTAGATATGGCCACTACGAGTTTTTGGTGATGTTCTTTGGGTTGATGAATTCTCCAACGACGTTCATTGACTTGATGAACAAGGTGTTCCGGCCTTTCATTTTATTCTTTTGTCATCGTCTTCATTGACGACATCTTGATATACTCCCGTAGCCTGGGGGAGCCCGAGCAGCATTTGAGAGTAGTACTTCAAACCTTGTGGGAGCAGAGGCTATATGCCAAGTTATCCAAGTGTGAGTTCTGGCTAGAGTTAGTGGCATTCTCGGGGCATATTGTGTCCGGAGAGGGTATTAAGATGGATCCTAAGAAGGTGGAGGCAGTTCAAAGTTGTACAGGACCTACTTCAGTGACCGAGATCAGAAGCTTCCTGGGGTTGGCAGGTTACTACTGGCGGTTTCTGCAGGGTTTTTCTTCTATTGCTTCGCCCTTGACTAGATTGACCTAGAAGGGTGTCCCATTTTGTTGGTCCGATGCGTGTGAGGAGAGCTTTCTGAAGCTCAATACGGCCTTGACTGCCGCACTGATTCTTGTATTGCCTTCTGGTTCAGGGATGTATACGTTATATTGTGACGCCTCTCGTGTTGGCTTGGGATGTGTATTGAGGCAGGAGGGACGAGTTATTGCATATGCTTCACGTCAGCTGAAAATCCATGATAAGAACTACCTAGTGCACAATCTAGAGTTGACAATGATTGTTCATGCTCTGAAGATATGGAGCCATTATTTGTACGGGGTGTCATGTGAGGTTTACACCGATCATTGCAGTTTGCAACACCTGTTCAAGTAGAGGGAACTTAATTTGAGGCAGCGCAGGTGGCTTGAGTTACTAAAAGATTATGATGTTACCATTCTTTATCACCCAGAAAGGCGAATGTAGTCGCAGATGCCTTGATCAGAAAGGCGGAGAGCATGTGCAGTTTGGCATTTATTCCTGTTGCGGAGAGACCATTGACTTTGGACATTCAGTCTTTAGCTAACATACTTGTGAGGTTGGATATTTCGGAGCCCAGCCGAGTTCTAGCATACGTGGTTGCTCAGTCTTTGTTGTTAGGGCAGATTAAGGCCCGACAGTTTGATGATCCGCATTTGACAGCCCTTAGAGAGACGGTATTTCAGGGAGGTGCCAAGGAGGTTGCTATCGGCTAGGATTGAGTGTTACGGCTTCAGGGTCGTGTATGTGTTTCTGATGTGGATGACTTGCGGAGGAGGATTCTAGATGAGGCCCACAGTTCGAGGTACTCCATTCATCCGGGTGCCACGAAGATGTATCGTGACTTGAGAGAGCATTACTAGTGGCGGAGGATGAAGAAATACATTATTGCGTATGTGGCTAGATGCTTGAATTGCCAGCAGGTCAAGTATGAGCACCAGAGGCCAGGTGGCCTACTTCAGAAGGTGCCCATTCCAGAATGGAAGTGGGAGTGCATCACTATGGACTTCGTGGTTGGATTTACGCAGACCTTGCGGAGGTTGATTCAGTGTGGGTTATTGTGGATAGATTGACCAAGTCGGCCCATTTCATTCTGGTGGCGACTACTTATACAGCGGAGAGGTACGCTAAGCTTTATACATGGGAGATAGTCCGGTTGCATGGTGTACGAATCTCCATCATATCAGACAGGGGTCCTCAGTTAACATCTCACATTTGGAGAGCCGATCATAGTGGTTTGGGCACCAGAGTGGATCTCAACACAACATTTTACCCTCAGACCGATGGGCAGTCAGAGCGGATAGTTTAGATCCTAGAGGATATGCTGAGAGAATGTGTGATTTACTTTGGAGGGCAATGAGATCAGGTTTTTCCCTTGGCGGAGTTTGCATATAATAATAGCTACCAGTCCAGCATAAAGATGGCCCCGTATGAGGCATTGTATGGCCGTCGTTGTTGTTCTCCTATAGGTTGGTTTGAGCATGGCGAGGCTAAGTTACTAGGTACATATTTGGTATAGGATGCCTTGGATAAGGTAAAGTTGATTCAGGAGAGGTTCCGCATAGCTCAGTCCAGGCATAAGAGTTACGCGGATCAGAAGGCGTGTGATGTATCATTCATGATCGGCGAGAAGGTTCTGTTGAAAGTCTCGCCAATGAAGGGTATTATGAGGTTCGGGAAGAAGGGCAAGGTGAGCCCAAGGTTTATTGGCCCCTTCGAGGTATTGAGGCGAGTTGGAGCGGTTGCATATAAGCTTGCTTTACCTCCCAGATCATCATGAGTCCATCCAGTTTTCCATGTATTAATGCTTCGAAAGTATCATGCCGACTACTCTCATATATACGACTTCAGTACCATTCAGTTAGATGAGAGCTTGGGCTACGAGAAGGAGCCAATTGCCATTGTTGATAGACAGGACCGTCAATTGAGGTCCAAGAGAGTTTCTGCGGTAAGGGTCCAGTAGAGGGGCCAACCGGCTGAGGAGGCAACCTGGGAGTCCGAGCAGGACATGCGGAGCCGATATCCCCACCTATTCAGCAGTCCAGGTAGTTTTCTTTTATGTCCATTCAAGGACGAACGTTTTTAAGAGGTAGAGAATGTAACGCCTAGTCTTTTTACTATTTGGAACCCCGCTCCTTAAATAAAACTTCCCAAACCTTCCTTAGATAAATTATGACTTGCAGGGGCGATCGGTTTGGAAGTTAAAAGAGTTTTGAGTGAAAATAAAACCAAATATTCCTTTATGGTTTTCTTAAAAGCCAAGTTTGACTTCGATCAACTTTCTTGGGAAACAGACCCAAATTTGTGATTTATCAATCCTGGGAGATCCATGGGAAAATATGGGACTTGGGCGTATGCTCGGAATTGAATTCCTAGGTCCCTAGCCCGAGTACGGGAATATTTATGTAAAATTGTTAAATTAAAGTTTTAAGGAATTAAAGAATCTAAGTAATTGTTAAAAACCTAGGTATCATGTTCGAATTCTGGTCCCGAAACTTGGTACAAGTCCAAAATATCATATAAGACCTACTCGTAAAATTTGGTGTCAATCCGAGTAGTCTAAGGGCATTTTGACCCGTTGATAGGAAGTTAAGAACTTGAAGTTCATTAAGTTTGATCAAAATGATTTTGGGGTACGATTCCTTGATTTATTGTTGTTTTGAAAGTTTTGAGGTTGCGACTAGGTCTGCCTTGTGATTCAGACTTGTCGGTATGTTCGGGCGGGGCTCGGGAGCCCCGAGCGTAAAATGATCGAGGTTCGAGCGAAGTTAGAATTTTAAAAGGAACAACATCTGGTGCTTCTGTCAAAATCGCATCTGCGGCTCTAGGACCGGAGAAGCGGAGACCGTAGAAGCGGTCCTTTTATTGCAGAAGCCGCTAGGCCGGCCCAGGGGAAACCGCAAAATCGGCCAAGGAACCGTAGAAGCGGAATTCGCTTATGCGGCCCCCAGACCGCAGAAGCGGTCGGCCTCTCCCTTGCCCAAAATTGCATATGCGGCCAATTGTTAGCAGATGGGGGACAACAGAAGCGGTCCCCAAACTGCAGAAGCGGAAATCACAAGGGGAAATGAGCTCATTTAATACGGGTTCAAGTGCATTTATCTCCCATTTCCTCCATACTTGGGCGATTCTTGAGCATCCAAATAGAGGGTTTCCACGTAACATCACAAGGTAAGTAATCCCCACTCACTCTTAGCTTAAATACATAAGCATTTCATAGATATAACAATAAAAATTAAATAAAACCAAGGGTTAGAGCTAGACCTAAGGTTTGGATAAAATTATGATTTAACCACCTAATTAGCCAGGTAACAAACTAAAATTAACATATTAGTAATCCTTAGGTTATGGAGAATATTTTCCTTCAACAAATCTTGGAATACGGGCATGTGGACCCGGGGTCGGAATTTAGAAAACATGCGGGAATGGTTGGGAAATAGTTTAATTAGTTGGGATTCCACTTTGTGAGCATGTATTGACTAGCTCTTACTTTATTTAACTAGTTGGTGCTCCTTCGTCTTCGAATTATGGTTGGAGCCCACTCTTGTTATTGAAGGAACGCTTCGGAGCGAGGTGAATCTCCTTTCTAACTTTGTGAGGGGGAAATGTCCCCCTAGGATTAGTAGAATGTATAATTGTTGCTAAATACGGGGGCTACGTACGCACAAGGTGACGAGAGTTCATGCGTAGCTATCACTATATTAATTGTCCTGGTAGTTTAGGGCCCACTTCATGCTATATCTATGAATATTCACACTTCATCATGCTAATGTGATTGCCTAGTATATATTAAAGGTTAGAAAGAAAATAAAAGTGAACTTGTACACTTGTTGAATGCTTGTATGACATAATTTAACACGCATTGCCTTTGTATGCATTTTGGATGCTTGCTTGTTATTTGTGAATCCGGCAGATCACCTCGGTATGAACAGATGCATCTATAGGCGCGTCATCGACCCTCGGCAAGTGCACATTTCATTATGTTGGTTCGGACCATCGCCCCGGTATAATGTGAGCATGATTCTTATGTGGAAACTTGTATTCATATTGCTTGTTATTAGACATTGAGCATGAAATTGTAAAAAGCATCATACTTTAAAAGATATGACTTATCTCTCTTGCCTTGAACTTGTTAATACTAGTAGCTCCATGATTATAATTAATCTTATATATTATTTGACCTTCGTAAGTATCAAGTCGACCTCTCGTCTCTACTCCTTCGAGGTTAGGCGGGATACTTACTGGGTACATGATGATTATGTACTCATGCTACACTTTTGCACTTAAATGTGCATGATTTGAGGCAGGTGGATCTAATCATTATTTGGGCGCGCACCAGTGAGATACCTTGGACTTCTACGGTGCGCTACCCCCTTCATTGACGATCTGTAGCCGAAGAAGTCATTCTTGTACTTTTTCTTTTCTGTCTATCCTGATTCAGACAATAGGATAGTGTATTATTCATTTTTGTATATTCTCTACTAGTTGCCCGTAGCTGTGACCCCAGGTTCTGGCACACACTTTAGTAGACTAGTTTTGGGTTGTAATATTATATCTCCACTTGATTTTGTTTCGGGTTATGGAAACCCCTTTGGGACACTTAATCCCCTCTTAAAAATGTTGATGTTGATAAATTTAGAAATGTTTTTCGCAATTGGCTTGTCCGGCGAGGTAGTTGGGCGCCATCAAGACCTGTTGTGGAAATGGGTTGTGACATTGAAGGAACCTATTGGCGAGCTGATTAATCGGGGCCGAGCTAGGTCAGGTACCCGGGCCAAGGACGGATCTACTCATTGAATTTGAATGCTCCAGCACCCATTAATCTCGGGTCCGAGTATATAATTGGGTAAAAAATTTCAGAAAACGAATATAAAAAAACAGAAATCACCTAGGAGACAAAAAGTCTAGTGGGTTCTTTGGTTAAGGGAGGGTGCTGGAAGTTTATGAAAATTGAATGGGCGAGTGTTCAAATTCTTCTCCCGTAAACCCTTTTAAAACAAACAAATTATTCCCATTTTTTCTCCTCATATTATCAGGCTACTTTCTCTTTTTTCATTCTTTTCAGTTTTCACGCGCCGCTTTTTTTACCCAATACTACTTTTAGAATTCCTTTCAAACTTTATTTTATCTCTTCCGATTTTACAAAATGTCATTCACTATTAAGAAAGAAAAAGAAAAAGGACTCCAAAGTTTGGCCCTTCTTAAGACAGAGCAATTCCTCCTGAAGGGACAAAACCATCAATCTCTTCTCTTGTCAGTTATGTTATCCATCACAATTTACATCGGGCATACTCGATAATATTAATACTATAAGTTTTTTCGTTAACATTTTTCATCATCGTGTTTCAATAGTTATTCATTTATGTAATGTGATTGCTAATAACTTTATGTCAGAAAAGCTAAGCACCCACAAACTTAAATTTCTAGATCCGCCACTAATCCAGGCCAGTTGTAACGGCTAGTCCTGCAATAAAATATTTTAGAGAAATATTCTATTGAATATTCTCTGCATCTGTAATTTAAATTAGGTAATAGGTATGTTCCATATATATATAGAAATGTAGAGAGAAGAAAATGAGCATGCAATATTCTATATGATAAGAGCTCTCTTGAAAAGTTGATTCTCAAGTACATTACAAACACCACCTTTCCAAAGAGTTTCGATTTGCTGTTTATTCCATATTTCATGCATCAGATCCGAGAAATCTTCATATTCTTATATTCATTTGTCAAAATTTAGAATTACGTGTTAATTAAAGCTAATTAATTTATAGAAAGCAAATTGTATTTGAACTTAAAGTCCTAAATATTAGGACTTCTTATATAGTTCAAATTAGGGAATACTTATTAAATAAATTTATGGTTTATTTTAAATCCCTAAATATTAGTTAAATGACTGTTTTTATCTAATGTGAATTATATTTTTAAAGGATCAAAAAGGCGAACGATTGAACCTTTGTGATTTTAATGTAGCGTAAAACACTTATAGAGATACTACATTTTTCCTACTCTTTTTCAAATATGTGTTTTGATATCTTATTTATAGAATTTGTAGTTTTTATCAAACTTATTTGTAATTATGTACGCAATATTCTAAATTTTAAAAATTGTTCCAAAATTGACCTCCCTTTTCCAAAAAGTAAAGCAGTTTAGACGGAGTCCTCCTTTTAACTTGGTTCAATGGTAGAATAAAAAATGCATGAACCTTATATTCCAAAGTCCCAAAAAATGCACGACCTGTGAAGAATACAATTCTAATTAGAGTGAATGTCTATCTTGTAGAGAGTTTTACTTTGAGGCTAAGTTATTTTTCCTCCTATAAGTAGAGGGGTCTTACCCCATTGTAATCCATCCCAAAATTCAATAAGAATTCTTTCTCTCCTTCTCTGTAATATTGCTCTTGTTCTTTTATTGTTTTATAACACATTATCAGCACGAAGCTCTACTATCTCAAGCTCGTGATTTCCTGTTGGGGTTCAGCTGTTGTTTCTCTTGTCCGGAGTTTGGGATTCGAAGCGTCGTCAACGATTCTTTGATATCGGAAAATATTGCATCTTTCAGGTTCATGACTTACCATTTCCTCTTGTTTGATATGTCATTCAAATGATAATAAAGAAAAAAAATATTTTTTTTTCTGTTGGATTTAGACGAATTAAATGCCTAATGTTCTGTCGATTTGATATAATGAATGTGCTCTATTTTTGTATCTTTTGAATGCATCTTGTTTTTGTTGAGATTAAGGGTGAGTCTACTTTTTGAACCTTCTCCATAAGGCTTTCTGTTTGGGCTCAGCCTCATTCGTTGACTTTAAGGTGCCGGAGATTAAGTATCGCTATTTTCGTTCGAAAATCTGACCCATTTTGAACAGAGAGATGTTAAATGGTTTTAAATCGCTACTGGTACTAGTATGTGTTTGATTTTGTGCCATTCTATGTAATCACTAGAATATTTTGAGACTCAAAAATCAATTATTGTCATTTGTGCTTAAGTGTGTGATCAAAGCTTTAGTTTCATGTGCACCAGTGTTTCTTCATGACTGTATCTGCTCAATCAAAATATTCAGTTTGGAAAGTTGTAATCACTGAAACTTTGTTAATTAAAATTCCAATTCAGGTGCACTCTTTTTTTTTTTACTGTTAGTAGATGATTCCATGTAGTAGTTCTTTTTACTGTGAGCTTCTTGCATCTCGATTCTACTGAGTCTTTCATTAGTTAATATGTGCAAATAAAATCATTCTCGAAAAAGGGATTTGATTCTGATAAGATTCTCGTAGCCCCCAAAATGGATTCATTGGATATATATTGGTATACTTTGTATATTTCTTTTGTATGTCAGGAAATACTAATATTTTTCGTATATTTCTTTTGTATGGTCAAACCATGGGAAGCAAATATGGATATCTCACAAAGCAAACTTGGATCAACGTCCAATTGTAAAAATATTTGTTTAATTGATTCATGTACCACACATACGATATTCAAAGAGAAGAAATATTTCTCTCATTTAAGTATGTGTAAGGCAGATGTTACTTCAAGTTCTGGTAGTAGTAAATTGATTGAAGGCTCCGGAAGAGCAACTATAACTCTGCCTAAAGGAACAATATTTATCATAGAGAATGCAATGTTCTCTTCCAAGTTCAAGAGGAACTTGTTGAGTTTTAAAGATATCCGTCAAAATGGATATCATATTGAGACAATAGATGAGAATAATCTTGAATACCTCATCATTACAAAGAATGTCTCTGGCCAAAAGAGGGTTATTGAGAAGTTCCCATCTTTATCTTGTGGCCTGTATTGGACAAAAATTAGTGCAATTGAGGCACATTCCACAGTAAACCAAAAGGTTACTGATTCCAATACTTTTGTACTTTGGCATGATCGATTGAGACATCCTGGATCAATTATGATGAGACGGATTATAGAAAACTCATATGGGCATCCATTAAAGAATTTAAAGATTCTTTTAAATAATGAATTTTCTTGCACTTCTTGTTGTCAAGGCAAGTTAATTATTAGACCATCACCAACAAAGATTGGAACTGAGTCACCTACATTTTTGGAACGTATACAAGGGGATATTTGTGGACCTATTCACCCACCTAGTGGGTCCTTTAGATATTTTATGGTCTTAATAGACGCATCCTCTAGATGGTCTCATGTGTGCCTATTGTCATCACGTAACCTTGCGTTTGCAAAATTAATGGCACAAATAATTCGATTACGAGCACAATTTCCTGATAATCCAATTAAGTCTATTAAACTAGATAATGCTGCTGAGTTTTCATCCCAAGCATTTAATGATTATTGCTTATCAATTGGGATAAAAGTGGAACATCCTGTAGCTCATGTTCACACTCAAAATGGTCTTGCAGAATCTTTAATTAAACGTCTGCAGTTGATTGCAAGACCATTACTAATGAAAACGAGGCTGCCCACTTCGGTTTGGGTCCACGCCATTTTGCATGCAGCAAGTTCGTCTCAGACCGACGAATTATCACAAATATTCCCTGTTGCAATTAGTTTTGGTTCATGAACCTAATATATCCCATTTAAGAATTTTTGGATGCGCAGTATATGTGCCTGTAGCACCGCCATACCGCACCAAAATGGGTCCGCAAAGAAGGTTAGGAATATATGTTGGGTTTGAATCACCCTCCATTATTCGCTACCTCGAAACATTGACAGGGGATTTGTTCGCTGCACGATTTGCAGACTGTCGATTTGATGAGACACTTTTCCCAAAATTAGGGGGAGAAGTTGGTGAAACCAAACGGGAAATTTTGTGGAAAAATCTATCATTATCTCATCTTGATCCACATACCTCTATTTGTGAAAAAGAGGTGCAAAATATTATCCATTTGCAAAGAATAGCAAATCAAATGTCTGACGCATTCACGGACTTGAAAAGGATAACAAAATCTCACATCCCCGCAGAGAATGTTCCGATCCGTATTGATGTCCCTATTGGACAATCTTCTAGTGTCATATCTAAGAGTCGAAAGCACGCCTAAAACGTGGCAGGCCATTAGGTTTCAAAGATCGAAATCCTAGAAAAAGGAAAGCAAATGATCAAAATGACACTACGAAAGAATCTCATGAGGAAATTCACGATTTAATAAATTCTGAGATTCATGAAGAATCCATTGAGCCCGAGACTCAGGAAAATAAGGAACTATCAATAAATCTAATCGATATTGAGATAAATTTTAATCGAGTGGATATAGTGGTGGATTATATCTTTGCATATAATGTTGCATCTAGCATTATGCAAGAAAGTGAGGATCTTGAACCTCAATCTGTTGGAGAATGTCGACAAAGACTTGATTGGCCAAAATGGCAAGAAGTAATCCAATCAGAATTGAATTCACTTGCAAAACGTGAAGTTTTTGGGCCTATAGTTGAAACACCTAATGGTGTTAAGCCTGTTGGTTATAGATGGGTCTTTGTACGCAAGAGAAATGAGAAAAACAAGGTACAAAGATATAAGGCACGCCTTGTTGCACAAGGATTTTCTCAAAGGCCTGGTGTCGATTATGAAGAGACATATTCACCCGTAATGGATGCTATAACTTTCAGTTATCTCATTAGTTTTGCTGTCCTTGAAAAGCTTGACATGCATTTAATGGATGTGGTTACTGCCTATCTTTATGGCTCACTTGATAATGAGAAATACATGAAAATTTCCGATGGATTCAAAATGCCAAACACTCATAATTCAAAGTCCCGGGAAATTTTTTCAATCAAATTGCAAAGATCTTTGTATGGTCTAAAGCAATCAGGACGAATGTGGTATAATCGTCTTAGTGAGTATTTATTAAAGGAAGGCTATATAAATGATGCCATTTGCCCATGTGTTTTTATAAAGAAAACAACATTGGAATGGAATCAAACATATATTGCGGTATCTAAAAGGGAGGATTCATAAAAGGAGACAGAACAAAGCATATTTCACCAAAGTTATTTTTCACACATGATCTTCAAAAGAATGGTGATATCAATGTGCAACATATTCGTTCAAGTGATAATATGGCTGATTTGTTCACAAAATCTCTACCAACGTCAACCTTCAAGAAGCTGGTACACAAGATTGGAATGCGAAGGCTCAAGGATGTGAATTGATGCTCTTTTCAGGGGGAGTTAATGCGCGTTGCACTCTTTTTCCCTTACAAGGTTTTGTCCCACTGGGTTTTCCTTGCAAGGTTTTTAACGAGGCAACCAATAGGCGCATTACTAAATATGTGTACTCTTTTTCCTTTTGTAGAATTTTTTTTCCATGGATTTTATTTTAGATATGGTTTTTAATGAGGCACATTACTTATTGAGTAGACATTCAAGGGGAGTGTTAAAAATAGAATTCTAATTAGAGTGAATGTCTATCTTGTAGAGAGTTTTACTTTGAGGCTAAGTTATTTTTCATCCTATAAATAGAGGGGTCTTACCCCATTGTAATCCATCCCAAAATTCAATAAGAATTCTTTCTCTCATTCTCTGCAATATTGCTCTTGTTCTTTTATTGTTTTATAACACGACCATAATAAACTATAGATTATTGAACATTAACTTTTTGTTAACCCTCAATTCATCCTATTTTCCAACAATAAAAATAAAATCTCAGAATCAGAATTTCTTTGGTCCCTCCCGTCGCCCACTACGCGTCCACATCCGCCGCCCCGCCCCCCCCCCCCCCCCCCCCGCACTTCCGGAGAAGCTTTTTCTTTCACGGTCAATTTATTATTATAAAAATATAAAGTCGTACAAAAAACGCTAATGTACGACATGGATTTCTCATGAAGCAGAAGTTGGTGGCCTGTTCTACACAATAAACAACACTTAATCGTTCCAAAAAATGCAAGTTTAATCTTTTGATTTCCTATTAATATAATTCATTCTTTCTGTTTTAGCGGTTCAGTTTCTGCCAGCCAATTATTCACAATATTCTTTTTTTATCGCATCACACTTTGCGTTTTCAGGTTTACTTTTCTCATTTCTTCCTTTTTCTGTATCTTTTGTCTTTTCTGTTTCGTCCTTTCTGATTGTGCTTACTTATTATAAATGCTTGCTTGTAGATTTTGATCAGTATTCGAAAAACGAACAGAAAAACTATGTCGTCGAACATAATTCTCGACGCCGATGGATCGCCTTCGCGAATCGTGTTGTCGGAGCCTACTGGATCAACTGCTGAGGTTTTCGAAATTCTGTTTTCCTTTTTCATACTATTTGTGCTGGATAATTGTGATTAATTTTGCTTTATATTTAGCTAATGAAGGATTTTAAATATTTCTCCTATAATTACGACTATTTCTGCTGTATAATTGTGATTAAGTTCCTTTTTTTTGGGATTTTTGTACATGCTTGTTTTAGTTCCTGAGGTGCACCCAATTTTACATTTTTAAAGTTTAGTGAATGCTAGAAACTTCCCTTTAGTTTGATCATTCCTTGTTTATAGCCTGTTGGTGAATGAAGTGGAAGGAGAATCATAAGGAGTCAGAATCCCAACAGAGTCAAAGAAGAAGTACTAGGTGATTTATTCCAATCTACCTAAACTTTGATTAGTAGAGTTAGTTACCCAATACTTGTGCTGGCGGGAGTAACAGGTAGCCGGTGGAATAGTCGAGCTGGCTGAACACCACCTTAATCAAAAAATTATTGATCATACTTGTGGATTATATTAGGTTTAATATCTCGAGAAGTTGAAGCCTGTTGGTTAAAGTGTTTTGGTTTCTCCATAAATCGGTAATCCTAAATCTCATCTTCATCTAAGTGAATTATGTATTTCAACTTAGCATTTATAGTTCGTTAATTAATTTGTTTTTGGTATTTGGAATGCTTGCCTTTCAAAAGTAAAATATTAGCTCATTGATGAATCATGGCTTTATTATTCCTATCTCGAACGTTTTCCAGAAGTTCTCGAAACCACATAGTTTGGATAGGGAGCAACCTGTCGATTGAGAATATTAAACAATTAATATAAGAGATGGACTCTTTTTGTTGAAGCTAGTCTGTATAAGCGCAGTGTGTTGCTCATGAGAAGTTGAAATAGTTAATGGAAGATAACAAATCAGAAAGGAAATTTTTTCCGCAGCTTTTCTTTTCCTTTTTTCCTATTTAATTCATTTTTATCTCGACTGTTGTTTCGGCCTCTAAACTTTCAACTCCTGTTGATCTTTTTTCGTTGTCTTGCTAATGGTTTAGTCTTTCTCATATATGGTCATGCCTTGAAGTTTGGTCTTTAGAGAGTAGCTGTTTTGTAGTCAAAGTATGTAGCTCAATGCTTTTGGGAAAACAAACGAGATGGTGATATCCTAGGCTCTCCATTGTACCAATGAAAAGCTCTCCGCTGTCCATTTATCTTAGAGATGATGTGCTGTCTTTTTAAATTGGTAAACCTGTGTTAACCCCTGAACGGAAAGATCCAAATGCATGAAGTGTATTGTAGCACTACAATGATGGTGAGCTTTATGGGTTGGAGATATCTTTTCGTTCATTTCACTTAATTCTAGTACATATTCTTTGCTGCAGGTGCTTTTTCATGGTGGACAGGTTGTTTCTTGGAAGAATGAACTAAGAGAAGAACTGCTTTTCAGGATTAATAAGGTCTAAAATGACCTTCCTTTATATGCTTATGTAACCAACTCTGTTTTCTGCTACTGTTTGGATACCAATATGATGCATGACATGCATGCAGGCACAAAGCTTTTGCGACTTAATGTTATCAACTTTAACGTGTCAATGCAACGGTTCCATTCATAATCCTGTTCATCCTGCATCTTTGTGAACATGAAGTGGATATTTGTCTCATCTGGAAGTTCACAGTTTTGAACATTTACATTAAAAAAAAGGATTTGGATCTTCAGCTGGATCCTCTTCAGTCTTGACTCGATATTTGAAGATATGGGGCACCAAATTTGAATTAAGATCAATTTTTGAATCAAAAAATTTAAAACCCCCAAAGGTTTGGAATTAGGATCACAATATAAATTGGAGTTTAAAAAACAAAGTTGAAAAGTGCTTTCTCCTTCGAGAAATCTCTGAAAAGGCACAAGATGACGCCATTGTTCTTTTCCAGCCTTAGCATCTCATAGGTGCTTACATTTAGTAAAAGATTGAATTGTTTTTGTTACTTGTGTCTTCACTTGGTCTACCATACTTCTGGAACCAACTAATTACACTGGCCTCTCCAGCATTGTTCAGTACAATGACCAATATTTGATTAGTTCCTTTATCATGAGATTCACTTTTACACATATCAAGTAGGACTCACATACGGGCTACAAGTGTTATGAGATGGTTTTTCCTTTATGCAATTTTGTGACACCTTCTACTAGGATTCACAGGTTAGATGGGCTGATCAGTGTTTTATCTATGATGTGCATCACTGAGCAGGTGGCCAACGGCTGAAGATAAAATATGTCTAGCTCCTGTGTAAACTTTACCTTATCAAAAATAAATGTCTAGCTCTTCTCCACAGTCCATAAAATTTTATCCTCTTATGAGTCGTTGCGGGGTGTAATGCTATTCAATTGCCTAGATAATTCAAATCTCTCAAGGAATGTCGAGTTTAATTCAAAATCAGCAAAGCATGGAACGTTGACTATAGTTCATTTTGCTCGTGTAACATAAATGTGATTGTGGTGTAAGGAAACTTCTTCAGGTTTCAAATATGTTAAATTTCCTAGATACCTCACATAACTTGATCTGCTTGTATGGTTGATGATACACCTCATTCTCAGGATATTGACTTTAGGACATTGTTCAATCATCTACATTGGCTGCTAGATACATCTGTTGTACTTTTGTCTTATTATTGTCCTGACTATGGGTTCTTGCACGGCCTTACAGACCCTGTGGAAACCTCCTAAAGCCATCAGAGGCGGAATACCTATCAGCTTTCCACAGGTTGGCCCACTAACTGAACAAGCTATCTTATGGTTCTTCCTTGTTTAGTTTTGCATCTTAACTATAAATGTGTACTGTAGTTTGGAAGTTTTGGTTCTTTAGAGCGACATGGTTTTGCAAGAAACAGAGTGTGGTCCTTGGATGATTCTCCTTCTCCTCTACCTGCAGTAAACAGTCAGTCAACTGTGGATCTCATCTTGAAATCCACAGAGGAGGATCTGAAAACTTGGCCACATAGGTGGGGAGTATACATGGTTTTGCACTTCTATTAGCCTATAGTAATACACACATTCCCAATTCAACAATTTTATCAAGATCTATAAAGGTAAACCCTGTTCTTGTTTGGCAGGTTTGAGGTGCGGCTACGTGTCTCTCTCACTGCTGGCAAGCTGACTTTGATCCCTCGTGTGAGAAATACAGATAACAAGCCATTCTCATTCACAATCTCTCTGCGTAACTATTTATCTGTTTCTGATATCAGGTTTGCCTTGTTGGTTCGCTAGCTTTTTTTTCTTTTGAGTTGTGGTTTGCTAGTTATTTTTCCTCTAAGTAGTGCTAACACGTTGGAATTTGTAATAGCTATTATTGTCCCCCTTTTAGAGTTTCTTGCAATTAATTCAGACCTATAATTTTATGTATCTTGCTCATTCAATCATGAGCTTTCTCTTAATTTTTTCTCTTTATAGCTGAAATTTGCTAGATACGTAACTATCCTTTTCAGATAGGTTGCATGATGCAGTTTGATTTGCAGTGAAGTGCGTGTGGAGGGCTTGGAGACGCTTGACTACTTCGATAATTTGCAGCAGAGAGAAAGATACACAGAGCAGGCAGATGCAATTACCTTTGATAGTGAGGTAACATTACTATGTTAGGCTGTTCTCCGTATTTAACAGAGGAAAAACACCTTCATTTGAACTCAGGACCACCAGGTGCCAGAGGATCTTCTCTTCCATCAATTCAGTATGCTTGGTTTTTTGAATTTTTCATAATTCATCGAGAAGAGGAGTACTTGATTTCTTCTTATTATTATGTTGATCTCGACCTTTTCTTTTTGTTAGATTGACAGGGTATATCTGAGCACACCAAAGAAAATTGCGATAATAGACCATGAGAAGAAGAGAACCTATGTCATTCAGAAAGAAGGCATGCTAGATGCTGGTATATTTTTACCTTTTTTTCTTTTGATCTGGATCTCTTTTATTCCCAATCTGCATTGAATATTTTGAAGTACAATTTGGATGTGATATGCAGTTGTTTGGAATCCTTGGGACAAAAAAGCCAAGTCTCTCCCTGATTTAGGTGATGAAGATTACAAAAAAATGCTATGCGTGGATTCAGCTGCTGTTGAAACTCCGATTGTCTTAAAGCCCTCTGAGGAGTGGAAGGGGCGGCAAGAGCTCTCTACTGTATCTTCAAGTTACTGCAGTGGGCAATTGGACCCTAGGAAAGTTCTTTATGGCCTTGCCTGATCTCATCCATGGTGTGATTGAGGTGCTATTTCTACGAGTATATTTTTGTATACTACGCGCGCTGTTTTACTATTCCACAAACTCCTATTCATGTTTGGTTTGTCAGTTTCTGGAGGGTTAAATCTAACATTACTGGATCTATTCTATGAGCACATAATTTTAGCTGCAGGTGGTTCACTGAGCTTTCTCAGTTTCTTTTTTCAGACTGAGATATCTTGTATGTTCTCAATTTTTCATAGCATAAACTTTCCTGAGCCTAGAAATTCCTTCTTGGCATTGCAAAAGTTTGATGGATGAATAATTTGAACAACAGAGTATAACATCTAAATGTAAATACACAGTGCACGCTTACATAATGTACGAGTTGAGAGATGTAACATGGGTTTTGTTTGGGGGAAGGGGGGTGGGGAGTTTTGAAGCTTTTGTATTAGAACTTACGAAATACTTTTGAAAATCAACTGTGTTTTAATCATTCCTTTATTGAGCAATTATTCATCAGTTCAAATAGACCACCTTATTCTTTAACAACCTAGAAATTGCTGGAAAGCCACAACTTAGAACATAGAGACCATGGAAGCCCCGAACTTCTCCTTGGCTTCTTTGTCAAAGGGATCGTCACCTAAATACATGTAGATGAAGGCCCGGCAGAGTAGTTCACTTTCCACCTTGCTCACAATTTCACCCTTTACTGCAGTTAGTTAAAGTTAAGGTTTAATCAAGTTAGCAATTCAACTTGATGGCATGAAATTGACAAGATTGAATTTTGTGTGGTAGATTTTACCTTTGGTCTGAAGAACATATCCCGGAAGCCTTGAAATCTCAATTACAGAACCAGAAGTCAGCTTTATGTCGTCAGATGCTTCACCCATGATCCTAATATTAAAACACGATATTAGAGTTTAAGCATTCAAGTTTTCCTATTCAAAAAAGCATTGTGTTAAGGCTGATTAGCATTTAAAATGGTTGTATGTACTTCTTTGTGAGCTCTTCGTTCTTCCCACCAGTGAGTTTCTTTATGGCAGCTCCTAGGCCTTCGTCAAAGTTCTTTCTTACCATGCTTATGGTTAGGTTAGAGAAAACAATTACCAACCGCATAATCATCCCAAAATCAGTATCAATCACCATTTGGTACATTTCCTTTGTTGGTTTTGATGGTGTTTTCCCAATCTTGGACTGCATAAGGTGCTTCAATTTCTCATTGTCTGTATATATTCCTGCGGTCAAATAATCAGGAGTGGTTAATTTTGCGGAGGCCAGTTTGTGTTGCTGTCCCCTATTAGAATGAGCTTGATCTAGGTTACAACTTTAATCAAAGTGCAGTATGATCCCTATTTGTATGTTTGTGTAAAGAAGATAGTTTAAATGGAGTATTACCAAAGCCATAAATTTTAAGGCCCATGCCAAGCATGCTCTTCTTCCTTAAACCTACAGCTTTCAACTGCATCCCATCTTCAAGTTTGACAGGAAAAGAGACTCCAGTTTTAGGTTCAACCTCAACTGGAACTTCCTCCTCCTTTACAGTTGCTTCTTTCTCCTGGCCACTCTTCTCGTTCTTTTTCTCTTCAGTTTTGGCGTCATTCGTACAATTTGGCTTCTCTTCTGCTGTTTCTGTAATCTTTGGTTCACCTTCACTCACCTTCCCCTTCTCCATTGTTGGTTTTAAAGCAAGACCACTCTTGGGGTCAATTTCAATTGCCTCAGTCTTTGGTGTAACATCTTCCATGGTGGTCGGCATTTTACACTGATAGTTATAAGCCAAGAGGAAGAGATAGGAATTGTTTTTTGTTTTGCTGTGGATTGAAGATTGAAGGGCAATGAGGTTTATATAGGAAGAGATTTGGCCGAGAGTTACTGTAACTCATTGATGTCTCATGCAAGTGGGAGTCTCATTTCACAGAAATGAGGCATCTTTTCGTCCTTTCTCGGTTTGAGCATTGAGATAATGGGATGCAAATGTTACATATTATCACCCGCTATAGCTCATTTACAGCTGTTTTTGTTTTTGTCTTTGTTTTTGTTTTACTGCTGCTTTTCCTTTTATTCTATGCGCCGAGGGTCGATTGGAAACACCCTCTCTGTCCTTTCGGATAGGGGTAAGACTCGTCTACATATTACCCTCCCTAGACCCCACCTGGTGAAAGTATACTGGGTAGTTGTTATTATTATAGCTCATTTACTGATTTTTCTTGGTGAAAGAAAACAGTAGTGTGGTTTATTTCCTTGCATTAGTTTGCATATTTTGGCAAAAATTTACGGAACACATTTCAAGGACCTGTATTGTTGGCCATCATAAATGTATGATCTCATTTCAATGTGAATATGTTCTTTTCAAACAATTCCAAGGCGGTGGATGAGTGCTGACGGAATGTGATGAAATCATGATTAGTAGCCTGTTTGGCCAAGCAATCATTTTGTTTTCCTCTTGCTCTTAGCTAGCGTTTGGACATAGATTTAAGTGAAATTTGATTTTTTTTTTCAAGTTGAATAAAATAATAATATTTGAAAGTTGAAATTATGTTTGAACATGCATTATATTTTAACTATAAAGTTAAAGTTTTTAGTGAACAGAAGAAAACTTTTCCCAAAAATTGTCTTAAATTAGATTTGGGAACTTGAATTAATTTTCTTTCAAAAACTGACCATATTCCATAAACAAATAATATTTTTGGTTTTTTAAAACTATTTATCCAATTTTTTCCTTGCCAGACTATCTTTCTTTCTTCTATCGTCCAGTTTATGCATTAGAAAACTGCTCTTCTCTTGAAATTTTATGACAGATTTTGTTTTCAAGAATTCAATATTTATTGTACAGAAGCCTGTGACCATTAGGTGAATGGAAACCAAGCAATCCAGTTCACAATTGTGACCATTAGAAGAATCCACAGTGATATTGGCAAATTTTTTAGAGCTTCAAACATCTCACCAAAAAATAACAATCCTCTGTTTTTTTACTTGATGAACCCAAGTACTCACCGTTGATGGAATCTTTTTGTGGTAATTGTTTTTCATCCACAGTTGTGTAGGTTCGTTAGTTATTGTTCTTTGATGTGTAGATTGTACCTTTGATGTTGGTTTTTGGAGATTTATTATACGAAAATTTAAATGCACTGTTGAAGGACCTTGAAGCTTGAAACTCATAATTTGGTTTGTTTGAGTTTTTAATTATTTTGATCCGATCCTGTATGGGTTTGTTTGGAAAGTTGATGGGAGGTTGTAGCTAAATTTTTAGTCAATTTGGTAGAGATTTTATAGTAGATTTTAAAAATTTGGGTTGAAATATTGTTGAACAAGAGAAAAAGACGAATTTATATTGTATACAAATATATTATTTTAGTATACAATTCATTCCAACTATATACCCTATTAGTATAGCTATATACTATATTGGTATACGCTAGTTAGAGTTATTTTTTGATTGTATTAGTTGCATTTAATTGGTACAATATTTGGTTGTCTTTTAATAATAGTAATATAGTACAATATCTTAAAATACGTTATTATATTAATATGTGGTACACTTTTTTTTTATTTTTCTCTTTATGCATGCGTGTTATGTAATAGTAGTATAGTCATATAGTTGTCGAGAATTAACTAGTAAAACTATATACCATGTTGGTATAGTTATATGCCTTATTGGTGTCATATGGTAGTTGAACATTATCTTGGTTGTTTTAGCTGCATCTTAAGTGAATTCTATTATGAAATTATTTATATGAACTCGAGTGGCAATGCTGGAATTTTTGTGTGCCGATGGACATAAATTATGTATATTATGTAATAGTTTTTATAGTTATAGGCAATTGTTGGAATAACCCCATACAACTATATACCCTCTTAGTATACAAAATGAGCAAGTTATTTTGCGAATATTTAGCTTACAATACGAGTATGTAATTTTCTCATACTTTTATTGCGTCGTTTAATGTTTTGGTACAGTAATATAGTCGCAGATAGTTATAGCAATATTCTAGAAAAATTACATGCTCTGTTGGTATACATATATGCCATATATGTATCACATGGTATTAAAAGTCTTTTTTGCTACTTATACTTTTGTTGTATTTTTTAATATTTTATTGTTATTTTTATTCTAACTCGTATATATGGAGATTTGGTTGCCGTAGATTATGTTTTCTTGCTCTATAACTGCTTGTATTACTGCTAATGGTAGAGTGTGTACTGATATTTATAGGGAATGCGATTAAGGTTTGCATGGCAATTACATGTTAATTTTTAGAATTTAATTATGTAATTTATAATGCTCAGCAACAATCAATGTGATATTCAGTGAATTAGATCAAGTGACAACTAATATTATTTTAGTTTAATAATTAAATTTAATAAATGAGAAAAAAAAATAAATAAAAGGTATATTGTACTAGTTATATTAAGAAAAGATGAACAAATATTTACTTTATCTTTTGAATGAAAATTAGGTAACCAAGTGAGATGAAATTCAAGGAAAGGTCCACATATCTCCTAGCTATAATACTCAAAAATAAAATCTTAAAGCTTGATATCTTTCTTCAGTTGCCACGATCATTTCTTAACATTAGCTTTTTACACCTAGGAATCATCTTTCTAGTCATCCCATTTTACTGAACGGTATTTATATTACAGCAATATAAATTCAACAAAGAAGCATTTAGAAGGCGTGAAAACAAAAGTTTCTCCGCTCTTCTTTTATATGTTCTTCATTCTCCAAGAGTTTAGTATCTAGGGTAGGGGCTCCTAGAGTTTTACGTTTTTTTCATTCGGGGTGGGGTGAGGCTTGGCAGGGCTAACCATAGATGATTTCTGTTTTGGATTGTCTCTCCCTTATGGAAGTTATTTATGTTAGTATGGTAGTCACTGTCTGTTATTACTACATGCTGTTTTATTTATGGTCCTTATGTTTAGATTATTGTTTAGGCTATTTCTGTTGGAGTTACTAATACTCTTTTATTCTTGTTTTTGTTTTTCTTTTCTTTCTCTGAGCCGAGGGTCGATTGGAAACAGCCCCTCTGTCCGTTCGGGTAGAGGTAAGGCCCGTCTACATATTACCCTCCCCAGCCTCACCTTGTGAGACTATACTGGGTTGTTGTTGTTGTAGTATTCTCCAAGCAAACTTTGAAACATATCTCTATTAAAAATGAAGTAAGAAGAAAGTAGCATTAGATGTCTGTTAAACATGATTAGAATATCTCATGGACTTCATAATTGGTTGTTCCTACTCTTTTATGAATACATATCAATCTTGTCATATTGGGACCTAACTTGTAAAATTCTTAAGTTGTAATCTGACCCTAGTGGCGAAGAACAACACTTTCCAATCTTCCGTAAAACTTCTCGTTGCATCTCCTTGCTCGCCATTCGGATGAGACATATAAGTAAAAAACGACGGGCGACAAAATAGAAAGGATCATTGAGACATCTTCACATACCATTGTTTCTGTTTGGTATACTATATTTACAAAGGAGATCAAATGGTTGCAAGAAAATATTAGACAGACTTGCTTTAAGGTATTTCCATAGCATGACCGTATATTGTACTCCAACCTTATTATTATAATAATATGATGGAAACGTCAAAGTATGCAACTCTTTGCATAAAGTTGTCATATTAACTGTAACTGTAAAGCATTGTGTCGTATTACAAAACTAATATGTTAGAGGCCATACGTAGTATTCCGACCTAATTAGTTTCTTTCCCTTATTTTTTAATGAAATCAAAAGATATACAGGTTATTTAGTTTAAAAAGGATATTTAGAAGAGCATTTTGATAATTCAACCTTTTGGGTATTTTGGTAATTCAACTTTTAACTTTTAGGCTTCCTACTTTTAAAAAAACTAATTTCTCGACACGTGCATTGCACGTGTATGTCGAGTCATGTATTATATGATTTTTTAAAATAGTATCAATATTATTAAGATAAAACTTAAGTCTTATGTTGACTTATTAGTTGAGGTCAAAATAATTAAATATAAATGTTAAATGATACAACAGATTTTTATTTAAAAATAAAAAAAAACAAAATGAATGTACACTGTTATTTTCAGGATAGTAATTTTCCCCACATGGTGTAAATTGTTTAATAAGAATTCTATCCTCAAGTACAGTACCTACTCAAAACTGAAAGTCACGTTTAGCTAGCGTTTGACCATAGATCTCAAATTTATTTTGAAAAAAAAAACATATAGAAAGCGTACCCCCTTAAGATAACCTTAAGATAACCTGCAAAGTGACTTTGCATATATTGCCTTAAGCAAATTAGATTATTTTCTATGTTATTAGCCTTCTCATCACCTAATTTCCTTCAAACAACACGAAAACTCCCAGATGATGTGACGATCCAGCCGGTCCTCTTTGGAATTTATGCCCCGTTCCCCCATTAACTGCTTTTCCTAAGTTAATTTCTGCTATTTTGATTTGCTGGGATGTTCGGTAATAGAATTCGGAGTGTTTTGGGACACTTAGTCCCTAAATGAGAGCTTACGTGTTGGAAAGGTCTGTAATCAGAACAGTGTGAAGACGATATCGAAATGGAAATCTAATGGTTCCGTTAGCTCCGTTAGGTGATTTGGGGGTTGGGAGCATGTTCAGAATGTATTTTGGATATCCGTAACTCATTTAAGCTAGAAATGCCAAAAGTTACAATTTTGAAGTTTCCAGTTCGATAGTGAAATTTTGTTCTGAGGGTCGGAATGTGATCCGGGAAGTTTTTGTAGCACCGTCATGTCATTTGGGACGTGCGTGCAAAATTTCAGGTCTATCGGACGTGTTTTGGTTAGGCTTTGAATCGAAAGCGAGTTTGGTTAAGTTTTGGAAGTTTTAAGTTCAAATCATTGATTAAATTGTGTTTACGACGTTGTTTTAGGTGATTTAAGGATTGGTACAAGTTTGGATGTTGGTAAAGCATTGGTTTGCAGGTTTGGTTGAGGTCCCGGGAACCTCGGGTGTGTTTCGGATGCTCGACGGGTTGGTTTTGGGAATTATAATGGAATTAATGTTGCAGCTTCTGTTGTTTCCGCTTCTGCGGCTTGGGGACCGCAAAAGCGGCGCCGCTAAAGCGGATTGGCAATCCCAGGAGCGAAAGGGGGCCAGGATGTCAGGAATCGCAGAAGCGGTCGTGTTTCTGCAGAAGCGGACTCGCTTCTACGAGTAGGGGACCGCAGAAGCGGAATCTGATGGGATTAGTGAGGACCACAAAAGCGATGGATTCTCCGCAAAAGCGGGATTGCAGAAGCGTTCCCTGGTCCGCAAAAGCGGAAATCGCTGTTCAGTTAAGCGAAAATCCGAGGGTTTAATTTCATAAGTTGAAAAATTAATTGAGAGCTCGGGAGAAGGCGATTTCAAGTGAGTTTTGAAGAAAAGATTATTGGGTAACGTTTCTATGATCCTTTCTAGCTATATTCCATCAATTAGTAGTTAAATCCATCTTTTAAATTCGAAATTTGGATAAAAAATTTGATAATTTGGGTAAAAATTCTGTAACTAAACTATTGAGTTTTGAAGGGGCATTTGACCTCCGATTTAGGAGATTTCTATATGGTTAGACTTGTGAGAGTACGAGGTTTCTGAAAATGTGAAAATTATTTGATTCCAAGATGTTGGCCTGAGGGGCATTTTGGTTATTTTACCTATTTTTGCACCTTAGGTTTTATTTTAACATTGTAACTAGTTACTTGCGATGTTATTTACAATATGTAATTGGTTTGAATAGATTTTGGCCACTCGTAGCCGGATACTCGTGGCAAGGGCATTGTTTCTTAACGGTTTTGTACCAATTTGAGGTAAGTGGCTTGTCAAAATTTGTGTGGGGGACCTCTCCCTTAGTTATCCTTGTTGTTGTTTAAATGCCTTGTGCGCGAGGTGACAGGCACGTACTTGTGCTAGTTTTTGAAAATTCACCATACTTGGCTTATTTAGATTGTGTTTCTTCGTATATTTAACTATTAAAAAAGCAATTTCACTTGCTTTAGCTAAGGAAAAACATGTTAGTAATTTATTTGCTCTATTTGACTAAATTGCAATATCTGTCCTCTTTGTGAGCATGCTAGGCTCTAGACCTTTACATGTTGATGTACTTGGCTTCTTTCTGTTAAATATTGAATTGTTGTGAAGTGTTTACGATTGGGACTACGGGTTCGATTCCTGGGAGATTCTCTATTATTGGTATGACGGACTACGAGTTTAATTCCCAGGAAATCCTCTGTTATTGGTACGACGGACTACAACTTCAATTCCCGGGAGATCCTCTGTTATTGGTATGACTGACTACGGGTTCAATCCCCGGGAGATCCTCAGATATTGGTAAGAATGGACTGCGAGTTCAATTCTCGGAGTTCCATGTGGCATCCTGACTTTTGAGTGTTTTTTCTTATATTCGTAGATTGTATTGTAATTGGTTCCGTTTTACTTATTGTCTTTCTAGATATTCGGGATTTACTTCATCATCTACTGTCTTTTATTCCTATATTATTTCTTATGTTCATCTCAGTAGGGCCTCGACCTTCCTCGTTACTACTCCACCGAGGTTAGGCTTGGCACTTACTGAGCATAGCTGTGGTGTACTCATTCTACTCGTCTGCACACTTTTGTTGTGCAGATCCAGGTGCATCCAGCCAGGCATATCATCAATGAGTTCAGAGCTAGCTATCGGAGACTTGAGGTATATTGCTGTGTCAGCAGACCAGAGAGTCTCCGTCCTTTCTATCCTAGTCAGCAATACTATTCCTTATTATTTCTGTTGTATTAGACTTTTCAGACATATAGCTGTATTTACATTTCTCTTAGACCTGTGTTGCCCGTAGGATTCCGGGTTTTGGGATGTTATCTTTCAGAAGTGGTGGGTGCAGTATATGTGCCAAGTGGCACCGTATACATTTCATGTTCTATTTAGTGTTTGTTATTATTTTATTTCTACATTGTTAAATTCCGCAATGTGATAAGGCTTACCTAGTCGCGAAGACTGGGTGCCGTCATGACAGGTTCACAAATGGTGAACAAGGGTCATGAAAAGTTGGTATGAGAGCTCTAGGTTCATAGGAGTTACGGGACACATGCCGATTTATTTGAGTCTCCCTGATCGGCATAGAGACGTCTGTACTTATCAATGAGAGGCTATGTAACTGTTTAGGAAAAATATTCACTTCATTGAATTCCTTGTCGTTCTATGTTTTTGACACCGATTCTAAACTTATGTCTTCTATTCTCTCACATATGGTCACGCACGACCCGGGACGATTAGGCACTCGCACCCCCTCCTGCGCAGCTAGAGGCAGGGGCCGGGGCAGGGGTCGTGGATGTGCGTGGGGTGCAGCCAGAGCACCTGCGCGAGCAGCCGCTGAGGTGCCGTCAGCGGACCCAGTCAGGACTCAGGCACCAGAGACGCCCACATCCACCACTACTCCAATTTTTCAGGAGCCATTGGCGTAGTTTATGAGCATATACACTACGCTGTCCAAGGCAGGGTTGCTTCCACCTCCTGCATTCACATTCCAGGCCGAGGGATGAGCCAGACTCTCGCAGCCTGCACTCCGGAGCAGAGGGTGCATATGGGACCGATTCGAGATATTATTCCTGCCTAGCATGTAGTACCGGTTCAACCCGAGGATGGGATACCTGCTTCGGAGGATGAGCAGCGTAGATTGGAGCGGTTTAAGAAGTATGACCCTCATATTTTCAGCGGGCTAGCTACAGATGATGCCTTGGGGAGGGGGGTTGGAGGATTGTCACAACATCTTTAGCACCATGGGTATTACTGCTTCGAGTGGAGTTTCCTTAGCAGCTTTCCAGCTTCGGGGAGACGCTTATGACTGGTGGCATAGTTTTGAGTTAGACAGTCCAGACGAGGCTGCCTCCCTAACTTGGACTCAGTTTTTAGATATGTTTCTTAGGGAGTTTGTTCCCAGAGCCTCCGAGATGCAGGGCGCGTGGAGTTTGAGCACTTGCGCCAGGGCCCTATGACTGTCTCTGAGTATGCTATCCTTTATACTAGGTTGGCCAGGCATGCGCATGCTTTGGTGGCTACTGTTCGTGAGGGGGTTTGCAGGTTTATGAAGGGTCTTATTCCTTCCGTTAGGTCCGGCATGGTGCGTGAGTTAGAGATGGATAACCCTATCAGCAGGTGGTGAGTATAGCCAAGAGGATAGAGGGTATGCATGCCAGAGAGCGTTAGGAGAGAGAGGCCAAGAGGTCTTGAGAGTCTGGTCATTTCTCTGGTACCCGTACTTCAGGAGAAGGACGTCATGGTAGGGGCTATACGGATCGCCCAGTTCACTGAGCTCTTTCTTTATCAAGCAGTACTCCAGCTCCTCCCAGGATTTAGGAGCCTTATTATGCACCTCCAGTTTCTAGCATGCCTCCTACGCAGGGAACCTCCAGAGGTCAGTTTATCAGGGGTGGGTCCAGTCAGTCACAGCCATCGTGCCCTCCCACAGCTTGTTATGAGTACGGGGATACCCGCCACTTGGTTAGAGAGAGCCCCATATGTGGTAGGGGTATGCCCTCTCATACTCCACAGCCTCAGCATGCTCCACAGGGTCAGCAGTCCATTGTTCCAGCTCCAGCTGCCACCCAACCTGCCCAACCAGCCAGGGGCGGGGATCGGGGAGATACAGATCGCCCTCGAGGGAGGGGCCATGCCAGATTTTTTGACATTCCTAATTCTGCTGAGGCTGTCGCCTCCAATTCTATTATCACATGTATTATATTGGTTAGTCACAGAGAGGCGTCGGTTCTATTCAATCCAGGATCTACTTATTCTTATGCGTCATCTTATTTTGCTCCGCATTTGGGTATAGCCCGAGAGACCTTGAGCTCTCTTGTTTATGTTTCTATCCCCGTGGGAGATTCCGTTGTTGCGGACCACGTATATCGGTCATGTTTGGTTACTATTCGTGGTTTTGAGACCAGGGCAGATCTTTTATTACTTCATATGGTTGATTTTGATGTTATCTTGGCATGGACTGGTTGTCGCCTTAGTATGCTATTCTTGATTGTCACGCTAAGACCGTGAAGCTGGCTATGCCAGCTATTCCACGTATTGAGTGGAGTGGTACTTTTGATCACACTCCCAGTAGATTTATATCCTTTCTTAAAGCTCAGCGTATGGTTGAGAGTGCGCCGCGTATTTAGCCTATGTGAGAGATGTCTGTGCTGATACCCCTTCTAGTGACTCTGTTCCAGTAGTACGTGTTTTCCCCAATGTGTTCCCAGCTGATCTTCCGGGCATGCCGCCCGATCGGAACATTGGTTTCGGTATTGATTTGTTGCCGGGCACTCCGCCCATATCTATTCCTACATACCGTATGGATCCTCCTGAGTTGAAGGAGTTGAAGGATCAGTTATAGGAATGTCACCACCCCAATCACCCAAATATTCCGAGCTACGAGCTCACATCCTTTATTAACAAATCATTTATAGCGAAAGGAATATGAAAGTTTAGCAATTATGTAGAAAAATATCCCAAAATCCAACACATAACATCTTCCCACAGATCTGGGGGTCACGAGTCAAGAGCATATACCAGAATAGCGTAATAATACTAAAATATCTCATCATATGAGTATACGGAAATATAAAAAGTACAGAATAATAATGGAGGAGTCGGGTCCTGCAGACGCCATGCAGCTACCTCGACAAGCTCCGGATAATACTCTGAAAAGCAGCTAAAATGATAAACTCTGCCCTGCGGTACCTGGATCTGCACACATGGTGCAGGGGGTAAAGTGAGTACTTCCAACTCAGTGGTAATAGACATGTATAATGCGATGAAGGCAAGAAATCCCAGTATACTACACAGTAAATCTATAACAGTGGTTTTACTCCTTTTAATTGTGTAAATCTCAGAAAACAATAACAGGTAAAGTAGATAAGTATAAATGCATGAATGCAATGCAAAATGCACATGAACGCTACGGCGCATAGCCCGATCCATTTGGGTACCCGCGCTCACTGTGGGGGCTCAATCTCCGGAGGGGATCCTACAGCCCAAGCGCAATATCATAGTAACATATGCTGTCCAGCTATATGCATGCAAGCCTTACATGCACAAATAACTTACCATTTTTAGTTCCGTTTATCAGTAATTATAGAATTAGGTGTTCAAAACCTCAAAATTTGCCAATAAGATTTAAATGGTGTTCTATTGCAGGACTAAAATCACGAAGACATGCTATAATTTGTAGAAACAGTAATAACGATCCTCACGGGATCCAAATAACCTGCATGCATCCCAAATATATCCATAACCATCCAAGTAGTAGGTTTACCGGCTCATTTAGCCAACAACATAGTACAATGCCACTCGGTCGGACTAAGCCATAGTCCCCAATCATAATCGACCCCGAACTCACAGTAGAGTATGTGTCTCGCCTCAATACAGCGTCACTATGTGATATACCGGGGTTTCGAACCCTTAGGTCATCATCCACATCTATTACTCACCTCGAATCGGCTCCGAGTTTAGTCCGCTATGCCTTTCCCATGAGAATCAACCTCTGCGGATGCCAAATCTGATAAAAACCAATAAGAATACGTAGAAATAGGCTAATGGAACATAACCTAATCGAAATAACTCGATATACAGCCAAAAACACAAAGTTGGCAAAAACCGAGCCTCGGGCCCACTTCTCAAAAAATTACAAAATCCACATTTTCAGAATCCTCGCCTCGCCACGAGTCCATACATATCAAGTTTACAAGAATCGAAGTCCATTTGGACCGTCAAATCAACACTTTAAGCTCACTTGGGTTTCAAGTCCTAACCACCATTTTTAACTTCAAAGACCTTGAATTCTTTGTGTTTAATCCATATTTTTACACTATAATGATATATCTTAGGTCCAAGAGTCCATACCTAATGATTCCCCAAAAGTCCTTTTCGAAATCGCTCCCAAATTCGCCTTAGTCCGAGGTCCAGATGTTCTTCTCTTTTTCAAACTTGCGAAATCACGGTTCATTAGACCCTGGACGATTTCCACTTACGCGATCACCTGACCGCCCCTGCGGTCTCCGCTTTTGCGGCCCCAAGACCGCCTATGTGGTCCAATGTAATTCCCAATGACTGCTTCTGCGGTCAAACTTCCGCTTCAGCGATAGCTGCCTATACGGTCCAATTTCCTCTTTCGCGACCCAGGTCCAATCCTCCATTTCCGCTTTCACGGCTCGCCCGCCGCTTCTGCGGTCACTGCTTAAGCGGCTCTCCTTCCGCAGAAGTGGAAATAGCAGAAGCCAGATATGATTTCATGCAATAAATTCAAAAACCTCCGATCAACAATCAGTAAACACACTGGGTCCCCAGGGACCCTAACCAAAACCACCATCCTAACCCAAAACTTCATAGGAACTTGCTCCAAACATAAAAACACGTCCCTAAACACAAAAATCATCAAATCATGACGGATTCAAGCCTAAGTTCCAACTATAATTTCCGAAATTAACATTCGATCAAAATCCAACCAAACGACGTCCGAATGACCTCAAAATTTATAGACATATCCAATATCACCTAACGAAGCTACTACAACTCTTGGAATTCCATTCCGACCCAAACATCAAAATCTCACCTATCAACCGGAATTCGCTGAAATTCAATTTAGCCAATTCAAGCCTAATTCTACATCGGACCTCCAAAATAAATTCCATTTTCTCTTCCAAGTCATAAATCACCACCCGAAACTAGCCGAACCATCGGAAATCCATTCCAAGCCTTATAATCCATAAGTCAATATCCAGTTGACTTTTCCAAACTAGCCTTCTCTTAAAGAGACTAATTATCTCAATATTAACCAATTTATGACCGAATCACTTCAAACGTCTCAAACAAACAAGGATATCTGCTCCGCATCTTCTGCTTAGTCACCCAAGTGGCCACCTCCACGGGCCGACCACTCCACTGCACTTTCACCGAAGCTATGTCCTTTGGCTCAACCTTTGAACCTGACGATCCAAAATAGCCCTTAGCTCCACATCATAGGTCAAGTCCTCATCCAAATGGATCATGCTGAAGTCTAATACATGAGACGATTCTCTAACATACTTCCCGAGCATAGAAACATGAAACACCGGGTGAACCCCCGATAAGCTGGGTGGCAAAGCAAGCATACAGGCCACCTTCCCAATCCTCCTGAGAATCTCAAATGGTACAATAAACTGCGGACTCAGCTTCCCTTTCTTTCCAAACCTCATCACGCCTTTCATAGGCAAAGCCTTCAACAAAAACTCTCGCCCACCATATAAGATACATCTCGAACCTTCCGGTCCGCCAAACTCTTCTGATGCGACCGAGCCGTACGAAGTCTCTCCTGGATAACTTTCACTTTCTTTAACGCATACTGAACTAAATCTATCCCCAATAGTCTAGCCTCGCCGGGCTCATACCAGCCAACTGGAGATCTACGTCGTCTCCCATATAAAGCCTCATACGGCGCCATCTGAATGCTAGAATGATAACTGTTGTTATAAGAAAACTTCACAAGCGGCAAGAACTCGGCCCAAGAGCCTCCAAAATCAATAACACACGCACGCAACATATCCTCCAATATCTGGATAGTACGCTCGGACTGCCCGTCCGTCTAAGGATGAAAAGCTGTGCTCATCTGAATCTGAGTGCCCAACTCCTGATAAAAAGTCCTCCAGAATTGAGAAGAAAATTGAGTACCCCTGTCTGAGACAATAGAAACTGGAACCTCATGCAACCGAACAAGCTCACGGATGAAAATCTCTGCCAACCGCTCCGAAGAATAGGTCGTACACACCGGAATAAAATGCGCAGACTTGGTCAGCCTATCCACAATCACCCAAATAGAATTAAAGTTCCTCGAGGTACGATGGAGACCACTCACAAAGTCCATAGCAATCTTTTCCCATTTCCACTACGGAATATCCATCTGCTGAAGTACACCACCAGGTCTCTGATGCTCATATTTGACCTGCTGACAATTGAGACATCTAGCCATATAACTCAGAATGTCCTTTTTCATTCTCCTCTACCAATAATGTTGCCTCAGGACCTGGTACATCTTCACGGCTCCCGAATGAATAGAATACCGCGAGCTATGGGCTCCTATAATATAAACTCTCGGAGCCCATCCACATTGGGCACACAAATCCGGCCCTGCATCCGCAACACATCATCACTACCGATAGTCACATCTCTGGCATCATCATGATGGATCTTGTCCTTCAGGACAAGAAAATGCGGGTCATCATACTGGCGCTCCCTGGTGCGATCATACAAAGAAGACCGGGAAACCACACAAGCCAACACCCGACTGGGCTCTGAAATATATAGCCTCACCATCTGATTGGCCAAGGCATGAACATCAACTGTAAGGGGCCTCTCCCGAACTGGAAATTATGCCAAACTACCCATACTCACTGCCTTCCGGCTCAAAGCATCGACCACTACATTGGCCTTCCCCGGATGATACAATATGGTAATATCATAATCCTTGAGTAACTCAAGCCACGTTTTGTTGTCTCAAATTGAGGTCCTTCTGCTTAAACAAGTGCTGAAGACTACGATGGTCTGTGAACACCTCACAGGATACGCCATACAGATAGTGCCTCCAAATCTTCAAAGCATGAACTATAGCAGCCAACTCTAAGTCATGAAGAGGTAGTTCTTCTCATGAGGCTTTAGTTGACGTGACACATACACAATAACTCTACCCTCCTACATCAATACAGATCCGATCCCAACTCTCAAGGTATCATAATATACCGAGTAAGAGCCTGAAGCTGATGACAACACCAGTACTGGAGCTGTAGTCAACACTGACTTGGGCTTTTGAAAGCTCTCCTCACACTCATCAGACCACAAAAATGGTGCATTCTTCTGCGTCAACTTCGTCAAAGGCGAAGCAATAGATAAAAAAACCCTAAACGAACCTGCGGTAATAACCCTCCAACCCGACGAAACTCTAAATCTCAGAAGCTGAGGACGGTCTGGGCTAACTCTGCACTTCCTCGATCTTCTTTGGGTCAACCTGAATAACATCACTGGACACCACGTGTCCCAGTAAAGTCACGGAACTGAGCCAAAACTCACACTTGGAGAAATTTGCTTACAGCTTCTCTTCTCTCAACCTCTGCAATACCACCCTCAAATGCTGTGCATGCTCCTCCTGGATATGCGAGTACACAAGTATATCACCAATAAACACGATCATAAAAGAATTTAGATACGGCCGAAATACACTGTTTATTAGGTGCATGAATGCGGCTGGGGCATTAGTCAGCCCAAATGACCTAACTAGAAACTCATAATGCCCATATCTCGTCCTGAAAGCTGTCTTCATGATGTCAGAATCTCTAATCTTTAGCTGGTGATAGCCGAAACATAGATCAATCTTGTAGAATACCTTTGCTACCTGAAGCTGGTCAAACAAATCCTCTATACGGGGCAGTGGATACTTGTTCTTTATTGTCACTTTGTTCAACTATCTATAAACAATGCAGATTCACATTGTGCCATCCTTCTTCTTTACAAATAACACCGGTACGCCCCACGACGACGCACTCGGATGAATGAACCCCTTATCTAGGAGTTGCTACAGCTGCTCCTTCAACTCCCTTAACTCCGCTGGTGCCACACGATATGGAGGAATAGACATGGGCTGAGTGCCCGACACTAAATCAATACCGAAGTCAATATCTCTGTCCGGCGGCATGCCCGATAGGTCTGTTGGAAAAACATAAGGAAATTCCTTTACCACGGGGATCGAATCAAGACTAGGAGTCTCAGCCCAACATCCCTCACAAATGCTAGGTATGATAAACATCGCTTCCCAACCATCCACTGGGCCTTCATGAAAGAGATTACCCTGCTGGGTACATAATCCATCGTACCACACCACACAATCCTCGGGATACCCGGCATAGCCAATGTTACTATTTTGGCGTGAAAGTCCAGAATAGCATGGCACGACGATAGCCAATCCATGCCCAGAATAACATAAAAATCCACCATGCTCAATAGCAGCAAGTGAGCTCGGGTCTGCAGACCCCCAATAGTGACAAGACAGGACCAATACACGTGGTCCACAATAATAGTATCACCTATCGGGGTAGATACATGCACAGGTAATGCTAGACACCCTCGGGTATTCCCCAAATGATGAGAAAAGCAAGAAGATATATAAGAATATGTAGACCCGGTATCAAACGAAATAGAAGCATCCCTGTGGAAAATTGAAATAATACCTGTGGTCACTGCGTCTGATGCAACAACATCTCTCCTATCTGAGAGTGCATAGAAACGAGCCTGACCACCGCTCTACTGCTCAACACTCCTGGGTCGACCTCTAGATGACTGACCCCCACCCCTATTAGGCTGGGATGGTGCTGAAGAAGATGGAGAAGAAGAGGAGGGTCGATCCTTCTGCTGAGACCTACCACTGCGAAGTCGAGGACACTGCCTCCTCATGTGGCCAAACTCACCACACTCATAACAACTACCCGAAGCTCGAGAAGGGGACTAAAGGGAACGCCTCGCCATAGATGAACCCTGGGCTGACAAAGCAGGTGCAGAACTCTAAGTTGGGAGGGCGTTGAGTGAAGATTGGCCCCGATGGTGACCTTGACGGCCACAAATAGAAGAAGCTCCGCTGTGCTCTGGGCGGCCTGACTAAGTATGTCTAAAAGAACGACCTCTGCCTTGATGAAATTGGCCCCTCGATGTTGCACCATTGAAACTGCCCCAACCTCGAGGCCTCTTAGCCTCCCTCTCCTCTCGCTCTCAGTGACGATCCGCCCCAATCGGGCGAGCCATGTCCACTAGCTCCTCGAAGGATACTGCTACCACTCTCTCCCTAGTTATCAAGATACGAATAGAATAGTTGAGGCCATCAATGAACCTCCTGATCCTCTCCCGGTCTGTCAGGATCATCCAAATAGCATGTCTGGATAACTTAGTATACCTCAACTCGTACTGAGTCACTGAAATCTCCCCCTGAACTAGCTATTCAAACTAGCGGCGCAACTCCTCTCTGCGGGACGGCGACACATACTTCTCTAAAAAGAGAGTGGAAAATTGCTGCCAGGTAAGGGGTGCTGCTCTTGCAGGCCTACGCCGCTCAAACTACTCCACCATGTGAATGCTGGCCCCGAAAATTGAAAAGTAGTGAAAGATACCCCACTCGACTCTAGAATCCTTGCTGTACGAAACATCCTCTAACACTTATCCAAATATCCCTGGGTGTCCTCGCCCTCAGCGCCCCTGAAAGTAAGAGGCCGAAGTCTACCAAACCTCTCTAACTGACACTGCTCATTGTCAGGAATCACCAGAACAAAATGCCCTAGGGCTAGCGCAACTGGCACAAATGGAATAGCCGGTTGCAACTGCCTGAGTTAGGGCTACCTCTAGCATCTAAAGTCCCTGTACAACCTGCTCTGGTGTGCCAGCTGCCGGGGTCTGAGATGTCGCTGCGGCAGCTGTAGTTGAAATTGCCTGAGCCAAACCAGTACAGACTGATAAGATCTAGGCTAATGACTCCTGAAGGCCAGGAATAACAATAGGCACTACCAGTGCCTGAGCGGGTGCTGTCGGAGCATTAACAACTGGGGGTTGATCCTTAATAGGGGCAACATGTGGGTCAACTAGCACTACCCCTGCTGCTCTACCAATACCACGACCTGGTGGCAATGGTGGTCGTCCACCTCGTCCGATAGCACGAGTTCTTGCCATCAGCAAGAGAACAAAATATAGAAGTTTAGTTCTCGGAACAATAAAACCGCACGAAAAGAGTTCAAGAACATGATGTTTTTCCTAAGTTTCTGCAGCCTCTCGAGGATAAATACAGACATCTACGTACAAATTCACAAGACTTTATTAACCGGCTCAAGACTCATGAGGCCTAGTAACCTAGGTTCTAATACCAACTTGTCACGACCCCAAACCCAATCGTGATGGCTCCCAGCACATTGCTAGGCAAACCCGACCAATCACCCGAATATTCCAAGCTATGAGCTCACATCCTTTATTCACAAATCATTTTAGCGAAAGGAATCCAAAATTTTAGCAGTTATATAGAAAAATATCCCAACAACCAACACATAACATCCTCCCATAGATCTGATGGTCAAGAGTCAAGAGCCTCTACCAGAATAGCGTAATAATACTAAAATATCTCAATACATGAGTACCTGAAAATATCAAAAGTACAGAATAATAATGGAGGAGTCGGGTCCTGCGGACGCCATGCAACTACCTTGACAAGCTCCGGATAATACTCCAAAAAGCATCTAAAATAATCAACTCTGCCCTTCGGCACCTGGATCTTCACACATGGTGCAGGGAGTAAAGTGAGTACTTCCAACTCAGTGGTAATAGACATGTATAATGCAATGAAGGGAGGAAATCCCAATATACTACATAGTAAAGCTATAACAATGTTTTTACTCCTTTTAATGGTGTAAATCTGAGAAAACAATAACAGGTAAAGCAAATAAGTATAAATGCATGAATGCAATGCAAAATGCACATGAACACTACAGCGCATAGCCCGATCCATTTGGGTACCCGTGCTCACTATGGGGGTTCGTACTCCGGAGGGGCTCGTACAGCCCAAGCGCAATATCATAGTAACATATGCCGCGACGCGCAACCAGATCCACTATCAGTCTAGCTATTTGCATGCAACCTCACATGCACAAATAACTTACCATTTTTAGTTCCGTTTATCAGTATAGAATTAAGTGTTCAAAACCTCAAAATTTGCCAATCAGATTTAAACAGTATTCTATTGCAGGACTGATATCATGAGAACATGATATAATTGGTAGAAACTAACAATCCTCACGGCATTCAAATAACCTGCACGCAGCCCAAATATATCCATAACCATCCAAGTAGGAGGTTTACCGGCTCATTTAGCCAACAACATAGTACAATGCCACTCGGTCGGACTAAGCCATAGTCCCCAATCATAATCGACTCCGAACTCACACTAGAGTATGTGTCTTGCCTCAATACAATGTCACAATATGATATATCGGGGTTTCGAACCCTCAGGTCATCATCCACATCTATTACTCACCTCGAACCAGCTCCGAGTCTAGTCCACCCATGAGAATCAACCTCCGCAGATGCCAAATATGATCAAAACCAATACGAATACATGAAAATAGGCTAATGAAATATAACCCAATCAAAATAACTCGAAATACACCCAAAAACACAAAGTTGGCAATGACCGAGTCTCGGGCCCACTTATCGAAAAATTACAAAAACCACAATTTCAGAATCATCGCCTCACCACGAGTCCATATATATCAAGTTACAAGAGTCGGAGTCCATTTGACCCTCAAATCAACACTTTAAGCTCACTTGGGTTTCAAGCCCTTACCACAATTTTTAACTTCAAAGACCTTGAATTCTTTGTGTTTAATCCACGTTTTTGCACTATTATGATATATCGTAGGTCCAAGAGTCCATATCTGATGATTTCAACAAAATCCTCTTTGAAATCGCTCCCATATTCGCCTTCGTCTAAGGTCCAGATGTTCTTTTCCTTTTCAAACTTGCAAAATCACGGTTCATTAAACCCTGGACGATTTCAGCTTACTCGGTCAACTAACCTCCCTTGAGGTCTCTGCTTTTGTGGCCCCAAAACCGCCTACGCGGTCCAACTTATTTCCCAGAGACCGCTTCTGCGGTCAAACTTCCGCTTCAGCGATATTTGCCTATGCGGTCCAATTTCCGCTTCCGCGACCCAGGCCCAATCCTCCATTTCCGCTTTCGCGACTCGCTCGCCGCTTTTGCGGCCGCCCCTTAAGAGCCTCTCCTTTCGCAGAAGCGGAAATACCAGAAGCCAGATATTATTTCATGCAATAAATTCCAAAACCTCCGATCAACCATCCATAAATACCCAGGGCCCTCGGGACCCTAACAAAAACCACTATCCTAGCCCAAAACTTCATATGAACTTGCTCCAAACATAAAAACATGTCCCAAAACACAAAAACTATCAAATCATTACGAATTCAAGCCTAAGTTCTAACTATAATTTCCGAAACTAACATTCAAATAAAACCCGACCAAACAACGTTAGAATGACCTGAAAATTTGCAAACATATCCAAAATCACCTAAAGTAGCTACTGAAACTCTTGGAATTCTATTCCAACCAACATGTATGGTTATTATGAGTTCCTTGTCATGTCATTTTGGCTGACCAATGCCCTAGCAGCTTTTATGCATTTGATGCACGTGTATTCAGGCCCTATTTAGACTCATTTGTCATTGTTTTCGTAGATGACATTCTTGTATACTACCGTAGCTGGGAATATCATGAGCAACACGTGAGGACAGTGGTTTAAGCCCTGAGAGAAAAGAAATTATATGCAAATTTCTCAAAATGTGAGTTCTAGTTGAGTTCTGTGGCATTCCTAGACCACGTGGTATCGAGTGAGGGCATTCGGGTAGATCCGAATAACGTGGAGGCCGTGCAGAGTTGGCCCAGGCCCTCCTCAGATTTAGAGATCCGAAGTTTCCTTGGCCTGGAGGGGTATTACCATCACTTTGTAGAGGGGTTCTCGTCGATTGCAGCCCCTATAACGAGATTGACCCAGAAGGGTGCTCCATTTTAGTGGTCAGACGAGTGTCCAAAAGCTCAAGACGACTTTGACTTCAGCCCCTACTCTAATTTTGCCTACTAGTTTGCGGTCCTATATGGTTTATTGTGATGCCTCACGAGCTGGACTTGGAGCGGTGTTGATGCAGGATGGTAGGGTGATTGCCTACGCGTCCAGACAGTTGAAGGTACATGAAAAGAACTATCATGTCCATGACCTTGAGTTAGGTGCTATTGTTCACGCCTTAAAGATTAGGCGTCATTATTTGTATGGCGTGCTTTGTGAGATTTATACGGATCATCGAAGTTTGCAGCACTTGTTCAAGAAGAAGGATCTGAACTTGCGCCAGAGGAGATGGTTGGAGCTACTGAAGGATTATGATATTACTATTCTTAATCACCCAGGCAAGGCCAATGTGGTAGCCGATGCCTTGAGTCGCTGGGCGAAGAGTTTAGGGAGTTTGGCATATTTACCAGCTTTAGTGAGACCTATGGAGATTGATGTTCATGCTCTAGCCAGTCAGTTCGTGAGATTGGACCTTTCGGAGCCCAGTCGGGTTCTAGCCTATGTGGTTTCTCGATCTTCATTGGTTGATCGTACTAGGGAGCGGCAGTATGACGTCCCTCATTTGCTTGTCCTCAGGGACACAGTTCAGCATGGCAATGCTAAGGATATGACTATTAGAGATGACGGGGTGTTGAGGATGCAGGGTCGGATTTGTGTACCCGACGTTGGCGACATTCAGAAGTTGATATTGACTGAGGCCCATAGTTCGCGGTACTCCATCCATCCAGGTGCCACGAAATTGTATCAGGATCCGAGGCAACATTACTGGTGGAGGTAGATGAAGAAGGACATAGTAGAGTTTGTAGCTATTTGGCTCAACTGCCAGCAGGTAAAGGCTGAGCACCAGAGATCGGGGGGGGGGGGGGGGGTTACACCAGCAGATTGAGATTCCAGAGTGAAAATGGGAGAATATCACGATGGATATTGTGACTGGTCTCCCTCTAATAGCGAGGACGTTTGGTTCTATTTGTGTTGTTGTGGATCGACTGACCAAGTCCGCTTATATCTTTCCAGTTGGTACTTATTACTCAGCGGAGCGGTTAGCAGGGATTTATATCAGGGAGATTGTCCGTCAGCATGGCATTCCAGTTTCTATCATCTTAGACAGGGGTTCAATGTTTACATCACGGTTATGGATAGCCGTCCATCATGAGTTGGGTACCCGGGTGACCATGAGTACAACTTTTTACCCTCAGACAGACGGATATTCTGAGTGCACTATCCAGATTCTTGAGGATATGCTTCGTGGGTGCGCGATTGAGTTTTGAGGGTCTTGGGATCAAGTCTTGCCATTGCCTGAGTTTGCATACAACAATATTTATCAGTCCAACAATCAGATGGCGCCTTATGAGGCCTTATATGGTTGGAGATGCAAATCCCTGGTGGGTTGGTTCGAGCTGGGTGAAGCCAGGCTATTGGGCGCTGATTTGGTGTAGGATGCAATTGTGAAGGTTAGGGTTATTCAGGATAGACACGTTGCAGCCCAGTCCAGATAGAAGAGTTATGCGGATCGAAAAGTTCGTGATGTATCCTATATGGTTGGTGAGTGGGTTTTTCTTCGGGTCTCGCCTATGAAAGGCGTCATGAAGTTTGGCAAAACAGGGAAGTTGAGCCCGAGGTTCATTGGCCCATTTGAGATTTTTGAGGCAGATTGGGAAGGTTACTTATGAGCTTGCCCTACCTTCCAGTTTGGCCGGGGTTCATCCAGTATCGCATGTTTCGATGCTTTGGAGGTATCGCGGTGACCCGTCTCACGTGTTGGAGTTCACTAGCTGGACAATGACTTGTACTATATTGAGGAGCCAGTGGCAGTATTGGATAGGGAGGTTCGAAAGCTCAGGTCACAGGACATAGCTTCAGTAAAGGTTCAGTGGCGGGGTCAGCCAGCAAAAGAGGCGACTTGGGAGACCAAGCGGGATATGGGCAGCCGGTACCCTCATCTTTTTGATACTTCGAGTATGTTCTCTATGCTCGTTCGAGGATGAACGAATTTTTAAGTGTAGGAGGATGTGACGACCCGGCCGTTCATCTTTGTAATTTATGCCCCGTTCCCCATTAACTACTTTCCCTAAGTTCATTTCTGCTATTTTGGTTTGGGATGTTCGATAATAGAATTCGGAATGTTTTGGGACACTTAGTCCCTAAATAAGAGCTTAAGTGTTGGAAAAATATCCGTAATCAAAACAGTGCGAAGATGACCTCGGAATGGAAATCCGATAGTTTCCTTAGCTCCGGTGATTTCGGGTTTGGGAGCATGTTCGGAATGTATTTTTGATGTTTGTATCTCGTTAAGGCTAGAAATGCCGAAAGTTAGAATTTTGAAGTTTCTGGTCTGATAGTGAAATCTTGATCCAAGGGTCGGAACGGGATTCCGAAAGTTGTTGTAGCACCGTCATTTCATTAGAGACGTGTGTGCAAAATTTCAGGTCAATCGGACGTGTTTTGATTAGGCTTTGAATTGAAAGCGAGTTTGGTTAAGTTTTGGAAGTTTTAAGTTCAAATCATTGATTAAGTTGTGTTTCTGGCACTGTTTTAGGTGATTTAAGGAATGGTACAAGTTTGGATGTTGTTAAAGGATTGGTTTGCAGGTTTGGTTGAGGTCCTGGGAGCCTTGGGTGTGTTTCAGATGCTCGACGGGTTGGTTTTGGGAGTTAGAATGGAATTAATGTTGCAACTTCTGTTGTTTCCGCTTTTGCGGCTTGGGGACCGCAGAACGGCGCCACAAAAGTGGATTGGCAACCGTAGGAGCGTAAGGGGGCCATGAGGCTAGGAACCGTAGAAGCGGTTGTGTTTCCGCAGAGGCGGACTTGCTTCTGCAAGTGGGGGACAACATAAGCGGAATCTGAGTGGATTAGTGAGGACCGCAAAAGCGATGGATTCACCGTGAAAGCGGGACCGCAGAAGTGGTCCCTGGTCCGCAAAAGCTGAAATCGATGTTCAGTTAAGAGAAAATCCGAGGGTTTAATTTCATAAGTTGAAAAATCAATTGAGAGCTCGGGAGAAGGAGATTTCGAGTGAGTTTTGAAGAAAAGATTATTGGTAACATTTCTATGATCCTTTCTAGCTATATTCCATCAATTAGTAGTTAAATCCATATTTTAAATTCGAAATTTGGATAAAAAATTGGATAATTTGGGTAAAACTTCTTTGGCTAAACTATTGAATTTTGAAGGGGCATTTAACCTCCGATTTGCGAGATTTCTATATGGTTAGACTAGTGAGAGTACGAGATTTCTGAAAATATGAAAATTATTTGATTCTGAGACATTGGCCTAAGGGGCATTTTGATTATTTTACCTATTTTCGCACCTTTGCTTTAATTTTAACAGTGTAATTAGTTACTTGTGATGTTATTTACATTACGTAATTGGTTTGAATAAATCGGGCCACTCGGAGTCGGATACTCATGGCAAGGGCATTGTTTCTTTGCAATTTTGTACCGGTTCTAGGTAAGTGGCTTGTGTAACTTTGTGTGGGGGACCTCACCCCTTAGGTTATCCTTGCTGTTGTTTAATTGCCTTGCGCGCGAGGTGACGGGCGCGTACTTGTGCTATTTGTTAAAAATTCACCATACTTGGCTTATTTAGACTGTGTTTCTTTGTATATTTAACTATTAAAAATGCAATTTCACTTATTTTAGCTTACGAAAAGCATGTTAGTAATTTATTTGCTCTATTTGACTAAATTGCAATATCTGTCCTCTGTGTGAGCATGCTAGACACTAGACCTTTACATGTTGCTGTACTTGGCTTCTTTCCGTTAAATATTGAATTGTTGTGAAGCGTTTACGATTGGGACTACGGGTTCGATTCCCGGAAGATCCTCTGTTAGTGGTATGACGGATTACGGCTTCAATTACCGGGAGATCCTCTGTTATTGGTATGAGGGACTACGGGTTCAATTCCCAGGAGATCCTCAGATATTGGTAAGAATGGACTGTGAGTTCAATTCCCGGAGCTCCATGTGTCATCTTGACTTTTGAGTGATTTTTCTTGTATTCGTAGATTGTATTTATAGCCGGTTTCATTTTACTTATTGTCTTGCTAGATATTCGGGATTTACTTCATCATCTACTATCTTTTATTCCTATATTATTTCTTTTATTCATAAAAGTAGGGCCTCGACCTTCCTCGTCACTAATCCACCGAGGTTAGGCTTGGCACTTACTGAGTACCGCTATGGTGTACTCATGCCACTCTTCTGCACACTTTTGTTGTGCAGATTCAGGTGCATCTAGCCCAGCGTATCATCAGTGAGTTTGGTGCTTGCTATCGCAGACTTGAGGTATACTGTTGCGTCCGCAGACCATAGAGTCTCCGTCCTTTCTATCCTAATTAGCATTATTGTTCCAGTTTATTTCCTTTATAATATACTTTTTTGACATTAGAGCTGTATTTACGTTTCTCATAGACATGTGTTGCCCGCGGGATTCCGGGTTTTTGGATGTTATCTTGCAGAAGTGGTGTGTGCAGTGTATGTGCCAAGTGGAACCGTATATATTTCATGTTCTATTTAGTGTTTGTTATTGTTTTACTTCCGAACTGTTAAATTTCGCAATGTAATAAGGCTTACCTAGTCGCGAAGACTGGGTTCCGTCATGGCAAGTTCACAATTAGTGAACTAGGGTCGTGACAGATTAATATAGCATCTTCTCCACAATACAACGAAAATCCCTTAACCACACAAGAGGCATTCACTATATTGCAAGAAACTGGAAGTCATTACTCATAAATGCGGGTTATTGTTTTATAAAATATAAAAGTGTGGGTTAATATTGAAAATTTTGAGAAAATACAACGGTCATAATTTGGCCCATATTCAACTTATTAGCGGAATTTGAGATTTGAAATATGTGATTTAAGTTTTGACCAAAATATGAGTCAAATTTATGGCCAAATATGGGTTTTGAAAATAAATTTCAAATTAAATTTGGGAAATGTATGGCCATACATGGGCTTAAATTTCTTCTAATACAAGCACTCAACCCAATAAACAAAATTAAAAGTTGGAATATAAGATTGAAGGAAAAGGAAACATCAATATATTTTCAACGTTACTAGAAATAACGACGAAGATTTTGAAAGAATATTAGCTCAAAAGAAAGGCTTTTCTCGGTATTGGCTTAATAGAGGAAAAAACTTTTGTATAAACGTGTCTTTTGATTTAAAATAACCAACGGTTAAAATGCAAATTTTAAAATTGATTACAAATAGAAGAATCACAACCCTTGGAAAAGACACTTTCTTTTTCATTATTTTTATCATAATTAAACAATATTTATAAATATTATTCTATAGTATATGACAGTTGCCCACTAATTATGTAGTAAAATTAATATATTGAATCAAAATAAAGGAAAGTATATATTGAGTATTTGGATATCACATAAGTAAAGATAGCTAATAAACTTTGGAATAAAGTATTCTTATTTATATTGTACCTGAATTCTTGTTCTGTAATGGAGGCGTTGTCCAATATGGGACTTGGAATGGAATGTATCATATTTTAGCAACTACATTAGAATTCACCATTGAATTTATTGAAAGTGGCCTCTCTCTTTATTACATGTATAGATAATCGCATACACAGTATCCACATCAGCTCTATCCCTCCACTTCAATCTATAATTGAGAAAACTTTCAGTGCCATGAAGAAATTTACAATACAAATAATCTATTTTAGATTTTCATTATCCTGTTTTACTTGTACTTCTCAAATAATATTAGCCACTAATTTTGATATTGACTTTTAATCATAAGCCTAGTATCCCAGAATTTATATATTTTGATTGCTATATGTGGGCAATTTTAAATCATATAGTTGGCAATTATAATGTCCAAATCATTAATATTTTATGCCCAAGTTAAAGCATCTTTATCTCAAATTGTTGTAATAATTTTCTGGTGTATATATAATCCACATAAATAAAGTTCTTCATGTATATTATTGTTATATATCAAGATAATTATTAAGTATTATTGTACATTTTATTCATGTCTTACAACCTTAAATATAATATTTTGCATATTCTTATATGTAATAAAGCTTACATATTAATAAACCGATTTTACTTTGTAAAAGAAAAAACTATACTATAATATTCTTTGGTACTCCAAATCATATCATTGTGGCGGCCCGACCCGTCGTCTCCTGTATTTCTGTCCCGTTTTTTCAATTTTATGCTTCTTCATGTGTTATTATATGTGTTTATTGAGTTTGAAGTGTTTCAGATCGAATTTGTATAGAAATGAGACAAATAGTCTCTTTAGGGGAAGTTTAAGTCGGAAAAGGTCAACCGGACATTGACTTTTGAGTTAGAGGGCTTGGAATGGATTTCAGATGATTCGGTTAGCTTCGAGAGATGATTTGTGACTGAGGAGAGCGATCAGAATTGAATTTGGAGGTCCGATGTAGAATTAGGCTTGAATTGGCGAAGTTTGAATTTTGGCGGGTTCCGGTTGATAGGCGAGATTTTGATCCGAGGGTCGAAATAGAATTCCGAGAGTTACAGTAGCTTCGTTAGGTGATTTTGGATATGTCTGCTAATTTTCAGGTTCATTCAGACGTTGTTTGGTTGAGTTTTTGATCGAATATGAGTTTCAGAAGTTTTAAGAAAATTTAAGCTTGAATCCGTCATGATTGATGATTTTTATGTTAAAGGACGTGTTTTTATGATTGGAACAAGTTTTTATGTTTTTTTGGGATATGTTGGTGTCTTTGGTTGAGGTCCTGGGGGCCTCAGGGTGATTTCAAGTGTTCAAACGGACTAATTTTGGCCTTGGGAGACATCAGATTTTTGCTGTCATATGTTGCAGACCATAAATCATCGCGATCGCTTGAGGATTAATGCGATAACGTAGAGTAATTTGAGGGCCTGGAATTATTTGGCATCGCGTTCGCATGAAGGCTATTGCAATCACGTAGCCCTAGGATTTTTGCTTTTGCGTTCGCGAGAGAGAGGCCGCGATCGTGTAGTTATGGAATATCATTGATCGTGTTCGCGTTGTGGTTGTCGCATTCGCGTAAGAGGGCCTGGGAGCCCAGTTCAGTTAATGCCGCGTTAGCGATGGTTGTTCCACAATCGCGTGAGAGTGAGACTTGATGTGCATCGGGGTCGCGAGGGAGGAGCCACGATCGCGTAGGGTTAAAGCTGAGCGTCAAAAAGGGTTTTTAAATAATATTTCTTCCGCGAGCCTATGTTATTTTCCTCCATTGTTGAGTGATTTTTGAGCTTGGGAGAACGAATTGAAGAGGGATTCAAAGAGAAACAATTGGAGGTAAGATCATTAAACTTAAAACTCGTTTTTATTGGGGTTCCGCCTAGAAATTCATGGGAATAAGCCAAGAATTGAAGAAACTAGGGCTTCAGTTTTTGACATTTTCAAATTGGGATTTGTTAGGTCATTTGAGCCTGGATTTTGGAGTTCTTGGTATGTATGAACTCGTGGCGAGACGAGAATTTTGGAAATGTAAGTTTCGTAATTTTTCGAGAAGCGGACCCGGGGCTCAGATTTTGCTAGTTTCGAGGTTCTTGCTATAATTCGATTGTTTTTGATTGGGTATTGTCCCATTTGCATATTATGATGTATTCGCTCAGTTTTTGGCTAGATTCGACGTGCGTGGAGGCCAATTTGAGGGGAAGAGACGTCGCGAGCTTGAGATTTTGCCGGTTCGAGGTGAGTAATATTTGGGAATGATATCCTGAGTGTTTGAAACCCCGGATTTGCACACCCTAGTGCTGTATTGTGGTGACTTGCACGTTGGACCTGAGCGTAGGGTAGAGCACTGTTGGGGATTGTGACTTGGTCCATCCCAGTTGCTAGTTTTTACCGCTAAATTATAAATGTTTTGTTGTTATAATTATGACTTGGACTCATTGCCATACTTGGGTCTTATTGCCGATTATTTGAAACCTAGGTATATCACATCGTGATGCTATATGAGGCGAGACACGCACTCCATGGCTAGTGCGGGGTCATATATGTTGGAAGTTGTGACTCGGTTCAATCTGAGGGATGAATTATACTATATTGGCGATTTCTTCGCACCCTATATTTGATGATATATGGGCTTGATGCCATGTTTGGGGCCTTGTGCCGACTTGTAGAATCCTTTAGGGATGATATCAGAGTTAGCATGATTTGCATACTATTTGAATTCAGTCCAGGGTTATACTATTTTTGCAAACTTAGCCAAAATTCTATGTTTTTAAAACACAAATGATTCCTAAATGATATTTCGGGCTGACGATCATTATCTCACTATTTTCTCGACTCTATATTATTTCTTGGAACGGTGGTAACTATAGGCACCGTGTGTTGAATTGGAAACTGTGGTAACTATTGACTTTGTGTATTGTAATGGAAATAGTTGTTGGCACTGTATGATATTGTGCTTGGGCAGAAGGAGTCCCCCGGAGTTTGTAACACCCCTTGTGAGCGCCGTCGACATTAAATCATATGCATGGTTATCTTGGGCTGCACGCCGCAGCGTATTCATGTGCATTGCATTGCATTCATGCATTTACTCTTGTTTGTACTATGTGGCACGACATTTAGCACGCATATATCATTGGCATACATACTGTTACTTGCCTTGTTGACCAGATACCCTGGTGTTATATGTTAAGGAGTGCTGAGCCCGAGACTCTGATGTTGGAATATAGTGAGTTGATATTGAGCCCGAGGGGCAAGTTTCTGACTATTTCCTACTTGTTGAAATTACCTTTGAAATTGTTGAAAAAGCATATTTTCAAAAGAGATTTTTTGAATTGAACTTGGAAATTTCTAAAGGGATTTTCACAGTATTTCGGTTTTCTCAAAAAGGGTTGTTCTGTCTTTTATAGCAGTTTGATGTGCTCATACGTGTTTCTTATCGCTCAGATATTATTCTCTCTTATTACCACCGAGTTGGAAGTACTCACTTTACTCCCTGCACCTTGCATGCAGTTGCAGGTATTGTCCACCCGGTAGCGGGTTATCAGCAGGACCGAAGACCATATTGTGGTAGTTGAGCATGGTGACCCCCGGCGTTCGCGGAACCGCAAACCATCTTGTATTCCGACTTTATATATATATATATATATATATATATATATATATATATATATATATATATATATATATATATATATATATATATATATATATATATATATATATATATATATATATATATATATATATATATATATATATATATATGTATACATTGTTGGTCCAATAGTAGTGTCCCTATTTATTAGATGCTCGTGACTTTTGACACCCCGCTCGAATTGTGTTGGAATAAAAATTCATAGTTAAATGCCATTAATCAATATTTCCATTCATTTATGTTTTATAGCTGTTTCAAAGATAATTTTGAGTTGTTGTTTGGCCTTATCTTTACGAGAGACGCCATCACGATCGGAAATAAAATTTGGGTCGTGACAATCATGCATGCAAAGACATACTAGTTATGAGATCATGACCACTATCCTAATGTTTACAAATATTAATCTTATGACTCAAAGATGATTGATAATAAAAAAGTAAGTAAAGATAGTATAACCTGATCTTATCACTTCCTTTTTCGTAATCCATTGCTTTGCTGCGGTTATTTTTACCATATACTTTCTAGTCATGTCAATAATTATTGGTAGTTAATATATTGGATATTTGGGAATAAAATCATTAAACCAAAATTTAAATTATATTCGGATCTTTGTAACAATTTTGATAAATGTGTCTGAGAATAAGTGTCACGATCCAATTCCCAATTCCGATCGTGATGGCGTCTCTCGTGAATACAAGGCCAGCTAGATCGTTTCAGAACACCACTTAAAGCAGTAGTCAGTTTTATAACAGTTCGAATATAAACTAATAATATTAATCAATATAAATAAAACCAATACAGCCCGACCGAGGTGTCACAAGTCATGAGCATCTAAGAGGGTCTTTATTAAAATTTTAAAGTCTATAATACATAGAGCAAAATTTGGGAATCAAGAAGAAGAAGAATCTCGGTGCCGCGAACGCCGCGCGGTCACCTTGCTTAGCTATGACAGCAATACCTTCAATCCGCTACTAACCCACTTCCGGGTGAACAGTACCTGGAACTACACGCGAAGTGCAGGGAGTAAAGTTAGTACTTCAAACTTAGTGGTAATAAGAGAGAATAATATCTGAGCGATAAGAAAATACGTATGGGCACACCAAACTGCTATAAAGGACTGAACAACCCTTTGAGAAAAACCGAAATACTGTGAAAATCCTTTTAGAAAATCTCAGGATCAGTTCAACATCTCTTTTACAAAGTCTCTTTTTAAAATATATCTTTTTGTTTTCACATATCAGATAGAACAAGTCGGCTTATAAGTCTGCCCCTTGGGCACAACACTCCGTAACATATAATACCAGGGTATCTGGTCAATAAGGCAAGTAACAGTATGTATACCAATGATATATGAGTGCTAAATGTCATGCCACGTAGTACAAACAGGAGTGAATGCGTGAATGCAATGCAATGTACATGACCGCTACGGTGCGTAGCACGATCCGGGGTACCTGCACTCACTGGGGGTGTGTACAGACTTCGGAAGGGCTCCTACAACCAAACGCTATAATATTACGGCGTGCTGTCCGATCCATATAATATATTATTGCGACATGCAGTCCGATCCATATAATATACTACTGCGACGTGCAGTCCGATCCGTGCAATATACTACTACGGCGTGCACTCCGATCCATGAATGTATATGTATATGCACACATAACACTCGATGCCTGAAAGCCTCCTTACATCACTCGTCATGCCCTCACATATGACCCCCAGCCTCAATCACTCCAAAATGGTCAAAAGCCCCTCGGGCATCCGTAAAAAAGTAATACACAGCTCAAATAATAGTTCAAATATCAGTTAAAACTCCAAGATTGAGAAAAATATAGCTAAGTTCATGAAACAGTGCAAATCACATGGACTGAGTTCAAATAATATTTCAAACAGTGAGGAAAAAAATGATGATAGTTCATACAGAGTTCAAATAATCGGCAATAAGCCCCAAGTATGGCAATGAGCCCAAGTCATAATGATTACAACAAATCATTTACAATTTTACGGCAAAAACCAACAATTGGGACATACCAAGTCATAATTCCCAACTGTGCTCTACCCCACGCTCCGGTCCAGCGTGCAAGTCACCACTATACAACACTAAGATGTGCAAATCCGGGGTTTTCAAACCCTCATGTCTCAAGATATCATTCCCAAGTATTACTCACCTAGAACCGGCGAAAACTCTAGCCCACGACGCCTTTGTTTCTCAAACTAGCCTCCACGTGTGTCGAATCTAACAAAAACCAGAGTGAATACATCACAATAGGCTAAGGGGATATAACGCAATCAAAAAGACTCGAAAATATCGAAAACCACAAAATTTGCAAAACTCGAGCCCCGGGCCCACATCTCGAAATCCAGAAATTTCTACATCAAAACGTTCCTTATCTTGCCACGAGTCTATACATACTAAATTCACAATAATCGGAGTTCATTTGACCCCTCAAATCATTATTTTGGAATCTCAATCTCAAGCCCTAATTTCATATGATTTAGCCATGTTTCCATGCATTTATAGGATGATTCTTCAATATAATCATGTATTTAACTCATAAAACTTACCTCCAATCGATCTTAGTTGAAACTCCCTTCAATTCTCTTCCAAAAGCTCTCAAAATTGACTTACAATGGTGAAGAAATGGCCATTTTCGAGACTTAAACTCTCTGCCCAGGCCCAATTTCCTCTTTTGCAGACCTTTTTCCGCTTTTGCGGACCTTTCGTCTTATCTGAGCATTTTTGGCCTATCTAGGACCTCTTTTGCGGTTTTATTTCCGCTTTTCTGATCCCGCATACGCGGTCAATTTCCTCGTTTGCGGTTCTGATAGCAACCAGATTCACCCAACACGAAAATAAGCATAACTCTCTCATACGAACTCGGAATTTGACGATTCATTTTCCTATGGCTCCGAAGTTTTGATACGGATCTAATGGTTTAAACAAAACTGAATTTGGAGATTATTTACTTGATATGGTACCCCTTTATGTCCAAAGAAACGACGTTGGAACATCAATTACGGGCGTGATCACAACCCGAAACACACCCGAGGCCGACGGGACCCCGACCAATTGTAACAACCAGTCCCAAAACACATTACAGCCTTGCTCGAGGCCTCAAATCACATCAAACAACGCTAAAACCATGAATCAACCTCTAATCCAAGTTTTATGAGCATTAGAATTTCCAACTTCTATTTTCGATGTCGAAACCTATCAAATCACGTCTGATTGACATCAAATATTGCACACAAGTCCAAAATGACATAACCAAGATACATAAATTCTCGGAATTCCATTGCGACTCCCGGATCAAAATTTGCACCTAGCAACCGGAAATCGCCAAAATACTAACTTCGCCAAAATAGGCTAATTTCTTTACGGGACCTCCAAATTACTTCCGATTGTGCTCCTAAGCCTTAAATAATCCCCCAAAGCTAACAGAACCACCGGAATTTACATTCGAGCCCTCTAACCACATAGTCAACTTCCGGTTGACTTTTCTAATACAAGCTTCCTTCTAAGAGGCAATGTGCTTTATTTTCAACCAAAACCAATTCAATTACACCCGATCAAATATAATACTGACATTGAGACATGAAGCAACACCATAAGGGGGAAACGGGGCAGTAACTCACGTGACGACGGGTCGGGTCATCACATCCTCCCCAACTTAAATAAACGTCCTCGAACGTGCCCAGAGTTATTCCAAAAGTGGAACAATAACCTTACCAGGTACAAATATAGGGGTGATTCCACGTCACCCTATCTCATATAGGTCCGATAACACAATTAGATCAAATTTACACAATCCAGTCTCGCCCATAAATCATAGAACTACCTTTTTACTTCTGAAACCATAAATATGATCAAGATCTCACACTTGTACTTGAATAGTCTCGAACAAGCTGTAATAGCCCATACCTGCAACCTCGGTGAAATCATATGATATGCTGCATAATCCAAGCACCCGAAACGATAACTTCTATTCACAGCAATTGTCCACAATAACCAAATACCGATAGAAAACCTTTTTATTAGCTAAAGTCTTATTCCAAACACTTTCATATACTGCCAATAGTAATTGAAACACGCGATATACCAAACCCATCTCTCAGATCAACCATTCATGAATCCATTTCTCTCTTGACTGATACTACAACAAATTTCCGAGCCAAACCTCGATATTACCTTTCTAACAAGCTGAAATCAAATTGGTTCGTGCTCATTAATGAATCCAACTATCACTTCGACTCTAACCACCCCTCTGGTGATATGACACCTCGACACAGGCCTAAGCCACAAATTGTGTAATACACGAACCAATGAGAAGCAGTCTGAACATACTCAAATCATGACAATGACTCAAACGAAAGAGCTGTACCTCAAGCTCAACAGTACCATTACAACATAAAACTGAGATGCCGTCTCACATCATAGAAATAGAGTACCTGAATCCTCCTCGAAAGGTCATAACTTCACGTGGCCTTTACAGAACGCGCGATTCTATCCAAAAACTATTACCCATGAAGCACCTCAAGTCACCATGCTCAACACGATCAGACACGCACTTATTGATTTCAAAAACCACGCAATCCATCACACCCAAGGTAAAGCAATTAATAAACACTATTCAATCCAGAAAGGACGCAACCGATACGCTATTCCCTGAGCAACACCCAATACGGATTTTCCCCAGAAACTCGGAAGTAAGGCATACAAAGTAACATATAGAAAACTATTCTCCACATCATACTATTGCGGCGTGCAACCTGATCCAGATAACATACCTGTGGCGGTGTTCCACCTAATCCACACATATATCTCACAAAAAGAGATGCACATCAAGCCAAATTTTCTTATTACCATAAACACATATAGTCCCATTCCCGAACACAAGAAACGCATCCGAAAAGTCCGTCAATACCAAAACTGAACCATTGGTAGAAACCTCTGCACTGACATCCACCATGAAGGCCCAATTAATAAGGAAATGCTTGCCAGCCGTCCGGTGGTCTCTAGAATACAAGCTACCCTGCTAGAGCATAATCTGATGCACCTTGCCACGGAGCTAGTGGCATTTTTCGACATAGCCCATAACACATTATTCTAGAAAACCTTACATTGGAACAACCAGTCTGCCATCTAATATCATAACCCAAATTTAACACCAAGCAATGAAAGATTCACTCGGACCTCCAATTCCATAACCGCTGATACACACGATCTACAACCACTGCATAGTCGGATTGCGAGAACTTCTAGTCTCCAACATATATAACGCACACCAAGTATCCATTCATACCACGAAAGATATTCAAAAATTTCCATGCGCCATCAACAACTCAATTATCAACATTCGATCCAATAAGGGAATACCGTAATACAACAAAATATTATTGGTTTAGATTACCTTGCCCCTTCTCTAAACATATACCCCTGCCAAATCACTAGCATAGAAATACCATTTTCCTCAATCATCCGAACATCAATTCTTAAATCACATATAACTACCCATGCTACTTAAGATTTTAATGACTTCCCATTATTTTATGAACTGAACCAAAACCTTGAACATGCAAATCTCAATTCTCCATATAATAACGCATAAACCATACCACACTAGGATAATGTGAGGACTTCTATCTCTCTCCTGCGCCTCAGACATTGATGCACTCAACTAGTCAAGAACTTTCATGATCCCATATAGGAGAAAAATTATGACACACTCCATGCTTCGCATACCCATAGGAAATATACTCATTTTCAAACTACGGTAAAACACATCAAGAACTCTTTCTCCGAATTCCATTGCACAAGCTAAACTACCAGGACTGAATCCTTCTACCCAAACCAAGTTAAGCAAACTGGCAGCACTTCAAAGATTTGCTGCACAATACCTGTAAGGCTTATTACTTCGACACATACAATAATTAATCATATCCTTACCATACCATTTCGGTGCATTATCAAGATATTCCATTTATCCAATTTCCTTCCCAATTCATCTTTAATTTGATATTCTCCCTTGTTGTATCACCACAATACCTCAACCCAGGTTACCACACGAGACTCGCACATAAAACCACACTGTCTAAGACCCATATGCCACTGAATACCATCTGAGTTATTTTCCAGAAGTATCACATTCAAGAATGCTTTACTTTGAAGAACTTCCTGCAATTCTGAATTCGTTTACCATTACCTTTCAAATGCAGATACGTAGAATCCCATGATTAACACAGAGTACCACAAGTCTTGATCTTTCTATTGAAAATAGAGTCCCTAGCCACATACACAAACTTAATACACCTGATTGTTACATGTAAAATCTTAAACACAGTAAAACCATTCTCGAGAGTCATTCACTTTTATTTAGCTGTAATTCACCTATCTTGAATGAACGGAACCACTCATGCCTTATTAGTACCCTGACACCGCAGAACATGATTTCATACAGATACAAACAACCATCTTTCTTCTCTATACACTAAGCATTCTTTATCATCAACAGCTTAAAACATCCCAGTATTTTCTCACACCTACGAAGCACCATATAACCTTGTAAAGTTTTTTATTCACACGTGCCAACCTCGGCTCAATTTCTAAAACTAGAACTGATCTGGCATCATCCCTCAAAACAGAACCAACATTGCACATAACTGTGTAATCAGCTGACCAGCAGCAACCTCCCCAACTTAGCTCGAAGCCATATATCAAGGCACTCTTAGCAACTCATATCCCTTTTACTCCAATGATGCCACAATGTTATAGTGAGATTAAACTCAAGTCATTTACAAGTTTGTGAATACACGGATCATCCAACGCTGACATTCTTTGCAAACCTCGCATTCATTTCCACATCAGCTGAGTCCATTTCTTAAACGTCCCCAAATTCTCAAGTTTCAACACATACCCTTCAATTACTCATGAGACCTTCTAACATACACATTGGGATAACACCTCTCAAAAACACTTCGTAGGAGATAATCCACCTGCTTCGCCTCATTTCAATATTTCAATATGCCTTCCACCATCATATGTGTTACACAACCAATTAGTTTTTCCTGAGTCTGAGCTAATATCGTCATATGAAATATACACTTTCCAACTAAGAGACATGAAAAATATCCTTCACGGACAATAACTTGGGGCTACACATCAGACCGCAATAAAAAACAAACACATAACAGCTCATCGATAATCCATCAGACTTCTTTGTCACTACCAAGTCATATGGAAATATCTCGCAGTACCAACATACTAACCACATTGCTATCCAGCCGCTATTTCCATAATTAGCGACCATATTGAACGCATAAGTTCATAATACCAGCTCACAAAATCAGCACCTTGGTGCTCAAGTCATAAGCAAAGATCTGGCCTCAAGTCCTCCAAACTGGCCTAATATCAAACTCACGGATCATATCTCGCCCTTCGATCGGGGAATCACAAGCCATCAAGGAACTTACAATACTGAGCACTCATGTGCGCATACAGACGTGTGGAAGGAATTTCAAGAGTTACATCTCAAGCTGAATCAATTACGCATGATAAGAATTCCTAGAAAGTGAAGTTTTCTCTTAAAGGTTCTGCAGCCTATCGAGGATAGATACAGACATCTCCGTACCGATCCGCGAGACTCTACTAAACCTGCTCATGACTCGTGAGACCAGGTAACCTAGGCTCTTAATACCAACTTTTCATGGCCTAATTCCCAAATCCGATCGTGATGACGCCTCTCGTGAAGACAAGGCCATCCAGACCGTTTCAGAACACCACTTTAAGCAGTTAGTCAGTTATATAACAGTACGGTTATGAATTAATGATATTAATCAATAAAAATACAACCCAATATAGCCCGACCGGGGTGTCACAAGTCACGAGCATCCAGGAGGGTCTTTATTAAAATTTTAAAGTCTATAATACATAGAGTAAAATCTGGGAATCAACAAGAAAAAGAATCTCGGTGCCGCGAACGTCGGCGGTCACCGTAAAACAATAATACTCAGCTCAAACAATAGTTCAAATATCCGTTAAAACTCCAAGTTTGAGAAAAATATAGCTGAATTCATGAAACAATGCAAATCACATGGACTGAGTTCAAATAATATTTCAACCAGTGAAAAAAATAGTGATGATAGTTCATAAAGAGTTTGAATAATCGGTAATAAGCCAAGTATGGCAATGAACCGAAGTCGTAATGATAACAATAAATCATTTACAATTTCACAGTAAAAACAACCAACCGGGACGGACCAAGTCACAACTTCCAACGGTTCTCTACCCCACACTCCGGTCCAGCATGCAATTCACCAGAATATGTGAAAATCCGAGGTTTCAAACCCTAAGGATATCATTCCCAAGTATTACTCACCTCGAACCGACAAAAACTCTAGCCTGTGATGCCTTTGTTCCTCTAACTGGACTCCACGTGCGTCGAATCTAACCAAAATCAGAGCGAATATGTCACAATAGGCTAAGGGGATATAACCCAATTGAAAAGACTCGAAAAATATCGAAAACCACAAAATTTGCAAAACCCAAGCCCCGGGCCCACATCTCAAAATCCAGAAATTTTTACATCAAAATGTTCCTTATCTACCCACGAGTCTATACATACCAAATTCACAAAAATTAGAGTTCATTTGACCCCTCAAATCATCATTTTTGAATCTCAATCTCGAGCCCTAATTTCATATGATTTAGCCATGTTTTCATGGATTTGTAGGATGATTCTTCAATGTAATCATGTATATAACTCATAAAACTTATCTCCAATCGATCTTAGTTTACACTCCCTTCAATTCCCTTCCAAAAGCTCTCAAAATTGACATAAAATGGTGAAATAGGCAATTTTCGGGACATAAACTCTCTGCCCAGGCCCAATTTCCGCTTTTGCGGACCTATTTTCGCTTTCGCGGACCTTTCGTCTTATCCGATCATTTTTGGCCTATTTGGGACCACTTTTGAGGTTCTATTTCTGCTTTTGCGATCCCGCATAATTTCCCCTTTTGCGATTCTGATAGCAACCAAATTCTTCCAACACAGAAATAAGCATAACTCTCTCATACGAACTCGAAATTCGACGATTCTTTTTCCTATGACTCTGAAATTTTTTTTTTGAGCAAATTATAAATTTTATTAATAGAAGAAAAAGATACCACAATAGGAGAATTACGAGCAAGGGAGTCAAATCGCCGGAGTTATTATCCATATAACACAACCGGTCTAACCTTACCGCATTCGACCTATTATGATAATATTACAACAAATCAAAAGAAAATAACAAGATAGGTTTATACGATAAGGAGGGGGACGAAGTATTGTCACCCATATAACATTAACCGGCAGCGACCTTACCTTATAAATCATATCGATGCCCTAAAAAGCTTCACGAAAATAAAAGCAAGAAAACGATGAACATTAATGTGATGGTAAAGAAAGCATAATTACTTTCTTTTTTTTCATATTTGTGGACTGTTAGCTCCAATTGTCTTTAACCTTCGCACTTGTTCCTCGACCGAGTAGGTTTTAAGACGGATGGTTGCACTGCTTGTTTTTGCTTTGCGATTCTCATCAGGGGCCTTCGAGTGTTTGCATCTGCGCCCATCCTGTTGTCGCAAGCTCTTTCTCTTTCATAAGCTTTCTTATTTGCTTTACTATGCATTGGTGATAAATCACAATTTCTCGCCGCTTCAGTTCGGCAATGTGATATGATTTCTTCTTCCTCCCCTTCTTCATAGATATGTCTACCTTTTTCCTCATTTAGAAATTGGCTATTCTGTATGTTGACTTGTGAAGCACTTACCACAATCTGTTGGTGTCCCTTGTCCAAAGGTATGATTGACTTATGTGGTACAATCTGATTTTGAGCAACTATAGGCAATGATGTTGACTTTCGATTTACTGTTACAGATTCAGCTGGTTTTGTAGTATTTTTTGGTAAAAGTATCGGAGCATTATGGTTCAGGATTTTCCTTTGTCCTGGCGATATATTCCTTCGTTTTTTGTACTGATCGTCGTAATCCTCTCCAGCTGTATCTTCTTCACATTCTTGATCATCTTCTGAAGAGTAAAAAGCAGCAATTCCTTCTCCGCAACTCTCTTCGTCATCATAGTCTCAATGGTCTTTCCACAATTTTGATTTAGCAACTATGTCCCTCATAGGGATTTGTTTGTTAATTGCAGCTGACGTTGACTGATCTCCATAGGGATTTGTTGTTTCCTGACGAGGTGTATTTTGCGCTGTTTCATCTCTCATAGTTATAGGTCGATCTGCAATAAATTGCATTTTAGAACCTATTTCTGGCAGAGAGTTGATTGCAGATACTGTTTCATTTTGCAAAATTCTGTTGGAACTGTTATTCCCCTCTGTTGTATTGGACTGTGCAGAATTATGCAAGATCGAGTCTTTAGTCAATTTATTGTTTTCTTGTTGGCTGGATGATTTGACACAGCAATTAACGTTGTTGCTATGGGAGTGACAGCAGATTTATCTGTCAAGCATTTTGAATCTGAAACTGTTTTGGCATTTTCTCAAAACTCCTTTTTTGTATTAGTTGCTTTATTCACCAGAGGAGAATGGTTCAAAGTATGCTGCTGGAAACTATGTTCCTGGTTATAACAAGATACAATGACATTTCCAGTTAATGCATTCAGTGGCTGTCTCAATGGGATCGAAGCTGGCATTATGCAATTTTGTGGAATGTTATCACTTGAGGTCACAAGTGTTGGTGCAGCTGCTGTTAACGAAGCAGAGTCAGAATCTGTTTTAGATACCACAGTACTACTATCCCCTTTAAGATGATCAGGATGTCCCTTATCGATCACAGTAGGATGTGTAGTGTTAACAGTCTCTAAATTTGCACCAGTTGTTGGATCACATGAATGCTTTATCATGTGTTGCTAGGTGATTTCTGTTAAATCAACCAAGAGCTGTCTCAATGAAACAGTATCTGGTATCATACACGACTGGACAGTATTACCATTTGGTTTTGCAAGAGATTCTGCATTTGCATAAGTTGTATCAGACACAACATCAATTTTAGAAACCTCTGCAGTGCTAACCAATTTAGAAACTCCCATATCCTTCACATTAGATTGATTTGTGGCAACAGTTACTGCATCATTTTCAATTGAATTCTGGGCAAGATTGTAAGAGTCTTTAAAAAGCTGAGCAATAGACGAGTTTGGCATTGAATGTTCTGTAGCATTCTTCAGTGATGATTCTTTCGACATTAAGTCTAGAACATTTGCATTTTCATCAGCTGGCATATCTGATGCATCAATTGGATCCTGCATTGACACATTATCCTGGTGAGTACATCCATCTCTACTTTCAGGACAGCATGTAACTGCAAGACCAATCTGGTTAGTCATATCCTGTGATTCAACAGAAACATCAGTTGAATTTTTCTGGATCAACTGATGTTGCTGCGTATCATTATCCAGTACAGAAGACTCATTCCTATCCTTCACAGATTTGTTGTAGTCTTCATCTCAACATTCATTTTCATTGCATCCTTTACCATACCAGATTGTGAATCAACAACATCCTGCACGACTTCATTATCCACATTCACTCCTTCTGCAATTTGTACAGTCTGCTGTGAGATTTTTGTTAATTCAACTCCTGAATTATCAACTTTTTCTTGTGACTCCTTGACAGCTTGTGCAGATCTTTTTGCATTTAAATAGTCCCTTGCATCCCCTTGTAATTTATCTAGTTCAACGACCTCTTGACCAGCCAGATCACTGTCCAATTGAGCCTCTGTCAGCACCTCTGCTCCAGATTTTTCTTTTTTAATTCTACACGACTTGTTATCATGACCTTGATGCTTGCAATAAGTATATTAATTAGGCAGACTATCGAAAACTATTTGTTGATAAAACTCGACAGTTTTACCTGTTATTCGATCTACAATCTGCAATTTGACCTTTTTAGGATGATTATCCAAAAGATCAATTATCACCTTAAGTCTTGCCGCGCTAGGTCTCGATCTATCCTGTGTTGCCTTGTCCACTGCCAGAGGTTTTCCAACAGCTGAGGCTATAGACATTAATGACCTCTTAGCAAAAAAATTTTGTGGCAGGCCTGGAAGAGAAATCTATACAACTGCCATCAGCGTCTCCTCTTTTGGATTGAATTCTAAAGACCATGGGAATGTTCTAATGAAATATTCCTCGCCTTTGGATTTAAGATATGCAGTCGATTTTGAAAGGAAATGAACATAATCATTGTAAAGATCAAACCTAACTAACAGATGACGATTCTCTAAATGACCAATGTTACAATGACCTTGCACATCAAATTGCGACGAAAAAATTCTTCGCACTTCCGATAGATCTGGTCTGCCATAAGAGAATTTGATAACAATTGCCTGATGCGGTCCTTCTTCCCTAATGAAATTGTTAACCTCATCCTTAGTGAATTGAATTACAGGTTCACCCTGGATAACTAAAACTGGAGATAGCTCAATATTTGATGGAGCAGATTGCTTAGCTATAATTGTTGAGGCATACGAGTGCTTTTTGATTTCATTTGGAGCAGTTTTTTGAACGTTATGAACCTCTCCCACAGCCAGATGCTGGGGAGAGGACGGAGCATCCATGGTAGTTCAGAAGAGATCCTCCATATTGACGTTATATCACACTACTCCGACAGTGGTGAAATTGTATTTAGCTGTCGATGACAGTGCTGAAATTGTATTTAGCTGTCGATGCTATTGTATCTTGATGAGTTTGACGATCTGTTATTGCTAACCAATCTACAAACTTAACGTCAAGTAACGATACAGATTGATGACTGAAATTCAAATCTACAGCGCGCGCAATCGGAAAATTCAAGATCTATTGCGATTGGCTTAGATTTTAGAAAAAAATCGACGGTAGATAGTAATCACAAAGAAAAGCTTGTTTTTTGTGGTGAAAACTCTCGGAATTATGTCCGATGAATAGTGACGGAATCACTATTCACCCTTCTTCTTCCTAGAGAGAAGGCAGAGGATTTTTTTAGAGAGAGGATTTTTTTTTCTATACGAAGTTCTCCTCATTATGACTTGGAAATTTTGATACGGATCTAATGCTAAAACTGAATTTGAGTCTCATTTATTTAATATGATACCCCTTTATGTCCAAAGAAACGACGTTGGAACGTCAATTAAGGGTGTGATCACAACCCGAAACACACCCGAGGCCCCCGGGACCCCGACCAATCATACCAACCAGTCCCAAAACACATTACGGACTTGCTCGAGGCCTCAAATCACATCAAATAATGCTAAAACCATGAATCAACCACCAATCCAAGTTTTATGAGCATTAGAATTTTCTACTTCTATTTCCGATGCCGAAACCTATCTAGTCACGTCCGGTTGACTTCAAATTTTGCACACAAGTCCAAAATGACATAACCAAGCTAAAGAAATTCTCGGAATTCCATTACGACGCCCGGATCAAAATTTCACCTATCAAACGAAAATCCCCAAAATACTAACTTCGCCAAAATAGGCTAATTTCTTCACCGGACCTCCAAAATTACTTCCGATTGCATTCCTAAGCCTTATATCATCCCCCGAAGCTAACCGAACCGCCAAAATTAACATCCGAGCCCTCTAGCCACATAGTCAACTTCCGGTTGATTTTTCTAATACAAGCTTCCTTCTAAGAGGCTATGTGCCTTATTTTCAACCACAACCAATTCAATTACTTCCGCTCAACTGTAATACTGACATTGAGACATGAAGCAACACCATAAGAGAGAAATGGGACAATAACTCACGTGACGACGGTTCAGGTCATCACATAAAGGTACTATTATAAGAAGACATACTACTTAAGAAGTCCATTTCAGTAATTTAACTTTTTAGAAGTTTATTGTTCATATTTAATAAGATTTTTAAAAAGTGTAAAAAAGTAATTTAACTTTTGATTTTTAAAAATAAGTAGGATAATTAAATTTTTTAAAAGGATAAAAAAGTAATTTAACTTTTTACTTAAGGGCTTCCCACTTTTAAGATAAGATATAGATAGCTAAGTAGGATAATTAAATTTTTTAAAAGGACAAAAAGGTAATTTAACTTTTGACTTAAGGGCTTCCCACTTTTAATATAACTAGTATCTATGAGTGTGCGTTGCACGTTAATAATGTCACGTGATGATTTTAGTAATTATTTATATGAAGGAAAAATAGAATTTAATTAATGAGAGAAATTTTGTGTATAATAATATAACAATCATCTAAATGCCAACAAATATTATTACATTAGTATAATATATGAATTTAAAATAAAAAGACATCATCAAAACTTACACAAGTGATCAATTTCGTCATGTTAGTTAGATAATCATGTATTATAGTTTAAAAGTATTTAATGTGATGATATCTTAACGAACAATTCTTTGTGGATAATATTTTTCGTGTATGTTTCCTCCTTATGCTTTGGTTGTCCTGCCTTAAACAAAACTCTTGTTGTCGATCTTGATATCCCTCTTGAAAGTTCAACATACAGTTGTTCGTGCAAGAAAATATATTGCGGTAAATATAGTCTATATTTAGGATGTTTGTACCTGTGCTTTATTTATTATATTTTCTAAATATAAACATACTAAAAATTATTTTCACACAAATTTAAAAGAATGCTCCTTAGCTTCGAAAGATGAAAGCTGAATTCAGGGATAAAAATACTTAGAAGCACATTGATCAGTATTGTAATTTTTGCATGTATGACATTATTGTCAAAACTTCTATATACCATACCATATGTGTGCTATTACATTAGTTATTCGGAAGTTTTATAGTAGCATGACGGGCATATTTTTTGTGACGACCCAAAGGGTTATCACCATAATTCACCCTTTCTTTGCGCTTCTGAGGCCTTAAAAACCTTTTAATTGGTTGCCTCGATTGTGTGCGCAGTCCGGGCACGAAGCCGGAAAATTTTTATGTGGAGATATTTGAATTCTGTGTTAAAACTATGAATTTTGATAATAATATTGTTATAGTTCACTTTGGTCTACGTTTTGGGTAAACGGACCCAGACCCATGATGTGACGGTCTCGGATGGTCCGTACGGAAATTTGGGACCCGGATGTATTCCCGGAGTCGAAATCCGAGGTCCCAGGCCCGAGTATTGAGCTTTTCTGTGAAATTATTTTTGAAAATGCTTAAGGAAAAATGAAAATAAAAATTTGATCAAAAGTGATGGTATCGGGCTCGTATTTTGGTTCAACATCCCGGTACAACTATTACATAAGCGTTAAGAGCGATCTGTAAAGTTTGTTTGAAAATAGACGTCGTTTTCCGTGTTTCGGACTAAAAGTGGAAAGTTTGAAAGTTTTGAAATTTGAAATGAAAATCACGAGTTTTGGAGGTTGATTCTTTGATTTTGATATTATTTTGGCGATTTGATCGCACGAGTAAGTCCCTAGGTTGTTTTGAGGTTGGGTGCATGTTCGGGTTGGAGCCTGAGGGCTCGAGTGAGTTTTGGATAGGTGTTGAGTCCATTTTTTTTTGCATATAGGATCTATGCTTATGGTGTCACAGACCTTGCGAAGCCTGGTTTGCAAATACGAAAAGGGTCAGTTGCCTGCTAAGCTCGAAATTGCGAGGTTTTCTTTGCAAATGCGAAGGAGTCCTCTCCCCAGCAGTCTTCGCAAATGCGATGACTTAGTTGCAAATGCGAGTCCCGCCCATTTCTGCCTTGTTTGCAATTGCGAACATTTCCTTGCAAATGCGATGTCCGCCCTTTTTCTGCAAAGTTTGCAATTGCTTACCCAAACTCGAAAACTCGAGATCTGTACCTGTGAATTTTATACTTAGCCGATTTTAACTTCATTTTTCATATTTTCAAAAAACCCAAAACCTCCATGGGTAATTTCTCTCGAACCCCTTCATCCCCAAATCACGTGTAAGTTAAGTTTTACTCAATTTCTTCAAGCTTTAAAATCTTTTATCATGATTTTAACTTAAAATCAAAGCTTTCAATGGGTAAAAATGGGGATTTGAGGTAGAACCTAGGTTTTCATAAAATTGGGGATTTGGAGATCAATTTAGGGTCCGATTTCAAAACAAATTGCATTTATACACTCGTGGGAGATTGGGTAACCCGATTTTGGTTCGAACCTCGAGTTTCAACCACATGGGCCCGGGGGCATTTTGGGAAATTTTTGGGTAAAACTTAGGAATTCCATTATTATGCATTCAAATTGATTTAACTAGCATTTGTTGATACATTTGAGTAAATTGTGGTTAGATTCGACCGGTTTTGCGAATTCGAGGGGTAAAGCTATTCTAGATACGTGAGCTAAATTGGAAGCTTTCGAGGTATGTGTTTGATCTAACTTTGGTTTGAGGGAATAGGATTACGATAATATTTGTTATGTGCTATGTGGAGTAGGTGTATAGGGATGGTGAAGGTTACCTATGCGCCCGAGTCTAGCATGAGCGTGAGTCATAATTGCTATTAAATTTTCGAAAGAAGTGCGCAATTGTGATAATTACTTGTTAAATGAACCATGAAATGATAGTTGAGAAGAAAATGAGCTAAGGAAGGAAATTTTGGTATTTTTTCCTAGTAGGGATTTGTTGTTGAATCGTTTTCCCTTGACGGGACTTATTGTATAATTGCTTTCCCTTGCCAGGAGTTGTTGTTGAAATACTCTCCCTTGCCGGGATGATTAATACTGTTGTCTATATTGTCATCCCCAATATTTGTGATCATTGTTTGGGTGATGATGAGCTGCAAAGCACGATGGGTGATGCCATGTAATCAGTGATCTCCTTATCCTTATGGCTTGGGTGAGGTTGAGCGATAAAGCACGATAGGTGATGCTGTGCATTCATTGATTTGCTCCATTCTATGGACTGAGTGAGGAAGAGTGATAAAGCACGATGGGTGATGCCTTGTAATCAGTGATCTCATTATCCTTATGGCTTGAGTGAGGTTGAGCGATAAAGCACGGCGGGTGATGCCGTGTAATCATTGATTTGCTCCATACTATGGAGTGAATGAGGAAGAGTGATAAAGCATGATGGGTGATGCCGTGTAACTGCTTTATGCCATTGATTGGGAAAGGATGAGGGATAAAGTACGATGGGTGATGCGTACACTGTGATGGGTTTTCTTGGTGAGGACGAGAGTAAAAGCACGATGGTTGGTGCTGTGCAACGTTTGTTTTACTGGTTTTCTCTTATTGATGTTTGTTATACAATTTCCATTTCTTTGTTGTTGATAATTAGATAATTGAAATTCTATACCCCTAAAATGTCCCCTCCCCATTATCTGTTTAGATTTATTTATTTTTTTGTTATTGCACATATATCTATATAGGATGATTGTGGTAGGTCCGGTTTAGCCTCGTCACTACATCGCTGGGGTTAGGTCGGGCACTTACTTGCACATGGGGTTATTTGTGATAATACTACGCTTCTATGCTTTTTGTGCACAGGTCAAGACGAAATCTACGGACTGCAGCAGTATTTAGGGGGCGATCCTTCAGTCCAAAGACTCCGAGGTAGTTCGCTAGTGTTCACGGGCCCTGAGTCTCCCTTATCTTTTCTTTTCAGTTTTTTAATTGTACCAAACAGACATGTTATGTATTTCTTTTAGACACCGGTTGGCAATTCTATAGTGGTCGACCGAGTGCATCGTTCTTGTGTGGTGGTATTTGAGGGTTTTGAGACCCGTGTTGACTTATTGCTTTTAGACATGGTGGATTTTGATGTTATATTGGGGATGGACTGTTTGTCCCCGTATCATGCCATCTTGGATTGTCACGCCAAGACAGTGACCTTGGCCTTTCCAGATTTGCCCCGACTTGAGTGGAGAGGGACCGCAGGTCATGCCACCCGTAGTGTTATTACGTATGTCAAGGCTCGACGCATGGTCGAGAAGGGGTGTCTAGCATATTTGGAATATGTTCGCAACTCCAACGCAGATGTTCCATCTATCGACTCTGTTCCTTTTGTTCAGGAGTTCCCCGAGGTTTTTCCTACAGACCTGCTGGGTATGCTGCCCGATAGGGATATTAACTTCTGTATTAATTTGGCTCCTGGTACTCAGCCTATTTCTATTCTGCCATATAACATGGCCCCACAAGAGTTGAAGGAGCAGCTTCAGGACTTGCTTGATAAGGGTTTCATTAGACCTAGTGTGTCACCTTGGGGTGCACTAGTGTTGTTTGTGAAGAAAAAAGATGGGCCGATGAGGATGTGCATTGGTTACCGGCAGTTGAACAAGGTGCCAGTAAAGAACAAGTATCAACTGCCGAGGATTGATGATTTTTTTGACTAGCTTCAGGGCGCTAGGGTGTTCTCGAAGATAGCTTTGAGGTCTGGTTATCATCAGTTGAGGATTAGGGCGTCTGATGTCCCTAAGTTAGCATTTCATACTCGGTATGGGCATTATGAGTTTTTTGTCATGTCGTTTGGGTTGAAAAATGCCCCGGCAACATTCATGGAGTTGATGAACCGAGTGTTCAGGCCTTTCCTAGATCTATTTGTGATTCTATTCATTGATGATATCTTGATATACTCCCGTAGTCAGAAGGAGCATCAGCAGCACCTCAGAGTGGTTTCTCAGACTCTGAAGGATAGCCAGTTGTATGCCAAGTTCTCAAAATGCAAATTTTGGTTGAGTTCAGTTGCATTCCTGGGTTATGTTGTATCAGCAGAGGGTATTTAGAAGAAGATAGAGGCAGACAAAAACTGGTCTCGACCAGCTTCAGCTACAGAGATTCGGAGCTTCTTAGGGTTAGCTGGTTACTACAGACGTATTGTGGAGGGGTCTTCATCTATCGCAGCCCCGATGACTAGATTGACTTAGAAGGGTGGCTAGTTCAGGTGGTAAGATGATTGTGAGGCGAGCTTCCAGAAGCTCAAGACAGCTCTGACTACGGCACCGATATTGGTTTTCCCCATGGGATCCAGGCCTTATACTGTGTATTGTGATGCTTCCCGTATCGGGCTAGGCGTAGTGTTGATGCAGGATGGAAAGGTTATAGCATATGCTTCAAGGAAGTCAAAGATCCATGAGAAGAATTATCCAGTTCATGACCTAGAATTTGCAGCCATTATTCATGCCTTGAAGATCTAGAGGCATTATTTGTATGGTGTGACGTGTGAGGTGTACATGGATCACAAGAGCCTTCAGTACTTGTTCAAGCGGAAAGAGTTGAATTTGAGACAGCTGGAGGTGGTTGGAGTTGTTAAAAGATTATGATGTTTCTATTTTATACCACCCAGGGAAGGCCAATGTGGTGGCCGATGCATTGACTAGAAAGTCCACCAGCATGGGTAGTCTTTCCTATATACTGGTCAGCCAGAGATTGCTTGCCTTGGATGTTCAGGCCTTGGCTAATAGATTTGGGAGATTAGATATTTCTGAGCCCACCAGGGTGTTAGCTTGCACGGTTGCTCGCTCGTCATTGATGGAGTGTATCCGGGAGCGGCACATTGATGATCCTCATTTGTGTCTCCTGAGAGACGGTGTAGCGGGGAAGTGCCAAAGAGATGACTTTGGGAGATGATGGCGTATTGAGGTTGCAGGGGCGAGTATGTGTGCCCAACATTGATGGTATTCGAGAGTTGATCTTAACAGAGGCCCACAGATCTCGATGTTCTATTCACCCGAGCGCCGCAAAGATGTATCCGGATTTGAGACAACATTATTGGTGACGTAGAATGAAGAAATACCTTGTTGCGTATGTGGTTCGTTATCTAAATTTTCAGCAGGTTAATTATGAGCATGAGAGGCCCGGTGGATTATATTAGAGGATTGAGCTTCCCGAGTGGAAGTGGGAGAGAATCACCATGGATTTTGTTACTAGCCTTCTGATGACTTGGAATAAGTTTGATGGTATGTGGGTTATTGTTGATAGGCTGACTAAGTCAGCGCATTTCATCGCAGTTGCCACCACCTATTCATCCGAGAGGTATGCTGAAATTTATATAAGGGACATCGTTGGCCTTCATAGGGTGCCCATATCTATTATTTCGGATCGGGGTCCGCATTTTACCTCGCATATTTGGAGAGCGGTGCAGCATGAGTTGGGAACCCAGGTCAAGTTGAGTACAACATTTCACCCCCAGACGGACGGTTAGTCCGAGAGGACTATTCAGATTCTTGAGGATATGCTCCGAGCCTGCGTTATTGATTTTGGAGGCTCGTGGGACCAGTTCTTGCCTTTAGCAGAGTTTGCCTACAACAACAACTACCAGTCCTGTATTCAGATGGCCACGCATGAGATATTTTATGGTAGGCGGTATCGGTCTCCAGTCGAATGGTTTGAGCTGGGAGAGGCTCGGTTATTGGGTAGAGATTTGGTACAAGAGGCCTTGGATAAGGTCAAGATCATTGAACACAAACTTTGGTCAACTCAGTCTAGGCAAAAGAGTTTTGTAGATCGTAAGGTCAGCGATGTTGCTTTCATGGTTGATGAGCGGGTATTACTCCGTGTATCGCCTATGAAGGGCGTGATAAGGTTAGGGGAGAAGGGCACGCATAACCCTAGGTATATTGGCGCATTTGACATTCTTGACCGTGTTGGGACTGTGGCTTATAGGCTTGCGTTGCCGCCTAGCTTTTAGCTGTGCATCCTGTTTTTCATGTATCCATGCTTCGGAAGTACCACGGTGATCCCACCCACGTGTTAGATTTTAGTACTGTCCAATTTGATAAGGATCTGTCATATGAGGAGGAGCCGATGGCTATTTTACACCGGCAGGTTCGACAGTTGAGGTCGCGGAGTATTCCTTCAGTGCATGTTCAATGGAGAGGTCAGGGATGTTGCACAGTCCGGGTATGAATCCAGAAAATATTTATGAGGAAATATTTGAATTCCTGGTTAAAAACTATGAATTTTGATAATAATATTTCTATAGTTGACTGTGGTCAATATTTTGGGTAAACGGACACGGACCCGTGATGTGATGGTCCCGGAGGGTCAGTAAGGAAATTTAGGACCCGGACGTATTCCCGAAATTGAAATCCGAAGTCCCAGGCCCGAGTACGAAGTTTTTCTGTGAAATTATTTTTGAAAATGCTTAAGGAAAAATGAAAATGAAAATTTGATCAAAAGTAATGGTATCGGGCTCGTATTTTGGTTTCGATACCCGGTACAAGTCTTAAATAAGCGTTAAGAGCTATCTGTAATGTTTGGTTGAAAAAGGACGTCGCTTGACATGTTTTAGACTAAAAGTTGAAAGTTTGAAAGTTTTGAACTTTGAAATAAAAACCATGAGTTTTGGAGGTTGATTCTTTGATGTTGATGTTATTTTGGCAATTTGATCGCACGAGTAAGTCCGTAGGATGTTTTTGAGGTTAAGTGCATGTTTGGGTTGGAGCCTGAGGGCTCGAGTGAGTTTCGGATAGGTGTTGAGTCTATTTCTTTTGCATATAGGATCTATGCTTCAGGTGTCACAGATCTGCAGGCTTTGCAATTGCGAAGCCTGATTCGCAAATGCGAAAAGGGCCAGTCGCCTGCTAAGATCGCAATTGCCAGGTTCCCTTCGCAAATGCGAAGGAGTCCTCTCCCCAGCAGTCTTCGAAAATGCGATGACTTAGTCGCAAATGCGAGTCCCGCCCATTTCTACCTTGTTCACAATCGCTAACATTTCCTTGCAAATGCGATGTCCGCCCTTTTTTTGCATAGTTCGCAATTGCGTACCCAAACTCGCAAATGCGAGATCTGCATCTGTGAATTTTATATTTAGCCGATTTTAACTTCATTTTTCATATTTTCAAAAACCCAAAACCTCTATAGGCGATTTCTCTGGAACCCCTTCATCCCCAAACTACTTGTACGTCAACCTCTACTCAATTTCTTTAAACTTTATCATCTTTTATCATGATTTCAACTTAAAATCAAAGCTTTCAATGGGTAAAATTGGGAATTTTGGGTAGAACCTAGGTTTTCATAAAATTGGGGATTTGGACCTCAATTTGAGGTCCGATTTCAAAACAAATTGCATTTATGAACTCGTGGGGGAATGGGTAACCCGATTTTGGTTTAAACCTCGAGTTCTGAGCACGTGTGCCCGAGGGCATTTTGGGAAATTTTTGGGTAATACTTGGGAATTTCATTCTTATGCATTAAAATTGATTAAACTAGAACTTGTTGATACATTTGAGTAAATTATGGTTAGATTGGACCGGTTGTGAGGAGAATTCGAGGGGTAAAGTTATTCTGGAGGCGTGAGTTGAGTTGGAAACTTTCGAGGTAAGTGTTTGATCTAACTTTGTCTTGAGGGAATAGGATTAGGATAATATTTGCTATGTGCTATATGGAGTCGGTGTATAGGTATGGTGACGGTTACCTATGCACCCGAGTCTAGCATAACCGTGAGTCATAATTGATATTAAATTGTCGAAAGAAGTGCACAATTGTGATAATTACTTGTTAATTGAACCATGAAATGATAGTTAAGAAGCAAAATGAGCTAAGGAAGGAAATTTTGGTATTTTTCCCTTGCCGAGCTTTGTTGTTGAATCGTTTTACCTTGCTGGGACTTATTGTAGAATTGCTTTCCCTTGCCGGGACTTGTTGAAATACTCTTCCTTTCCGGGATGATTAATACTGTTGTATATATCCTCGTCCCCAATATTTGTGATCATTGTTTGGGTGAGGATGAGCGGTAAAGCACGATGGGTGATGCTGTGTAATCAGTGATCTCCTTATCCTTATGGATTGGGTGAGGTTGAGCGATAAAGCACGATGAGTGATGCCGTGTAATCATTGATTTGCTCCACAATATGGACTGAGTGAGGAAGAGTGATAAAGCACGATGGGTGATGCCATGTAATTAGTGATCTCCTTATCGTTATGGCTTGGGTGAGGTTGAGCGATAAAGCACGATGGGTGATGCCGTGTAATGATTAATTTTCTCCATTCTATGGACTGTGTGAGGAAGAGTGATAAAGCACGATGGGTGATGCCGTAACTGCTTTATGCCATTGATTGGGTGAGATTGAGTGATAAAGTACGATGGGTGATGTCGTACACTATGATGGATTATCTTGGTGAGGACGAAAGTAAAAGCATGATGGGTGGTGTCGTGCAACGTTTGTTTTACTGGTTTTCTCTTATTGATGTACGTATACAGTTTCCATTTCTTTGTTGTTGATAATTAGATAATTTAACTGCTATACCCCAGTATGTCCCCTCCCCATTATCTCTTTAGATTTTGTTATTTTTCTGTAGTTGCACATACATTTGTACAGGTAGATTGTGGTAGGTCCGGTTTAGCCTCGTCACTACCTCACCGGGGTTAGGCTGGGCACTTACCAGCACATGGGGTCTGTTCTGCTGATACTACGCTTTTGTGCCTTTTATGTACTAGTAAGGACGCATCCTACAGACCGCAGCAGTTGTTAGGGGGCAATCCTTGAGTCCAGAGACTCCGAGGTAGTTCGCTGGCGTTCGCAGGCGGTGAGTCTCCCTTATCTTTTCTTTTCAGTTTGTTTAATTGTATCAAACAGACATGTTATGTATTTTTTCAGACTGTGCTTGTAGTACTCCTTTAGTCGTCCGTGAGTAGTGACACCAGATAGTGGATAGAGATATGTTGTTTGTTTCCATATTTTGTTTTTGCTATTGTTGATAAAAGACTTCCGCATATTTTAATTATTTTTAACTTATATTAGATTTAAGTTTTGTGAAAATGATTAAAAAGGTTGGCTTGCCTAGCTTCGACAATTGGCGCCATCACAACTCCCGATGGTGGGAAAAATCATGGTCGTGACACTTTTCTTCAAAATGAACATATATACAATGGAAGATCAATTTTAACTTAGAATATTTTATATACGTTGACACTAACATACTTTGGAAACGAATATTTATGGTAGAAGGACATTTAGTATTTAAGTATCCTCTTGGTCGTAGTTATCGGTATAATTTTTTGCTGAATCAAAAATTAAAAACATTTTATTTTTGACGTAAAATTTTGCAATAGAACTTTTATTTAATTGATCAACAAATTCATTTCTGCTACCTAATATATATTTTTAATTCTATCATGCGATTTGCATATATTGCATTTTAATCTAATGATAGAAATATTTCTCTAATTAAATACACTACTATTACTATTGGGATTGATAACCAAGTGATTAGGAAGAACCAAATCATCTTTTATTAGAAGTTCATCTTTGTTTCCGACACGAAGCAAGAAGAAACTGAATATGGATATGTTCTTACTTTATATTTCTTGTCATTTGAATCTTTTTCATTTGAGACCAGAAGTATAAATTTTTGTTTTGGTAATTAAGGTTTTTCATTAATCACCAATGAAGTAACATTACAAAACCATAGTCTAGCTTTAACTCAGCTGACTATCTCTAATATAACACTTAAACTGTATCTAATATCCTAACTACCTACCTATACTATATTCGAAGGTGTTGTAATTGTTTTCTAATTCGTGGGGGTACCTCTAACATTACAAGTGTATACTATGTCTCTCAAAAGGGCTGCATTTCAGCGAAATGTCTTGTTGAAGATTCTTGAGTTCCTTTCCAGCCAGATAGTATATGCAAACTCAGCAACTACCATTTTGAAGATGGTTGCTCGACATGTTCGACCCTTGGCTTTGCTTACTAGCCACTGCTTTTTCTGGTTCCACTCATTGAGGTGAGGATAAGTCTCCTTCAGCCAGTGCATTGTTCTCTCCCATAATTCAACAGTGACTGGGCAGAATAGTAGCAAATGGTCTCTGGTTTCCGGATGATTTTGGCATAAGGTACATTGTTGATCAACACTCATTCCCCAGCTGTGCAATCTGTCTTTTGTTGGAAGTCTATCTTGTAAGAACAACCATAGATTGAAGGTTGCATTTGGCCTTGCATAGTTTTGTATGATTAAATTCTTCCATGGGACTCTCGGCAAGCCTTGCATCTGTGAATGGTATATCTGTCTAACTGAGCATCCATGTTCCTTCCAGTATTGGACCCTCTGTAAAACTTCTCTTGATTGGATGATCTTTCTGACCATCCAACTTGCCTGAGCAGGATATGGAATGGTTTCAATAGGTCTGTTTTTGATGTAGTACACAGTGATCCACCTAATCCACAGTTTGTCCTTTTTATGAGCTAGGTCCCAGCATGTCTTTGCGATGGCCCAGAAGTATAACTTTGGCAAACTAGCTTTTATAGTCTCTGTTCTGTCAATTTTCAAACTATAATACTTAACATAAATTATCTCCCAAACTATTAATTTCTAACAAACAGTTCATTTATATCAAATATATCTCTAGAACTTCGAGCAATTATTTCAATCGTTTGATACTTAGGCATAAATAAATCATCCCATATTATCAATTTTGCTTTCCTTATATATTTAGAACCATTGCTTTCTTTGATATATTAGTGATGGTTATTTAAGCTGTTTGAAAGGCTATATCAAATCTAAAGTGGGTGGCCTCATAATAAAATCGTTATTATCACACCACTTGCTATTATTGCTAACAATATCATACCTCTTGATGTGATATCTGCAAATAATGTATGACGCAAAAATATTATTTTTATTCTACTGGAGGCATCTACAAAGAATAATCTCGTTATAACATAGTCGACTCTTTATAATAAATCTTAAAAGCTTGTTCTTGTTTAAGATTTAGTTTTGATTGAGCTACCTTAGACACTTGTATAGCATTTTGTTTCTTAGCAATATATTAACCTTTTTACTTCGTGTTCTAACCTTCTTTTTTATGGAATAAATTTATATACTCTAAGATTTTTTTTGACTTGAATAAGAATTTTACTCATATGATGAATTTAAAAAAATAATTGAATTGAATTATCTTGCTAAATAATTAATTAAAAAATTTAATTATCTGGTTTTAACATAAAATATTATTCTATGTTGATTCAAATTTTAATATTAGTTCATCTCTTGTTTTGAATATTTAATCTTAATTATAATTCTATCCATCATAAATTTTATTTTAAAATATTAAAAGATTGATATGACATTTCACTTTTAGATATTTATGTCTGTATAATGATTCTTGTTACTGACTCTTACCAACTATTTTTTTTTCTCTCTCACACATATATATTCTTAAATATCTTTTTAGTTGTTGTTATTGTTTTTTAATATTACACAAAAAATGATTAAAAAAATATTATTCGATTAGGAAATAATTCAAATATAATATAAAAATATATTAACATGGATTTTATTTTCTTAATTGCAACTCTTTATGCCGTCCATTTAATATTACTTTTATATTTTCTTGGTATTGGACATTATGGAGTAATAATGTATTTCCAATACAGAGAAGTCTTATATAACCGATTTTGTTAAACCTTCCAACATAATTTTAATAAGAATTTAATAGACAAAATTTTATTAATTTTAAAATGATAAATATTAAAAATTAGCATACAAGGTATTGTAGTCCAAATAATAGGTAATTACAGTTATGTCCTTTATGTATGAGTTCTTTCATTTAATATTTTAGAGTTATTTTGATATATTAATATTGTATGTATGCTTTTATAGTAATATATGATCTCTTTTTTTCTAAATGAATTTGGACAATATAATACATTCTCAAATTAAATTAATACTAGGACATTAGAATACGTATTAAAATTAATTTGTAATAGGAATTTTTAAAAAGTATATCCTAAAAGTAATAGGATTACATGACTAAATAATAACTATTTTTCCTGGCAGTGATTACTTTTTCTATGCTAATGCTGATACTAATTGGAGAAATGTTTGCCGTAGTAAATTATAAAAGTAGGAAAGTATAATTTAATAACTAAGCTTTTAAACAAATTATTTATCGATTTAAAATTAAGAATGACAAATAGTATGGTATCAAAGAAAATATAGAGGCAAACTTGACCTTGTATGACTAAAATATTAGGACAAAGAATGCAAAAGTTATTGTGTAGCTTTATTGTTGGAAAAGTAGGATATAGATTATTTTTACGTTTGTGCTTTTACATAATTTTGTATTTCAGTTCATATTTTTAGATTGTTGACGGTTTTCTCTTTCGTTTTAAATAAATTATATGAAGTAAAATTTTAATTATTTTTTAATTAGACAGCATAACATTTAGGATCCCTCGAGGTAATCATGTAGGATTTCTAACATATAGTATTATTATCCTAAAATTAATAGGACTACATGACAAATATTTAGAATTTCGGTTATGTCCTTTTATTATGAGTTGTTATATTTAATATTATAAGGTTATTTTTGCAAATTGACATTGTATTCATGCTTTTATAATAATATAAATATAGATAGAGATAGATATAGATATAGATAAATAATATAATTATGGGCAATAAAAAACCGAGATGGCACATCTCTTTGATTAGCATTGGCATTTATCTTTTCCCTCCTTTTTTGCTATTTTTCTTCATTTTTTCTTTTTGTTGCTATTTACTAAATCAGTACTTAAAAAGTTTAACCGTCAATTTTAAAGGGACAACCGTTTCAATTATTGAAGACACATTCCATTATCAAGCTTTAAAACAATAGCCAATGAAAGGTCACTCTGTAATGACTTTGGATGAATTTTAAATATACAAATAAGCAATGAGAAAAGAAAAAACGCCAAAGGCCCAATTATATCATAGACATTATCCACTATAACGATTTGATCGATGATGTTCCAAATTTTAGAAGCGTTGTAAGGTATGTATCTTCCCCCGGCTTTATTTCCGAGTGGGGTGGGGAATTTTCTTTGGATATTAAGGAGATAAAAATTCTGATGGTGAGTTGCTATGCCTTCGGTGATATTTTGATACTGAGGTGCGTTTCCTCAATCTTTTTTTGTTTGTTTGTTTTAAACCTCTATTTAATTTAGTAATATAATTTCGAAAATTGTTACAAAATTACAGAATAATGCACTTCATATGTTGATATTGCACTATTTTAGTCTAGTTACAAATTTACAAATGTGCAGTCAAATATCAATTAGATCTTTTCTTTTCTCATTTACTCTAACTATAACAATCTCATTTATTCCTATATACCTCTATTGTAGCTCTCTCCTCATTTTTCACTCATAAATAATTAACTTAATTAATGAAAAAAATCATATGCAAGCAAAATTGAAAAGAAAAATTAGTTCCACATTCAGTCAAAACTCATTCGTGCCTTCTTCCTTAGCCAATACTTTTCTATTTTTTTTTTTTAAATTTTGTATATCTTAAAGTTTATGCATACCTATCACAACTGCAAAACGCAAAAATAGACGCGAGAAACCTAAAATCTCATCTCCTTTAATGCTAATTTTGTTAAATTTAGATTATGATTTTGTGAGAAATTTGGAGTTAGTATTGTTTGAACTTATTATAAATAGTCAAGTAGGCTGTATACAAACTTTGAAGTTATTTGCTAGAGATTTGGACTAGTTCTATACAAGAATTGCAAGTAAAAATTGTACAAAAGTTTCGTCAGCAATGCTTATACAATTTTATATAATGTTATACATTT